>JANRMT010062808.1:27587306-27636919 GCA_026402145.1 Polypterus bichir lapradei | reverse complement strand
GCTTAATGTCTAGTATATATATATATATATATATATATATATATATATAGTGCTCAGCAGAAATGAGTACACCCCCTTTAAAAAGTACAAATTTAATCAGTAGCTCAATGAACAAAAGAACAATTTCCAAAATTTTCACAAGGCTGAGTTTTATTGAACACTTGTTTAACTCCATAACATAAAATTAAGGTTAATAACTTAGATCACAAAATCTTCAGTTTTACTCAGATTGGTTGAAGCAAAAATGAATACACCCCGCAACAAAAACTACTACATCTAGTATTTTGTATGACCACCATGATTTTTAAGGACAGCACCAAGTCTTCTAGGCATGGAATGAACAAGTTGGCGACATATTGCAACATCTATCTTTTTCCATTCTTCAAGAATAACCTCTTTTAAAGCCTGGATGCTGGATGGAGAGTGATGCTCAACTTGTCGCTTCAGAATTCCCCACAGGTGTTCGATTGGGTTCAGATCAGGAGTCATACTTGGCCATTCAATCACCTTCTCCCTGTTCTTCTTCAGAAATGCAACAGTAGCTTTAGATGTGTGTTTTGGATCATTGTCGTGTTGGAAAAGTGCAAGGGCGACCAAGTGCATGGAGTGATGGCAGCATCTTCTCCTTCATTATAGAGCAGTACATTGTTGAGTTCATGATACCATCAATGAAATGCAGCTCCCCAACACCAGCAGCACTCATGCAGCCCCACATAAGGACACTGCCACCACCATGTTTCACTGTAGACACTATGCATTTTTCTTTGAAATCCTCACCTTTACGACGCCATACAGTTTTGAAACCATTAGTTCCAAAAACAGTGATCTTTGTCTCATCACTCCAGAGTATAGAGTCCCAGTAGTCTTCATCTTTTTCAGCATGGTCCCTAGAAAATTCTAGGTGTGCTTTTTTGTGCATGGGCTTTAGGAGAGGCTTCCTTCGTGGACAATACCCATGCATGCCATTCCTCTGCAGTGTGCGCCGTATGGTGTCACGGGAAACAGTCACTCCAGTTTGGCTTTCTACTGCTTTAGCTAACTGCAGTGAACTTGCATGGCGATTTTCTTCAACTCTTCTCATCAGAAGACGCTCCTGTCGAGATGTTAACTTCCGTGGACAGCCTGGACGTCTCTGTAAGATGGTTGCACTTCCATCTTTCTTAAATTTTTGGATCACTTTTGCTACAGTATTTTGACTGATATGTAAAGCTTTGCTGATCTTCTTGTAGCCCTCACCTTTTTTGTGTAAAGTAATGATTTCCTTTCTCAGATTTTTTGACATTTCTCTTCCATGTGGAGCCATTGCTGACAGCATGAAATGGGAAGGGCTTTTCTTTGTTAAGTAATGCCCTTTTATATTCACCTGTCTGCTGGACACCTCTTAAATGAATCATTAGATTCACCTGTGGTTGAATGCCTGTTAATTAGAATTTTGTAGTCTTAAGTGTAGCTTTTCTCCTAAGACTATAATTGGGGTGTACTCGTTTTTTCAACATGGGCTTGAATGAATTTGTTAGGAAAATCACTTTTTTGTGTGTGCAAATTAACAAATCTTGTTTGCAATCAATGGCCCACATTTGTAGGAGTATTTTGTAGTACAGTATCTCATAGAAAATGTTGATACTGAAAGGAAACTAAAGGTTTTCTGACAAATGTAGTGGGGTGTACTCATTTATGCTGAGCACTGTATATACACTTTTTAATGTAGGTAGATCATTTCGACCTGGTCATTTTAAAAGTAGCTCACAAGCCCAAAAACTGTGGGCACCCCTGATCTAGTTAGTTGCGGTAATAAGAGCGTAGAAAGCATAACTTGTCCAGCGTGCGGTCGTCTAGGCGAGAGCGTACCTAGTGCAGAGTATGCCAGCTACTGAGAAAGCACGCTTTGCCTCCACTGAAGTAGGCAGCACAGTCATCAGATACAGATACACTTGTTCTAAACAACGCCCGCGCTTGCAGTTGCTCTAAAACACCGCCATTTCAGCTTTTACTGATGTATCCAGTTTCTTGTCATCATTCTGTGATGGCAAGTTTCTTGGCACAGATAATGTGGATGCAACAGACTGACGCATTGCAATTTCAAGTTGCTGTTCAAAGCTGTTGTCTGACAGACGTCAATGAAGTCTTCAGTTTTCAACTATAACTCTGTTATTTCTTGATCGATTTTTACACTTTTACACGCTATATATGTGAGCTTGGCCGTTCCTGGTTTCCTGGGAATTACAGCAGTTTCATTCCTGGTAATGCGGGAATGAAAAAATGTCCCTAGTAAGCTTAGAACGCAGATTTTTTTAAACTTTTAAGGAACATTGAAATATCTTCATAGTACATGTTTAATAATTCTATCCATCTATCCTTCCAGTGTCATGCCAGTCCCAGCAAGACTGCAGCGCGAGGCAGAACAATCCCAGAACAGGGTGCCAGCTCCTTGCTAGCGCTGCAACACCGTGTCCTCACATGTTTAATTATTAACAATATAGATTATTTAAATGATGTTAACATTTTATCTGTATAATGTAATAAACATATTTTGTTGCATTTCATCTTAAAAATGATATTGTCATCATATGTAAATACGTGCTTTATAAAGTGACAGAGGTTGTGCAATATTATAACTATCGCAAGTGAGGTAATTGTACTTATAAGTACAAACAGTTCTACAAGCACTTGATGGACTGATTAAGTGCATTTAAAGTTCTTGGGATGAAACTGTTTCTGAACCACGGGGTCCATACAGGAAAGGCTCTGAAGTGTTTTTGCCGTGTGAGAACAGTTAAATAGACAGTATGGCTGAGGTAGCGTGTGCTTGATACTGTATACCGATAATTCTCTTTCCAATCAGCTGCTGTAGAGCTGTGATTCCCCACTCAGATACAGTGATATACAGAAAATACTCCGATACGTGCTTTATAAAGTGGCTCTGGTTGTGCAATACAAGTTTACACTGAGACAATTGTACTTATAAGCACAAACAGTTCTACAAGGAGCACATGTTGGACTGATTGAGTGCGTTTATAGTTCTTGGGATAAAATTGTTTCTGAACCATGAGGTCCGTACAGGCAAGGCTCTGATGCGTTTGCCGTATGAGAGCAGTTCAAATAGCGCATGGCTGAGGCAGTGTGTACTAGATGCTGTATACTGATAATTCTCTTTCCGATCAGCTGCTGTAGAGCTGTGATTCCAAACTCAGATACAGTGATATAAATCCAATAAGAGTAATATGGAAAGGATAATCTGCTGTGGCAACCCCTAACGGGAGCAGGTGAAAGAAGAAAAAGAAGGTGCAGTGAGAGTAACAACGCTAAAGCAGTTATGGTATTTGGAATACTATGGCTATTCCCTGGACCATTATATTGTTACAGATTAATTACAATCAGATGCCTTAAACTAATAAACAATCTGGGGTTAATTTCAGTGTATATAATAAAGCCATGTTAGGGATGTGGATCTAAAAAAGAGAGGGAAACCAGACAGGAACAGTAGCCCTGCCTTGACGCTGGGTGTCGCCTGTATAACAATATACAATATAACAATATATTTTTTAGCCTATACAGCTCTAAGTTCCTGACTCCCTGATAAACAAGGTTCAGTTAGGAGAGGTTTTTGCTGTTTCTGCTGCGGTGGGGGGATGGGATAGTAGGTTTCTTGCTGTTTGTGCTTATTGACACAATTACAAGACAAAAGATACTGACAGAGAGGTGCGAACAGATGTAAAGTGAGCCTGGTTTTTGAGTTTTTTCAAAGGCTTTGGTAATTCTAGTGGTAAGCGGATTGGCTTAGCCACTCTAATATATCTAAAAGATTGTGTCACTAATTTGTACTCTCTCTCACATGCCTTTCACCCTTTCTCTCTTCAATTCTTTGTCTGTACACATTTTCCTTAACTCACTTCCCAGCTCTGGACACAAAAATGCACTGGCAGGCAGTGGCCTTTTAAATTCCAAATTGGCATTACTCCAAGCAGCCCCTAGAGCCACATCTTGGGTTAGATGTGGTTTTACAATGCACTGCAACTTCCAAGCTACAGTGTCCTCTGCCCATTGAACTGTGATCTGTTTCTAAAAGGCCAGGTTATAGAAGTACAGCATATGTTATTCATCACTTTTAATTTAATAAGGTACATTCTGAGTTATTAAACTCTGAACTTTAGTTAGTTACAATATAGTAAGCGATGTGTACAGAAATAGCCTAAACAAAGAGACAAAATAAGCAATCATGTGGTGTAAAGACTGTTCCTGGGCTAAGAGATTTCAAAGGTGAAATCATTCAAGATCTATTTCATTCACTTGCAATTACACTTTCTTTTTTATATACTTAAATAATTTCATGATTTCTTATGAATACTACTGTGAAACATACAAATACTTAACCATATTTGTAATTTATCCATAAAATTTTATAACACATTTTCTGGAAAAGATTTAAAATATAGATTTTTTTTATATGTGACACTCTATTACACTGTCAGCTGAACCTTTTGCTTGTGATGTTTCTTCTTGGACTTATGTCATTGAGGTCTGTAAACTGGAACCTCAAACCTCATTGTTCTGGGGTCAATTTATTCTTCTAGTTCTGAGATCATATTTCTATCTCTGTTTGATGCAGTCTGATCTCTCCTTCCAAATATTATTGGCATGTCTCTTGTTTCAGTTAAGCCTGTGCTTAACTTAAGTCTGCTCCTATAAGACCAGAATTGGAAAAATCCAGATCTTGATTCTGAATAGTTATCTAATTATTGACCTTTTTCTAACCCTCATATTCTCTCTAAAGTGCTTTAGAAGGTTTTTGCCATGCAGCGACTATTTTATTTAGATTCAAGCCAGTTTAGTGAAGCCTGTCAGTCTGGCATTTGAGCCTTCCATAGTACTGAGACTGCTTTGGTCAGGATTATTAATTATCTTGTATCATAGCAGGTACCTGTACAGGGCTTTGTAGTCTTCTTTTTCTTCAATTGACCTGCATGATTGGCAATAATGGATATAATGAGTCTATTAGAAATAAACTTGATGCATTAGGATTAAAAGTCAAAATGGAGGTAAATAATTTAGGGATAACTGTTGACTCTGACCTGAATTTTAAATCGCATATTAATCAGATCACTAGGACAGCATTTTTTCACTTAAGAAATATAGTAAAAGTTAGACCTCTTATATCATTGAAAGATGCTGAGAAATTAGTTCACGATTTTGTTTTCAGTTGACTGGATTACTGTAACGCACTCCTCTCAGGACTACCCAAAAAATACATAAATCGATTGCAACTAGTGCAGAATGCAACTGCTAGAATCCTAACTAGGAAAAGAAAATCTGGGCACATTTCTCCAGTTTTGATGTCACTACACTGGTTACCTGTGTCATTCAGAATTGACTTTAAAATATTGCTTATGGTTTACAAAGCCTTAAATAATCTCTCTCCATCTTATATCGGAATGTCTGACATCTTATATTCCAAATTGTAACCTTAGATCTTCAAATGAGTGTCTGCTTAGAATTCCAAGAGTTAAACTTAAAAGAAGCGTTGAAGCGGCCTTCTGCTGTTATGCACCTAAAATCTGGAATAGCCTGCCAATAGGAATTCGCCAGGCTGATACAGTGGAGCACTTTAAAAAACTGCTAAAAACACATTACTTTAACATGGCTTTCTCATAACTTCATTTTAGTTTAATCCTGATACTCTACATATTCAATTAATTATCATTACTATCCATGGTGTTTGGTCCAAAATCTGTACTAACTCCTACTCTCTCTTCTGTTCTTTTTCTGGTTTTCTGTGGTGGCTGTCTACGCCACCACCATCTAACCAAAGCACCATGATGTCCCTACATTGATGGATTAAAGGCCAGAAGTCCACGTGACCATCATCATCAAGTCCTTCCATGAAAACCCTGAATACAATGAGGACTGATTATTTACTGTATGTTAGGAGCTGCTGGGTCTTTCTGGGCAGTAGTTTCGCCACACCCAGAAGTGCAGCTGGGTGTCGGCAATCAAGCACCTGGAGCACTTCCGGGTGCCTCATAAAAGGAACCAGCGACCACCACTCAGTCGGGAGGAGGAGGACGAAGCTGCCTAGGAGGAGTGGAGAACTACACTTTACTTTATTGGTGCTTTGGCTTGTGCTGTGCTTGAGACTGTGTACTGCCTGTGGGACACGGGGAAGACGTGCACCCACAGGTGAAGAGAAATAAAAAGTGTGTGCCTCCATGTCCAGCCTGTGTCGGGTCGGGTGCCTATATAGCGCCTTTCACTATATATATATATATATATATGTATATGTATATATACATATATATATATATACTAATAAAAGGCAAAGCCCTCACTGACTGACTGACTGACTGACTCACTCACTCACTCACTCACTCACTGACTCATAACTAATTCTCCAAATTCCCGTGTAGGTAGAAGGCTGAAATTTGGCAGGCTTATTCCTTACAGCTCACTTACAAAAGTTAAGCAGGTTTCATTTCGAAATTCTACGCGTAACGGTCATAACGGTCGATAACGGTCGACAACGTCCACCATGTTGAACTTTCTTATTTATGGCACCATCTTCACGAAATTTGGTAGGCGGCTTCCCTGCGCTAACCGAAACCGATGTATGTACTTATTTCGATGGTATGACGCCACTGTCGGCCGCTATATTGAACTTTCCAACGTCACTAATTTTCCAACTTCCCGTGTAGGTAGAAGGCTGACCCCATCTTCACGAAATTTGGTAGGTGGCTTCCCTGCGCTAACCAAAACCGATGTATGTACTTATTTCGGTGGTATGACGCCACTGTCGGCCGCCATATTGAATTTTCCAAACATCACTAATTCTCCAACTTCCCGTGTAGGTAGTAGGCTGAAATTTGGCAGGGTCATTCCTTACAGCTTACTTACAAAAGTTAAGCAGGTTTCATTTCGAAATTCTACGCGTAACGGTCAATAATGTCCGCCATGTTGAACTTTCTTATTCATGGCCCCATCTTCACGAAATTTGGTAGGCGGCTTCCCTGCGCTAACCGAAACCAATGTACATACTTATTTCAGTGGTATGACGCCACTGTCAGCCGCCATATTGAACTTTCCAATGTCACTAATTCTCCAACTTCCCCTCTAGGTAGAAGGCTGAAATTTGGCAGGCTCATTCCTTACAGCTTACATACAAAAGTTAAGCAGGTTTCATTTCGAAATTCTACACGTAACGGTCATAACGGTCGACAACGTCCGCCATGTTGAACTTTCTTATTTATGGCCCCATCTTCACGAAATTTGGTAGACGGATTCCCTGCGCTAACCGAAATCGACGTATGTACTTATTTCGATGGTATAATGCCACTGTCGGCAGCCATATTGAAATTTCCAACGTCGATAATTTTCCAACTTTCCGTGTAGGTAGAAGGCTGACCCCATCTTCAAGAAATTTGGTAGGTGGCTTCCCTACGTTAACCAAAATCGATGTACGTACTTATTTCGGTGGTATGACGCCACTGTCGGCCGCCATATTGAATTTTCCAAACATCACTAATTCTCCAACTTCCTGTGTAGGTAGAAGGCTGAAATTTGGCAGGCTCATTCCTTACAGATTACTTACAAAAGTTAAGCAGGTTTCATTTCGAAATTCTACACGTAACGGTCATAACGGTTGACAATGTTCGCCATGTTCAACTTTCTTATTTATGGCCCCATCGTCACGAAATTTGGTAGGTGGTTTCCCTGCGCTAACCAAAACCGATGTACGTACTTCTTTCAGTGGTATGATGCCACTGTCGGCTGCCATATTGAAGTTTCCAACATCACTAATTCTCCAATTTCCCGTGTAGGTGGAAGGCTTAAATTTGGCAGGCTCATTCCTTACAGCTTACTTACAAAAGTTAAGCAGGTTTCATTTCGAAATTCTACGCGTAACGGTCATAACGGTCAACAGCGTCCGCCATGTTGAACTTTCTTATTCATGGCCCCATCTTCACGAAATTTGGTAGGCGGCTTCCCTGCGCTAACCGAAACCAATGTACGTACTTATTTCGGTGGTGTGACGCCACTGTCAGCTGCCATATTGAACTTTCCAACGTCACTAATTCTCCAACTTCCCGTGTAGGTAGAAGGCTGAAATTTGGTACTTATTTCGGTGATATGATGCCACTGTCGGCCGTCATATTGAACTTTTCAACGGTCTTTGTTACTTATGGGCCCATCTTCAAGAAATTTGGTACGTGGGTTCCCAACGCTAACTGAATCCTACTTACGTACATATATACGTCCATAGCCTGCAGCTCGGTCACCGTGTGAGGTGACGTTGGGTCCCCCATCCCAACGCCTTCCACGTTGTTGGCTGCCTGCCTATATAAGGCCGTCTGTCGCTCCAGTCTCTACATTCCCTTCCTTGCTTCGCCACGGTATTCACGTCTCCCTGCTGATAACTACAGCCTTTTTATTTAATCCACGGCTTCTCCGCTGTTTTATTGTTCATTTATTACGATTATAGTTATTGTGTAGGTATTTTAGACTTACTTTACATTGTTCAGGTACCCATTTCCTTTATCATTCCAACCGTACCCCCATTAACATGTCTATCGAGGTGATCACCATCGATCAAAGAACTGTCACTTACCAAGTGGTTTCCATGCCCGGAGATGGCACCTGCCTTTTCCATTCTCTTTGTTACATATTGCACGGCCATATCAGGCTCACTCTTGATATCCGGAGGAACATTGTGTCTTATGTATTGAATGACTGGGACAGGTTCAAGGTATGGACTGATGACGGTACAGGAGATAATTATACTACACAGGAGCACTAGAAGAGTGAAATGCTTAAGTGTACCGAAATGGCCAAATATTTTACACCTTTGAACAACCGCCAATGCCTCTTAAACATCTTAGATTCACAGGTGACGATTTCAGTAGTGGACACTTTGATGTTTAGAAATGTTTAAACTCTCAAAAGCTGGATGTGAAGTTATCAATGAAACTGGTTGTATACTTACAACGCTTGACAGATGCCGAATGTCACTTCAACACAAGTCCTACAAATACTGTCGTAATTGAAACAAACCATGAAACTCAAACCGATTATGACAGCAGCAATCCAAGCTGTGAGATTTGAAACAAGATTACTGTTCACATGGCCAACTGTACGTTGCATGCTCAAGTGTAAGCTCAGCGCACAGCTACAGCTTGGTCATATTACAACTGGAGGGCCGAACTGACAACATGGCATACAAAGAGATCCTTAACAAATAATTATTGGTATATTTTCCCTCAGTTTTAAAAAGGTTTAATTGTCTTCTAAATAAAAATTTTAAGGCAGTACTTCGCCGCTGCGAAGCGTAGGTATTTTGCTAGTATGTATATATATTGCCATAAGAACAATCCAAAGACATGAAAAAAGTTTGCCGCAGCCATCCATATATTATGCCCTGGCTGCAAATGGGGAAGTTTTTGAGTGTTATTCACAGGTCAGAGTCCAAAACAGAACTCATTTTAGGCTGTTAAAGATAGTGGCTTTAAAGGCCAGGACAGGAAGTGACATCTTCAGGACCAGAACTGGAAGTGATGTCATCTTAGCTGCCGGAACCAGAAGTGCCATCACCATTGGTGCCAGAACCGTGTGGGATTTCCCGTGGATGGTCTGCAGAGGATTGAGAGAGAAATTCAGTGCACCTTGCCACCCCCGGGTCTGGCAGGGAACTAGTATTATTCAGGCCCTTTAGCTGCCTCCAAATCACACATGTGTTAAAATATATATATATGTATATATATAAAATCCTAAGCCTAAAAGTGCAACGATTTTGTGCAACAATTTTATGTGATGTTTTTATGTCACATTTTTTGTCACACTTTAAATCTGGCTTATTTTAAAACCTACATATATATGTTTGGTATCAATCTTTTCAGAATTTATCAAACTTTAATGTGATGTTGTTAGATTTTCAGATTCATATTCTGTTTTTAAATTAAAAACTAAAAAATATCACATCCCGGGAGACGAGACTTTGTGCCAAAAGATTTAACCACGCCCAGGGCAGAAATAAAAGATAAAGAGTAGGACAGCTTCTGTACAGGCTTTTAAATGTTCGAAGCGCCATGCGTGATGCAGATCACGTGGCACGGCAGCAGCTGATCAAGCAAAGAGGAGGTAAAAAAAAAACTGTATTTGTTTCCCATTGTACCACCATTTAAGAGGGGGTTTCGAAGAAGCGACCGTGTCTCCTTGGGGTGCATTCAGCCCCCCTCTTCACAACGTGAGCGGCAGAGATGCGAAGTTAGTTGAAGTGACAAAGTGGGCATTTTGATATATCGGTTTTTGGGGGAAAAACACAACCCTACAATAGAAAAACTAAATACCCAAATATCTCAAAAATGTCTTGGTGGATTTGATTGAAATTTTGTGGCATTATAGGAAAGAGAAGATTAGTGTATGTTTGTATTTGTCAATAATGTTGTACCAAGGGGGCTTTTTTAACTCACTGCAATATTTTCTTGGCACAGTACTGAGAAGTAATGACACAGAGTTATGGGGCTTGCTGTGTATGCAAATAAAGACCGTCAACATAGCAGTATTAGCAGTAGGGTGGAAATAGTGAAAAGGTGGAATGTTCTGCACAGGAAAATCAGACGACCGCTTTGATTTCATATACTAAAGTCAGTACTCTCCATTCTCAATCACCTCAACTCCTTGATATCAAATGCTAAAATTAACTCGCTGTGATCTCTAAGGAAGACTGTTAGACTAAAATGTCATGTAAAATTTATAACACATTGTGAGGTGCCACCTGTATGGTTTCACTTCAGTCACCGGAAAGGATGATGTGTAGAGTGAACTGTGAAGTGAAAGGAAGCATCTTCAACTAAGCTCAAGTAAGACTTGTTCAGCAACAAAGCTCAAGTCAGGTTTCCAGGAAGGGATGGAGAAATAAAGGGTAAGTGGTTTTCTCACATCCAACAGAAGCAAGTAGTAACTGCTTTGTTTTAAATAACAGCACAGCTCAGTTACGAGTCCAACACAACACAACTGAAAAGGAGAGGTGTGAACAATTATAGACATACTGTAGTTCAAGAGATTACTTCTTATTATCTGTTCTGTAAAACCCTTACTTCTGTCATGTTTTGAACCTTATTTCCTCATAAAAAGCTCTTCCCTTCGTTGTTTACATTTCAGACTCCCATATCTTCTTTTCTCTCCCACCAACCTGGAGCATGGGTGCTTCAGAGTGGACATAGTTGGTAACTTTTAAGGCTTTTGTTCTACGTTTAGACTTGTGTCTCATTGACTACAGATATAAATTACTTGGGAAGATGCTTTTTGTATAAAATTAATAAATTTAGCTTCCCTTAGCAAAACAGATGACATGACAGCATGACATTGCTGGAAAAAAATAAAGCTTGTGAAATAGCAGTTACCCTTTAATGGCACATTTAAAATAAGAGGTTTTATAATTTTAGTAAGTTTTTATATGAAGCATATTCAATTTTTTGCATAATTGCATCTCAGTTGTGATACTGTGAGAGTGCTCTATTACTTAATAAACATTTCTAATATATAGTTTTTATGATTAAACAACATGTATGTTTCATATTTAACTCATAGATATACTTATAAAACAATTCATATAGGGATTACTATAAAGAAAAGAACCTTGAAGTAAAAGCTTTTCCTCTTTGCACTGCTTAAAAAAATCTGCATTTCCAATTTTCGAGAGAACTTAGAGCAGTCTTGTCTCAACAAAATGGGAATACTTTTTAAATTTTGGAAGTAAAATTTTAACCTCCATTTACTTGAGTTTAAAGCACCCCTGAGTGTGTGACTTATTGCCTAACAAGGGTAACTGACAATCCATCTTGGGAGCACTCCTAATAGAGAACAACTCAGAACCTGTCATGTCTTATTGCTTTCAGAATGGAGACTAATAAAATCAAGCAAATATAAAGTGGTAAACCTGTCCTTCATTCCCTAAAGTGGAATATCTACGTCTTAACACCACCTCAGAGAGAACTCAGGAAGTTTAGCTTAAACTGCCAGAAAGAACAAGGCAGACTCCAGTGCTTTAAAGAAAATTCGAGTAGTGAATGATTAATTTGTGCCTCTCTGCATCAGTTACAGACAGAGAGAAGGTTTTTATCCTTATCATCCATCTCTGCTGCATCATTTTACCTGAGGTATCACTGAAGCACAACAACAAAAAAAAAAGTCAAATGAGGTTTTGCTTTACAGCCAATCCTGTCTATTTATCTTGAGTTTTGCAGACTTTAAGTGTAATGCTATAAGTATTTAAAAGAAAAAAAAATTGAGCACTATATTTTACATACATAATGTATGTAATAAATTATCCATAAGGCTAATTAACATAGGCTACACCCTAAGTTACATGTGTACCAGACCACCACACAAAGTGGACATGCTACCCCACAGCTGTTGACCTGCATCAATGGAAAATAGTTTTCTTGCTTTGGCTCAAATTTAAGCACTAAAGAAAAAATGAAGGTGTCAGGTCCCATGGTCACCAGTGGATGAAGAAGAAGGGAAAGGAAAATGGTTTCTCCTTGGCTGATTTTCTGTAAGGTGCAGATTCCACTGGCATTTACCACCATTATTGAATAAGAAAAGGGAGTTCAAATTTAGATGTTCTACATAAAGTTTTGCCTTTTGGTGTAATAAAGTATACTGCACTGTGAGATATGATGCCACAGTTCTATTTATTGATTTTGACGCAAGGGAAACAAAGTAAGGAAAGGTGTTGTGGAAGGTGTTTTATGTGTTTAACACTTCCATTTCCAATTTAAACATGTGTCTTTCACGGTTTCTGGCACACCCAAGTGTTAGTGGCTTTAGCTGCCTATAGAATGAAGACCTGCTCAAAAGAGACTTAAAATGAATTTTCATTTTTCAGTCTCATTTTCAGTCTCGTGATGATACATATGAATCATTAGCATGGCGACTGTCCTGTTCGTTTTAAGAATATTAAAACAAGACAAAAATCTGTTCTGTTTTTGCAATTTTCACTGCCATTAAGAAATATTTGGCTAGTGATAATTACCTAACTGCTTCAATAGGTAGTAGATAATGGCGTGTTCTTCTTTAGTCAATACCCTTAGTGAGGACATGCAACATTTACTCTTCTAAACAACTCCACAGGCAACACTCATCTAAATTTCATGTGAAATTTGTTATTCCCATTTATTAACCAGTGCTCAATCTGGGGGAAACAGTGACAATGAAGAAAAAGCACAGGTGGAAAACGTGACCATACTGCGACATGACTTTATATTATCTTACTGAACATATTCTTGGAAGTGTGAAAAGCTTTCTTGGCCCATAACTCATTCCTGAACAAAAAATATGGAATCTTGATAACAGCTGGTTAAATGTTTTGTCTTCATTTAAACAGTTGCCGAAATACAATATTTTGATTCTGAATATAGACACTTCTCCTCTCCCCTCTTGCATTATTCAAAAAGAAACATTTTCCAGGACATTTTGTTGCATGTGCCAACAGTTTGGCCACATGAGGAGAATAGATTATATTGGCATCAGAGGTTTTTTTACAACAACTGGAATTTTACCCTCAGTTATCATTAATTTATCTCCCTCACATGTTTCTGGCAATTCCTTTTCCTCAACTGTGTCCATTTAGAGGGTCTATTATAGTAGAATCGCGTCCTCCTTTGTTTTTTGGTGGTTCACATACCAGTGATGAGGCATTCTGGAAACAAGGAAACAATCTTGTCATACTCTCTGGAGTTTCCAAGCATGACATTTCCATGTTATGCCACATTACCACACATGTCAAGTAGAGCTTCTTTCTAGCTACATCTCTTATTTACTGCTTCTTGTCATCCATGATTATTTGGTCATCTGAGGCTCATTTCATCTCAACAACTACCGTATCCGACGTTATGTCAGCTTTTCTGCTGCTCATTGTTTACCTTTTTAAGTAATGAAATATTTGGCTTGTTTTTCTGACCTTAATATTTATTCAGTCTATCTGCTTTATTTTTTTCTTTCTGTCAAGTTTGAACTTTACCTGCTTTCTGATATTGTCCCTCTTTACCCTTTTCAATCCATCCCGCTTAATTATTTGTTTTCATAGACTTACATTTTTCCCTATCCTTCAGCCACCTGATTATTCCTCTATAGAATGACACTAGTGACTCTCATAATGCTTAATCTCACTTTAGTCCCCAGAGCCCAAACTGCAGGGGAAAAAGTAGGGGTCACACTTACAGCAGTGACAAAATAGCAGATGCTGTCATAATGCAATAGGGCTTAGAGCAGAAAGTGTGTCGGCCTTTTTCTACCATATTAAGAAAATAAATGGCCAATGAAAACAACTCACATTTATTTTTCAGCGCTCAAAAAGCAAAACAAATGATTTTCTTGAGGCAGCCTCTTAGGTACTCAAAAAAAAAAAAGAAAATTGTAAATAGAATTCCATACCCATTCATGGAATCTCTGCTTTCATCTTGTAACTGCATGAGTCTTTCCCACAAGGTACTCCAGTTTTCCTGGACCAACAACATGTGTGTTACGTTAACTGGCATTTCTAAACTGGCTTCTTGTGAGTCTATTTGTATGTGTGGGTCCTGCGCTGGTTGCTACAGGTCCCCAAGCACCTATGATGGGCTTAGCAAGTTTCAGAATGTTATGTTATTCAGATTTATTTGAATCTTACATGGATAAGAGAGTTGTGTCACAACATTTTATTCTGGGCACTCAGTTCAGACACCTCTTCCATTACTGCTCTCACTTAGTCCAGATGCTACATTTTTTTGATTCAACAGGCAAAAAAAAAAGTTTAAGGGGCAATCCTCTGATTTACTTTTTACATTTACTTATTACTGTTAAGCAATAGCTTAACAGTTTGCCTTTTACGAGACAGACACCTTTAAAAACTCCAACCTGCAACATTCCCTGAGGTCATTTAGATGCTGAAGTTCCAACCCACAAAACAGACTCTTTTTTCTTTCTCTTGTTTCCTTGACTTGCTTATTACCGCAGCTTACCCAGCAGGACCCCTAGAGCCCTTCTGAGACATTCTTTGCTTACCAAAGCTTCATCTGGTGTTATTGGTCTTTGGGAACTGTTTTTACAAATGCATTAATTGAAAATACGCCTTTTAAAAATCAAATTTTAATTTCCCCATCTACACATATTCTTATTGCAGATTTTGCCTTTGTGAAATTTCACGTTAATTTCCTTTTTTTCTATTCAGATGTTTTATAAGTAATTGATTTTAAATATCTAGCATAGTTTCCTTAAAAACTTTCTTTTGCTTCCCTACATCTCAGTACATGTAAGATTAAGATTAACTATTCCTGATGTCTTTCACTACTTTTAAATATGTAGAATCATGTCTCCGCTTCTTTCAGATTATCCTAATTACTTTTTTGTCAGTTAACAGACAAGCATTAAAACGATAAGACACATTAGCTCCTGTGCAGGTTTGCGCATGCTGACCTTCAATAAAATCTTTCCATATTCTATTACTGATTAAATGTAAATAATATATGCAATAAACAATATATGCATCATTAAAAACAGAATTAATTAACAATAGTCATTAATATTCATCTGATATTAGTTCCAGTATTAATTTTGCCGCTTTGCTTTTTGCCATAGGATTTCCAACTATTATACACCAACTGAATTAGTATAATTAGCAGCTTACACCGTTTATTTATTTATTTCAGAAATGTGGTATTTTCTGAGACAATTAGTACAATATATTATAGCTAGGAGGAGATGATTTGTTTGAACACATGTGACTTTGTATTCCATTTTATTTTTTTATTCTGACCTCTGGTAGGTCATCTTCAGGGACTTTTACCTCAGACTTGTTATCAATCACTGGGGTCTCTGCTTTCATTTCCAGTGCCTGCAAAGATCATTCTTTCTCAGGTGTCTCTCTGAATGAACCACCTAAATGTATTGTTCCAGGTTCTGAGGTGTGCACATCCCAACAGAATTCTTTCTATGTCTTTTGTTTTTTGATACACTTGCAATTTTTTAGTGGCTATGGGTTTGTCCTCTTTTTGATTAAAAAAAAAAGCATTTTCAAACTCTATACTTTTTAAAGAAAATTTTAATATTTGGTTATTTTTATATATTATAGTTATGTATATAATTGCTAATTACGATTTTATTTTCTATGTAAAATGTAATGCATTTGTAAAATATCACTTTTAAATAATTTTGCAAATGTCCCACTGTGTTTTTTAATGATGTGCTATGTGTGAATCATTTTATGTTTCTTTAAAATAATTTTTTTCTTGTCTTTTCATATTAATTTTAAACCTAAACTAATATATGCTCACATTATATTATAGTAATTTGTAACACGATATTGAGCTGATCAAAACAGGTTAGAAATTCATAAATAAGAAGGTAGTGTACTGCTGTCATGATAAACAATTTTGAATGTGATTTTATGTACTAACAGGGCTTTGGACAGATTTCTCTTTATATTTCACACAATTCTGAGGTTTATTATACATTCTATTATTCATAGATAAACTACATTAAAATCACATCATGATCAATTATGGACCCTGAGGGATAAACCGTGGTTACTGACAGCTTGATATAGTGCCTGAAGCTGAAGGCTGACAAGGCAGACAGTGAAGTTTTCAACATTGATTTTGGGTTTTTTGTATCTTTCGATGAATGCTTCTGTTTCATTAACCAGTGTGTTGCCAAGAAAATCTTGATCCTCAAGACAGGAGGCACTGTGCATGATGTTTGTTAATATTACATGTGCAACATATCTCCAACGGATATTAGCTGTTTTTGTGGGGGTTTTAAGATATAGTTTATGCATCAACACTAGAAGAGCCCTCATGAGGCACTAAAGAATACGGAAAAAAAAAATACAGTATAGGTGACCCTTGGTAAATGAAAAAAGCTAACACTTCAAACAGCTTTATTGTAGCATGTAAAACAAAAGGTTATTTTTATTTACTTTATTTACTTTGAATCCTGGAAACAAATAAGTAGAAACAAAACATCATGGGATGAAAATGCAAGATTGAATTTTTTTACTTTTCCAGTTATTACCATCAGGACATTCAAAATAAGTAAGATTAACATAAAAAATAGCAGAAAAATGAAAACTTTTGAAGCCTGGACAAGAGCTAACATCAGCAGCAGATAATAAGTAACTAGGCTGACCCGCCTTTTAAGGCGACCGACTTTTAAGTTGACCACTTCTTAAGGCAATTCAATATGTAGATCAATTTGATATTTTATACAAACTCATTAATTTGGTTATATTGCATTTGAGCGGTATTACTTTAATACTCGTAGTTTCTGTTATTTTTGTGATGAAATTTAAACTTTTTTTCTATATTGAGGTCGCCCTTTTGAACCCCCCTGATATTTACTACGCGGTGAGGCATTTGTACTCCATCAACATTAATTATTTCCAGAGACATAATTTTGTCTATTTTTCCAGCGCATCGCGCACAAAAGCAAGGGAACGATGGGAGCACCAGAACTCTGCTCACATCATGTCGCTTCGTACCGCAAGCTGCAAGTAGTAAGTCTGTGATAAGTGGAATACCGCTACGCTTTCCACTCACGGGACAGAAGGACAATCCCGACCGCTTTTATATAGTAAGAAAGAAGAAGAAGATATTGCACAGTCTGGAGTAGAAAATCATCTTTTACCTGGAAAAACGAAACTACAAATCCCATCGTGCATTGCAAAATGGACGGGGCGTGTGTGAAACTCCGTGCTACTCGCACAGTCTGGAGTAGAAAATCATCTTTTACCTGGAAAAACGAAACTACAAATCCCATCGTGCATTGCAAAATGGACGGGGCGTGTGTGAAACTCCCGCCTGCGTAGCACTCATGGGACAGAAGGACAATCCCGACTGCTTTTATATAGAAGGATAAGTGTAGAGAAGAGAAAATGAAGAACAGTAAAGTACAGAACAGTCTGTTTCAGGGAGGTGATGTGGGGAGAACATTCTAGAAGGCAACAGTGAACAAAGTACATTTTCTGCCTGGATTTAAATGTGCCACAAACAAACTAAAGTTTAAGGAGCTCAGGAGAGCAGGAGCCAAATAAACATTTAGTAAGAGTTGAGCAGAAAGCTTTTGTGTAGCAGGATCATCAGCATCGGCAGATCTCAGTTGTGCCATCGATTTACCTATATAAATAGGTATTCTATGGTGTTGGCAATGACAGTTTTATACAATGTAGTGCATCCAGCCGAAGTTTGGGAGATAACTATGATTCAGTTGAGTCAAGAATCTACCTGATGCATTGGCAACATATTGCAGTCTGTTAATAATTCAGCGGTGTATAGTGTTGAAGAAAAGCTTAGTGAAGGGAGGCCATGCTGTGTTCACTTAATCCATGGCTTATGTTCGACAGTTGGATATCTCAGATACAGTATACACATTAAAAGAAAGAAACAGACAAATGGCTAATTTATTTAGATCCTAACTGGTACCAGTTTATGACACCATGACACACTTTATGTCAAAGTACAGAATCTGCATCTCCTTAAGTACACCTACTATGTTAATGTTCCTTCTAACTGTTTTAGCCTTGAGATTGTCTTCTAGAATTCTGTTGGTTACCACTGTGCAAATGAATACGGACAGAGCTATTTTCAACCTGACATGCACAAAAGAGGCATACCAAAAAACAGAGGACAAAATGCAAACTTAAATGTTCTTTTGAATAGTTTATACAATCCTATAACATTACTAGGGAGAGAAAAGCAAAAAAAAAAAAAACTACAGATATCCAGACACGTAGAATAATATTCTTTTGCTAGACCTTGCATTTTTAATGAGGTAAAAAAAAAACTGAATCTTGAGTACAGGCTCCAAAACTACAGTATAATGGAAAAAAATGTGTATGCAAGATGAGAATCGAATTAAGTCATGAACAAGCTAGCATAGCTTGCCACTGCCTGTGTATATTTTTCATTTCAGGAGACTGCTTTTCATTCAGAGAAGCACAGGTGGGCATCTTTGCTACAGAATGACCAAGTAAATTCACTCCACACTGAAAAAAAATTTTGAATAAGCAGTTTGACAGATATGTTGTAACTTAAGCCATGCTCACATGCTTTAATTACTGGACAATTTTTCACTGTCAGTTATTATTAATTAATTTTATGATATAAAACCGAGACTAACTTCTGGCAACACACAAAACTGTATGAAAAATAACAGTCTTTGTAAACATTGCTTTTACACGATTAGTATAGATTAACAAGGATATAATTTTTCCTATAAATGGTTATGGTTGAATTATTTTTGTTTAATTATTTTTCTGTAAAAGGATATAATTTAACCCTTTCGGCCCGGACATCCTATTACTAGTACATACAGTATATGCAGCCATTGGAACTGGGCGTGCTACTATCAGTGCAGACTGGAGAGAGGCGACAGTTGTTTTGGGTGCTGCCTGGTGGCATACAGTCTGTGAGACATGGAAGAGAAAATGGATGCTTCTGTGCACCACATGTGCACATTCCCATAGTAAGTAGCTCCACTTTCAATTTTATTTCCTCAAGAAGATGGAAGTATTTGGCAGCAATTGTGTAATAACAGTGATAATTTTTGTAGTTTTTTTTTCATTTTTGAGTTTACTTGACATATGTGGAAGAAAATTTTAAATACAGACACCCCCCACTGGAATGGCCTGATTTAAGCAATAAAACACAGACAAAAGAAAGCGTCAATCGGTATTCTTTATCTAAATCCCGCAAGAGGCAACACGTCTTATTAGCAGCATGTTACAAAGAAAAAATTGTCCTTTGTGCTATATTTATACAATTTATTGATTAGGTCACTACTCAAAAAAAGGAATTCATTACAAAATGAGAAAACTTTTAACATGATTGGCTACACCTAGCTCCTAACAGGACATGACAAATGTTGATACCTTAAATGACCAAAATTTGATTGATAGTCCTGTTAGCTTAAGATGTACGTGTCATTTTAAATGTATTATTTTTATTCTTATTTTAGGAAATGTCTGATTTTCTGTTTTCCAAAGAAAGGACAATGACCTCATTTTTTTATGGTCAGGCTTAGTACTAAGCAAAAATATAGAAAAATGATTATGCCATAAAATATAACATTTTCTCTTAAGGGGTTATATAAAATATATACAAAATGCATTTATCATAGTGAATAATAAAATAACAGCATCAGTTTTAAGCATACGCTCAGAAGGATTTGAGACTCAGACACATGCTAGGTACACAATGGACCAGTATTCAAATTCAACTCTTGCACACCCAAAGGTAGAATATCTCATAAAATAATTTTCCCCATAAAAATGGGAAATCCAGGGCTGAAAGGGTTAATTATTTTTCTGTTAATGTTTTAATAACATTATGAATATTTATTTAACCTGTTAGATTCAAAAGTTAGGGTCTACATATCAAAACAACTTGAAAAATATGTTAAGTAGAAAATGAGCTGACACTTAAAAGGTGAGATTCTGAATTGTTTTCTTGACATTAAAAGAAAAAACAGGCACAGATTGGCGTTAGTTCTCATCTCAGAGTTTCATATATCAATGTACCTTTCAGATGAATTGTTATTCACCTATATGATAATGTGTGTAAAAAAATATTCAGTCTCCAAATATTCTAATGAAGATACTTCAGAATATTAAACATGTTCAAGGATTTTCCTTTGATACTCATATGTGTGCCACAGAAATACCACCTGTGCTCAGCTAAGGTATGTGGTACCACCCCAGGATGAATGGGGGCGCTGTCACTAATGGTCTTGTCTCCTTTTTCCCTCACATCCTCGAGAATCCATCCCCATCCCTTCTGGTCTGCTCAGTATAAGAGAGAAGCGCTCCCAGAAGGTGCATCTCATTTGAACCTGACCTCGCTGGAGAGAGAGAGAAATACTTGCTAAAAGTGCCTAATTTAAAAGGGCCAATGGCCTGGCAATATGGAGCCATTGAGTGTGTGTTTTTGTTTGAAGTTTTTGGATTTTTAGTTTGAATTAAACAGGGTTTTGGCCAGTTGCCATCCCATTTATTTGAAATTGCCTTGCCTCATAATTCGGCTCAGTACACCATATATTTCAGAGCTCAGAGCAGCAAACATATTTGTCAATCAGTCTAAAAAACTGGGAAACATGCAGAATATCCTAAAGGCTATTTTGACAACAGAGAAAAAGACAACAAAAATTACTTTGAATCTTGCAGAAAATTCCTACCTACCTACCTTTTTGTATAAAGATGACGTGTTATAGACATACAGTAGGCTCACTTAGCCCTCTATAGGAATTCTAAAAATTCTAACAATATACTACACAGACAAGACTGTCCATGCAAATGTCCTGAAAACAAAAGTGAAACTGAAGAACCCAGCAAGGGATGTTCATTAAAGACAATCGGCTAGTCAGGGTTTTTGTATGTTCACGTAGTTTAGTGTTGTTGAATGGAGCCAAAAAAATTTTTATACACCTTAATAATTTAGTATTTTAATATCTTAGACTTAAAAACTGAGAAATATGTTGTATCACTTTACAGTTCTCTTTATGTTTGCTTTTGTAATTTGAATTAAATGTGATGAAAGACTGATCTAAACTTCCTAAAAATATTCAGTGCCAGTAATCATTATTCTGTATAAATATGGGAGTATCTTCTTTCTGTTTCCTGCATAGTAGATAATCAGTTTACTTTTATAATATCATAGGAATGCATCTCCCATTTACGTAACTCACGTAATCTATTTGTAATGTTGTGAAGAACTGAACCTGCCATTAGTAGACCAGCCCTCAAAGGAATGGCAGTTAACTACAAGGTAAATTCACATACGCACAAGTTTGCCAAGACAATATACAGTCATCAACTACTGTGCCACTTTCTCACTCCTATTATAAATATGTATAAAGTAAATCTTTAATAATGAATTAAAATGCAAGTTTAAGCTTTCAGAATTTAGAATCGGCAAACTTAAATTCCTATCTACAGAAGTTCAATCCAATAAAAGAACTTTCTTTGTTTCATACAGAAATTTAAAATCAATTAGCTTTCTGCCTGTTCAATATAGAGATTGATTTCTGCAACTGCCTAAAGCAAAAATATATCAAAACTTTAATTTATTGAATCCAATACAATTTATTCCTCAAATTTAAATAGGCATAAAACTGCTGACAAGTTACATTTTCGGTATTGTTTATACTGACTAGATAGAAAACACAAAGTGTTTCTAGCATGTTTTTTATTTTTATTTTTACATAAGAAGAAATGTAGATTTACAAGATTTGCGTACAACCTGAAATGAAGCTGACCATGGCAATGAGCCAATTCTAAGCGTAATCTTAAAATGCTGTAACCTTACATGACAAGCTAAAGATTGCCACTTGTTGCATTAAATAATAAAGTGTGTAGGTCTCAATGTGATTACAACAGAGCTCCTGAAACGTGGTAACACAAACACAGTAACAGCACTAACAAGACTGCTAAATATGCACTGGGAAGAAATGTATGTTAAATAGTACAGAAATTGATATTTCCCACTAACGATGCCTGTGAAAGA
Organism: Polypterus bichir lapradei; assembly: GCA_026402145.1. Taxonomy (NCBI): domain Eukaryota; kingdom Metazoa; phylum Chordata; class Cladistia; order Polypteriformes; family Polypteridae; genus Polypterus; species Polypterus bichir. The sequence goes on along the minus strand of JANRMT010062808.1, from coordinate 27,614,399 downwards.
TAATTCATGTCGCCAACTGTGACCATATCACAAATGAGGAAATCCTACAAAGATCCAACTTATAAAGGTATCAAGAACTGTATATCTATCATACCATTAGTACTATTGGTGATAACCAACGAAGACCTGGTATAACATGTTTTGAGAAAATGTACAATATACTGAAAGTATGTGGAAAGGGGAAGAAGATGCAGCTGCCAGTTACAAGGAGTGTTCAATAATTCATCTACCCTTGTATCATATATTTGTGTTAGAGATCTGAACGTGTCACTGGAGGTCATGACATGGCTTGGCATGCCACCCATGCATTTCAAGATTATTTCATAGCGAGCATAGAAGGGATGGCAAACATATCTTCCTGCGAGTTTATGAAGAAAGTGACAGATTGGGAGCATTGTTCAATCATTAAATTCCTCACAAATAAATTCTAATAAAGTTGAATGATATGTATGGCTGCGGTGGGCTGGCGCCCTGCCCGGGGTTTGTTTCCTGCCTTGCACACTGTGTTGGCTGGTATTGGCTCCAGCAGACCCCCGTGAACCTGTAGTTAGGATATAGCGGGTTGGATACTGGATGGATGGATGATATGTATGGTGATGGTGCACCTTAGTAATATAAGGTGAAGTTTAGGGCCATGCACTTTAAATGGGGTCGGGAGCTGATTGAAGATGACCCACATATTATGTGTACTGTAGAGGCATCTTCATAGAAAATGTGCAAAAAGGGGAGGCCATGATTATGGAAGATTGTCATGTTAGGTTAGTGTTACAGTATAGCCCATGAACTAGATACTTTAGCTGGCACAATTTTCACTATCATCCATACACATTTGATGATGTCAAAGTTAAGTTCATGATGGTTTCCCCAAATACTGACACTTGTTTAGAAAGCATGTGACCATGAATTCAGTCTCAAGAACCTTCTTAGATAAAACTTTTTTTTTTCATGGATTGTTACTGGGGATGAAACTTGTTTAACCACCATGACCGTGAAACCAAACAAGATCACATGCAATGGAAGCATAAGGGGATCTCAACCTTGAAGAAATTTTGTGTGCCGCAGACCAGAAAAGTCATGGCAACAGTTTTCTGAAATATAAAGGGTGTTGTGCTAGTGGAATTCATGCCCCACAAGTTAACCATCATTGAAGAAACTTACAGTTCCATGATGAAGTTACATACATCATTGGAAACTGTTTTGCTGCTTTCCAACAATGCACCATCCCACAAATCCCAACAATCAAAGGCCGCTATCAGGGAATGCAGGTTGATAAAGCTTAACCATTCACTGTACTGTCCAGACATGGCCCCAGTGATTATTTTCCCTTTTGAAACTTGAAAAAGTTCCTGTGTGGATGGTCATTTTCTAATTCCAATAACCTCAAATAGGTTGCAACGGGTTGACTGGAGGAACAAGATTAATCTTTTTATTCCAAAGGGATTAAATCATTGGAGGCAAAGTGGACCATGTTTGTTGAAATCAAGGAGGATTATAATGAAAATTAATGAGGTGATCTTGACTATCAGATTTTAATTTCATAGTCAGGTAGATAAATTATTTAACACCTCTCATATACACACATGTGCCAAGCAGCACATTGGATATATGCTGAACTAATTCTTCTAAATAAAACCCGAGGGTTGTTTGTAGTTTAACTTTTATCTGAGGTTTTAATTAGAATTTGTCTTACAGAAGACTTTTTCATAGACTTTGTCCATGTTGATTGGTAATCATTCAACTTTTTTGTTTTCGATTTAAATATTTTTGTAAATTTTGTAAATGTAGTAACTTTAAACCACGATGAATTATTTTTTAGAACTTTTAGTTATGTCAATACAACTGGCAGTTCTGTAGTGCTGGCAATATGAATAGGTGCAGACAAGACATACAACAAAAGATGACCATTTGTATTATTTTGCAACTTTGACCCATTGCTTGTTTTGCCCCATGCCTTTGGAAAGACTGCAGAAACCAAGATGTGACTGGTTGATTTGCAGTGTGTACATTGCAGTACACTACTGTAGTCCACATTACATCACATTTCCATTGTTTTTTTAGTTACAGCAATAATCTTCCATTACCAGTTACTTTTGGAGAAAAAGAATGGGATATCTGAAAGGGCTAATTAATATTCACAACATCTGTTAATCTCAGGACAGGATGCTGTGACGAATTAAACATTACAATCCCTTTTTCATTTGTTGTTATCTTCTGTATCTCTTTGGTCTTGACGCATGCAATTTCACATTTCTCATTTCATATCATCTTTGCTTTTCCTCCTCCTCACAATTGATACTCTGTTTCTTAACTATTACCTTTCTACATATTTTGCCCTAGCTTAAAATCTTGCTTTAAAATATTCTTCCATTTACTGAACAATGTATGGCTGTGGGTAGGATAGCCTAAACCAAAAATAGTTAAAAAAACCCATCAGACGTTTATACCACCATAGTACATGATTTAACCAAAAATATATATGTCACATATTTAGTATACTTTGTTTTATTTATTTATTTAATTTATTTTTATTGTGTGTTTTATGTTTGTCAACTGTCTGAGGAGACATGTAAATACAAATTTCACTGTAGTATGCACACATGTCAATTAACTTGACTTGTTGATAGAATCATAATTTGTTTCTAGATACAAGTACCTGAGTATGTCCTGTAGAACAGGCAAAAGGGTGCCTTGCACCTGCAAGCTTACAATTTACTTCCTTTTAGACATTTTTCTGAGTAGCAGAGATAGTCTAACAAGCAGAGGTTCAGTACATGCAGAATGATCAAACCATCATCATCATCATCCGTGCCAATACAAAATTTATAAATCAGTGTCTGAAAAAGTGTGAAATTAGTTCAGTTAGTTAGATCACGTTTATTGTCATTTCTACGTATTGTACATAATTTTATGATACTTTTACCTGCATGTCTCCTTAGAACAGTGAGAATAATGCAATACCAATTTAGAAAGAGACACACACACTTGAAGATGTATGCACAATATGCAACATATATAACTGAAGATCATCTTTGTTTTTTGAACGTAAGTCTACATCTTAAATGTTTGTATACTCAGTTAGGTGTGCTACCGTCTTGTATAGGGGTGGTACAAAGACAGCACAGGTTGCAAACCTTGATTATCAACTCAGCAGCTCACATGTAACAAAATGGTAGTGATCTTGGAAAAACAGAAAACAAAATGTCAAATACAGAAATAACAAACTTTTATGTACAAGAAATGAACCAAAAAATGAAGCTCATCTTTGATAAACACCTCAGAAAATTTAGATAAAATTCTGAAGGCTTACTTTATATATGTTGCCCAACAGTAAAGCTGCAGAAGGATCTTAGTTCATTTCACCAGCTCAAATTAATATTCTTCTGGAAAGTGAGGGGTGGTGGCAGATGGCTCTGCTATATAGACTTTGCACCTGCATCTCTGTTAAATTTCTTCTTTTAGCAGAAAAGGCTTTGTATGATGCTGACAGACCAACAAAAAAGGGAATGCTCATTCTCTCCTAATAATATAGAATATCACATCATTTGGAGCTCTGGTGATTAGTGATTTATATAAAGTCAGAAAGCAAGAACAAATGAAGGACAACTATTCAAAACTCTAAATCCAGGATTTATATCTAGGACAAGAATTAAATGCCAAAATCTCAGTAGTATAGAATGCTCCAAAACCAAGAGAAGCTTAGACGCCTGAAGAAAGGCACCTAATCCGTGGCCACAAGAATTCAGAGCAGTGCTTGGGCACACAAAATAATAATGCTTCTATTTCTGTTCTGTTCACCTCACTAATTAAATAACTGTGTTATAATTAGTTAAAGCAGAGTTCCACTGAAAATGGGTGGATTTAGAAACAGAACACAACTAAATCCAGTTAAGATCTGATACACACAGATTAACAGAATTAAAAGCACAAAAAGCCTGGAAAGTGTGGCCAGTCCGAATGCTCACATAACACTGTGCTCTTTGCTCTTTATCACTCCAAATTTAAGTCTGTGCAGCTTTTAGATGTTTAGTTTTAGAGAGCTGTTTAAATACAATAACTTTCAAGAGATTCAATTGAATTAACTGTATTTTATTATATTTCTTTTTAAAGGAAGAAAATTAAAATAATTTATTTGTGACATTTTCATAAATGCTATGCTAACAGAATTACTGATATCGTCGGTTAATCTTTTCTTACAGTTTTTCATCAGTGAAGACTCTTCTGCACTATCCCGCATTAGATTAAAATAATATTTTTCTACAGTTTCATAGTCAACTAAAATTAATATTTTAATAATATTTAGATATTTAATACCCAGAGTTCAAAAATAATACACTAGACAGGTTGACAGTCATGTGGAAATGCCCACTGCTTATAACAAACCAAGTTAATATTTACAGAGAATTTAAAATGAATTTGTGAATATCCTGAAATGTATTTTAAATGATCTTAATATAAAAGCGAGCAATCAAATAGTTAAGTCTGATGGTAATCAATCTCTGCATCATAGAAGTTAGTATGACCAAGGCCAGCTGGTCACCTACCCTCCACTGGGCACAAAAAAAGGGGTTTTTAGACTTCTTTGAAATGTTTCACAGATTTAGCCAGATGTATATCTATTGGTAAATTATTCCAAATTTTAGGGGCATGAGAACAGAAATCTGCCTCACCAATTCTTTTATCCTTAGTTTTTGGAATGACGAACAAACCAGTATTTGCAGATCTAAGATTACAATATGGTACATAAGGAAACATGCATACTGAAATGTAATAATAATAATAAAATAATAATAATACATTTTATTTATATAGCGCCTTTCCCATACTCAAGGCACTTCACAGAGTTTAAGAAAGAATGGCAGAGTATACAGTATATAGCATTGTACTAAACCAGATAAATAAATAAAGAAAAGTAAGATAGTAAATTCAGAGAAAAGCCTAACAGACAACATAATTGATGATCTAGCACACACATACAGGTTACATGAGCATCTTGACAGAGAGGTAAACTGAAAGAAGGGTAATAAAGTCAGGTAGAGCTAAAAGCCTTCCTGAACAGATGAGTTTTGAGTTGTTTTTTAAAAGAATTCATGGAGTCAGCTGATCTGATTCATTTCGGTAGGTCATTCCAGAGTCTGGGCGCTATACAGCTGAAGGTCCTGTCACCCATGGAGTGTAGATTAGTGTGGGGTACAACAAGATTGCCAGAGTCAGAGGACCTTAGTGGGCGGACAGGCACACAGTAACGGAGAAGGTCACTGATGTAGTTTGGTGCAAGGTCGTTTAAGGCTTTGTAGGTTATTAGTAGAATTTTATATTTGATTCTGTAAGACACGGGGCACCAGTGAAGACGAAGCAGGATGGGTGTTATTTGCTCGTTGCTGTTGGTTCGAGTAAGGACTCTTGCAGCCGAGTTTTGAATAAGTTGGAGCTGTGATATAAGATTAGAAGGGGCACCTGCCAGTATGGAATCACAATATTCGATGCAGGATGTGATAAAAGCATGGACAAATTTCTCTGCATTACAAAAGGAGAGGGGGCAGCACGGTGGCGCAGTGGTAGCGCTGCTGCCTCGCAGTTAGGAGACCTGGGTTCGCTTCCCGGGTTCTCCCTGCGTGGAGTTTGCATGTTCTCCCCGTGTCTGCGTGGGTTTCCTCCGGGCGCTCCGGTTTCCTCCCACAGTCCAAAGACATGCAGGTTAGGTGGATTGGCAATTCTAAATTGGCCGTAGTGTGTGCTTGGTGTGTGGGTGTGTTTGTGTGTGTCCTGCGGTGGGTTGGCACCCTGCCCAGGATTGGTTCCTGCCTTGTGCCCTGTGATGGCTGGGATTGGCTCCAGCAGACCCCCGTGACCCTGTTCGGATTCAGCGGGTTGGATAATGGATGGATGGATGGACAAAAGGAGAGGAAGTAGCGAACACAGAATATGTTACGGAGGTGAAAGTAAGAAAGCTTCTTAATGTGATTTATGTGGGCGGAATAAGAAAGGGAGGAAGGGGCAAGATTGTTAAGAGCCTTATATGCAAGTAGAAGTATTTTTAAATCAATTCTAAAGGACACTGGCAGCCAATGTAAATGTTGGAGATACGTGCTCACATTTTTTTTTTTCTTGGTTGAAATTCTCGCTGCTGATTTGGAAGAAGCTGTCCTTCTTGGGTATCCCTGATAAGAGAGTATTGCAGTGGTCTAGTTGGCTTAATACAAATGTGTGTACAGTAATCCCTCGCTATATCGCGCTTCGACTTTCGCGGCTTCACTCTATCGCGGATTTTAAATGTAAGCATATCTAAATATATATCACGGATTTTTCGCTGGTTCGCGGATTTCTGCGGACAATGGGTCTTTTAATTTATGGTACATGCTTCCTCAGTTTGTTTGCCCAGTTGATTTCATACAAGGGACGCTATTGGCGGATGGCTTAGAAGCTACCCAATCAGAGCATGTATTACATATTAACTAAAACTCCTCAATGCTATAAGATATGCTTCCCGCGCAGTGCTTGATTGTTTGCTTGTCTCTGCCTCTATCTCTCTGACATTCTCTGTGCCTGACGAAGGTGGTGTGAGCAGAGGTGCTGTTTCCACAGAAGCTGTTTGCCTGGACGCACCTCTAAGAAATGCCGCTTTATCGCGGTGCTTCCAAAAGCACACTTATTGATTTTTTGATTGTTTGCTTTAATCTCGCTCTCTCTCTCTCTCTGACGTTCTCTGCGCCTGACGGAGGAGATGTGAGCAGAGGGGCTGTTTGCACAGAGGCTGTTTACTTAGAAGATAAAGATACGGACGCTCCTCTAAAAAATGCCGCTTTATCGCGGTGGGACATACTTAAAAGCACAGAAGCACCTATTGATTTTTTGATTGTTTGCTTTTCTTTGCGAGCGCTCTCTCTCTCTCTCTCTCTGAAATTCTCTACTCCTGAAGAGAAGATATGTTTGCATTCTTTTAATTGTGAGAAAGAACTGTCATCTCTGTCTTGTCATGGAGCACAGTTTAAACTTTTGACTAAAGGGTGTTATTTCATGTCTAGAGGGCTCTAATAATGTTAACAGTGTGGGAGAGTTTATAAGGGCTTAAAATATATAAAAATAACCATACAAACATATGGTTTCTACTTCGCGGATTTTCATCTATCGCGGGTGGTTCTGGAACGCAACCCCCGCGATCGAGGAGGGATTACTGTATTCATTTTTCATCATCTTTAAATGTTATAAGAGATTGCACCCTTGCAATGTTCCTTAGAGGGAAGAAAGCAGTCTTCCGAAATTAAGTTCAGAGTCTATAATAACACCTAAATTCTTAACCTCTGGTTTGATGCACAGGGCCAAATGATTAAAAGTAAATACGCTCAGTAAGAGAGGACAATATCAAAATACATGCAAGAAAAGAAGAAGCAAAATACTTGTGCAAAGAATATATTGGCAAAAATCAGAAAAAAAGAGCAAAAAAACCCCACAAGGTTAGAAAAGTAGTAAAAAAAGACAATTGAGACACTTTGTGACTGAAATATGAAGGTTAGGAGCTTATACTAAATATCACCTTCTGCCCAGAAATTGTATTTGTCATGAAACAGAAAAGAAGCGCTCTTTACACTTGACATTAACATGCCTTTTGTATTTGGATTGTATCCAGGTGTACTTTAGCAGGATTACATTTACACCTGGCATTAAAATGCTCCTCTGGTGTCTGCATTGTGTCTTGATATCTAATGTCACCTTCTCTGCACAAAATTCAAATCTGCTTCTGCATACGTTGTTCTTGTATGAGAGTAGAAAAAGCATTTATATTTACACTGATGTTAAAAGTGGACCGCACATGGCCTAAATGATCTGATCACAAAATTGATTTCAAGTTCAAGTGCTATATGATTATGATCAATTACCCTAAAATAAATACATGTTAATTACCAGTATAAAGGGAGCCTAAAGGAGTAATCACATAGAAACTGAACATGGGAAAAGTGGCATGATAATGACCATATCATGAAATAAGTATTTTGGAAATGAGCAATAGCAAAGCGTCTATCTATACTTTTCCTAATGTTACTTTTTTGTACGTTGCAAAAGCTAACTTGCATCATCTGACTATCTGATTCATGCAGTTGATGGAATGTGCCAACCTATTGCCCATAAAACCTGATGAAAAATTGCCTTGTGTAACAAGACAAGACTTCAGACATATAAAGGTTTGGGGCAGCCCATGTAATATGTTCCTGGCTGCAAAAAGTAAAGAATTTGTAAGTGCAAAGCAGTTTACAAGACTGAGTCCAAAACAGAACTGAGCTCCAGAGGAAGGGAGTGAACTTTTATAGGAAGTCTGTTGGAAGTGATGTCGTCCTCGGGGCCGGGACCGGAAATGATGTCATCCTTGGGGCCGGGAACGGAAGTGCCGTGTCTCGAGTCAAGGCAGTGGTTCCTGGTGGGATTTCCTGGGAACGGTCTGCAGGGAACTTAGAAAGAGCATTAGTGCACCCTGCCACCCCTTGGGCAGATGCGTTACCATTATTCTCCAAGCCCTTCAGCTGCCTGCTATTCAGACGTGTGTGACACATGGTTGCCTATTTCTCTCTCTCAAAAAAAAAAAAAACCTTTCCAACACAATACAAACTTTCATCCACAAAAGAATGTACAGTTATTATTTAAACTTGTAAAATACCAATCAAGGAGTGGTAGGCCAAAACACACAAAAAAAGTTTATGGTGTGTTTAATTTTAATTGCTTTGGTGATATGGACATGGATAATTTAATAGTTTCATCTTCCATGAGGGAAATGTTTGCTGAGCAGATACTGTTGTGCATGGGCTATAGCAAGTTCTACAGTTGTTTGCCTGGTACTCCATGGCTGGCAAAGTATCTTCAATTCTTCTAGCTTTTTTGAAAACAACCCTCTCTCATTTTTTCTTATTATCTCAGCAAATTATCTCAGCTTTGGTCTTCCAAGAGGAAGGATTAGGATGTATGACTGCACCAATTTCAATTCACCCAATCCACAAGTACTATAAAGTATTCTTTTGAAGTCAGTATTAAAGCTTTCAAGTATTCCTTTTATAATCTTCATTAAAATCCTTACATTTTTGCTCATCAGTTACAGCTTCCATTTAAAATAACAAATATGTGTAATGCATACACGTAACAACACAGCTATAATGAAACAAATTATACATGTTGATCATGTCTTTCGCATTATGAATGTGGGAAGAAGACAAATTAGGTATTAGCATATCAAACACAGAAAAAAGTGTTGAATACTGCTACTGAAATTAATACTCTTGTGGATTCAAATACCATTGAACAAAAAAAGGTGAAGTCGCATACTCAGGGAATACTATAAGACACTATACTCTTTTGAAAACAGTACAGGAATAATGAGCCTCACAAGAATAGCTATTTTATAATTTTGATATATTGTTCTTTCAAGTTTCAGATATAAATGAAATGAACCACCCATTTAAACTGCAGATCTTAAGTACTCAACAAGAAGACTCAGTGTGCACTTTTTTCAATTATTCTAAAAGAACAGTTTAGAATTCTGAAAAATATTTGGAGGCATCATTTAGTTGCATAAGCAATGATTTTACAATGTCATTAATGGAATAAGGGAGAGTATTTATGAATAAATATATATGTATTATATATATTGTAAAAGTGGGACCCCTCACAATACAATTGTGAGCCTCATAAAGGTTCCCCAAATTACTGATATTCTAGGTGGGACCCTCAAGAGTACTGGGGGGAACAAACAGTTTAGCACTCCTTAGTCACCCTCAATGATATAGGCAGCCTGCATATTAGCATAATGGCAGTACAGAAGGGGTTGGTATTTTAATTGTTTAATTATTTAATGATTTGAATACCCGTTCTAGCACTTGAAAGTAGGTGTTGACCAGCCTAGTGAAATGATTGCACTATGGCATGTTAATCAGCAGGCACTAGCTATGTAGAGTGCGGCTGGAGGATAAAGTGGAACGGGTTAGTGCGGGAAGAGAACTGTTTGGAGAAAGATATGGAGAGCGTGCAACTACTGGTGGGACAGGTAATGGAATGGAGGAAAGGGCCGTGTTGGTCTAGTTGATAAAATTTTAGAGAGCTGGACTGAAAAGGCTCCATGAAGTGGCAGTAATCACTTCGGCTGATCACAGTGGCTCGCAGGAAGGTGTGTGAGAGAGAGAGCTGGGAGCTGGATGGAGGAAGGAAGCTTAAAGTGTGGCAGCATCGTTAGGTGGGTTAGGCACCCTGGGAGCTGCAAGGAGCCATTGGTGGCAGGGGTTTGGATCTGAGTGATGAGTCAGGGATGTGATAAACTGAGGAGGGTAAGGAAATCCACTCAGTGACTTCAGTAGATGGGCAGGATATCCTGGGAATTTAGGAGGCTGTGGACTGTTTGGATCTGATTTACATGACAAGTCAAGGATGTGACGAGCTACGACTTTACTGTTGGCCAGACAAGGACAGACAGAGAAGTGAGGAAAGACAAAAATGATTTTAACACTCTACCATTTGGGATTTTAACTTTATTTATTGGAATGATTTATTTGAATGCACATGTGACACTAACTTTGATTTTATTGGCATGGCTTTTATGGATTTCTTTATTTTTGGAATACACAATTTCTCTCTTTTTTTTTATATCTTTCTGGGCATAATTAGGGTTTGGGGTCACTCACATTCTTATTGTACAGAATAAGGGGAATAAGGGTCACTCACATTCTTATTATATATACTGTACAGTCATACACCTATTTATATACAGTACTAGCTGTGTTACCCAACTTTGCTTAGGACAATTCCTAAGACAAGTCTCGGCTAATCAGATGTATCAGAAGTACTATGCAAACAATTGAGTACTTTTCTATTTGTTGTTATTTTTTTTTTTTTATGAGGAGTTAATATTATGAGTTCACTGGAGCACCTTCTTTGCAATATGCTGTGTATAATTGGCCAAAAAATTCCTGACACAGATCAATTTCGGCTTTTCATATCGACCAAGGTTGGCTTTTGTTGATACAGTTAATCAATACAAGACACAATTTTACAGGAAACTGTATTCTTTTGAACTGAAACAGGTAAATTGTAAGAATAATGGTAGTTGTGGGTATTAATATAATTTCACCCTTTAGCACAGCGATTCTCAAACTGTGGGGTGTGCCCCCCTGGGGGGGCACTGAAGCTGTACAAGGGGGGTGTCAAATAAATGAACAAGACATCAAAATTAATTTTTTACATTTTTATTTCAAATTTAAATTTGCAAGCATATAATCACAACAAATGCATTATTACAAAAATGAAAATAAAACATTTCTAAGGCATAGATCTAATGACTAACTGACGAGCGGCGTCGCTGCTGCTGCTTTTATAGTCGCGTATTTTCAATCCAGAAAGTACGAGACGTATCGGTATCTGTCAGGAACATTCGGGTAACAGTAGATCAGGTGATAATGCGGCGCGACTACACCACATTGGCAGCGTAGCCAATATTGCCAAATTGAGTTAAATAATTTACTGCATATTGGGTTATTTTCATGATACAACTAACAGCGGTATAATATTTGTCGGATAAAATTACGTTCGTCTCGTGCAGATTGACTTCATCGGTGTCCTCGTTTATGAGATTTTTAAAAATGAAAACATATTTAATGGTTTCTTTACATAAAAAAAGAACTAAATAAGAATAAATAATTTTTTCTTTGTTTTTGGGAATAAAATTATTACCAAAAACCACACAAGGCATTTTAACAGTTATTAAAGCACTTTAAAAAAAATAAATGACAAATATTTAAACCAAGTTAGCCGAACACATGGCAATCTTATGGAAGTAAAAATGATAGGATACCGTGACACCACACGAGTATCATACCTTTGTTAGTTAGTATAATGGGCTACTCTCATCTATCTTATATTATGCAGGGGGCGCAGAATTATTCCAGGTAGAAAGGGGGGGGGGGGGGGCGCTAAATACGAAAGTTTGAGATCCACTGCTTTAGCAGATCCTGTAAATATGGTAGGTTCAATCAGATTGGAATGTAATGCCTTAATCTATAATCCTGTATCATGGCAAAGTTTTGGAGCATTTATGTCAAAAACAGCATACACTGATTATTACATAGTTATTACATACTTTATTGACATTTATAGGCTGTGTATTTATGTGGGGTATGCAATGAAACACACATTTTAATAGGGGTGCACAATTATCACAAAATTAATAATTGATGATTGTTGCCTTACATATTGATTAACTATGATTATTAATTTCAATTAACAATACAATAACAATGCACCTTGTCTTGCCAACTGTATATCAGATTAATTTCTGTTTTAAACAGCAATGTTAAAGTAAACAGAATTTAGAAATTAATGCCTTCCATAATTTCACATGTTCAAACCACGTTTATCAAAGACAAACAATTCTGAAGGTACACTTAGATAGACAGATAAATAAATTTTGTCTTACCTAATTTTCAGCTTCGTTACTGGATGCAGAACACTCCCACTTTGAAAAGAAACATATGTCTCTACCTATGCCTTTATGGCTTGATATGGAAATGAGATTCAGAATTTTTTTCTCTTTATATGCTCTAGTCTTTGAGCTCTTATCCACAAACTGGCATAAACATAGTAACAGTCCTGCGGTGCTGAACTCACTAAGAATCTGGTATCACTGCAGGTAGCATCTGAAGGGAGAATGGTTACTGGAAATCTAACCTTTATAAGCTAACAATATATTCTTTCAATCCTTAAATTGCACAAAGTTCAATATGTTACAGACACATGGCTTTTACATATTAAGAGTCTGGTTTATTGACAATGTACTGTATTTCCAATTCTTCAACAAATTTACTCCAAGTCTAACCTCTCATATAAGTATTTGCTTTATTAAAATGAATAAAGAGGCATTTATCTTCAATTTGTGAGATAAGCTTAGCTCAGTTTAATTAGTTGTTTGCATATTTATCGACATAAATTGTTAAATTCTATCCCAGATGAACCACTACTTGCAAGAAGTACCTTCAAAGTATCTGCTTACCTTTGCCACATATATTAACTATAGTTTACGATACCCAGCTGGACTACAGTTTTTGCTTATTTATTGAAGATATTGTTTAACAGCCCTTTCTGGAGTTTACTGAATCAAGCAAAAATTCTACAAACATATGTAGTACAACTTGTATTGTATTAAGCAGGGGCGTAGCAAAGGTATGGTTCGGGTAGGTCACTCAACCTACCCCAAACTACCTCTCCAAAAAATAAAACATTATAAGTGCATGGTGTTTGTAAAAATACCGTTTATGTTTTATTAAGTAATACACATTATACAAATAAAATACCTTAATGAAAACCGTTATGCATACATGCTGAAAACATGCGTAGCCGGCATGAATCAGATTCTTTTCTTATAGTGGTAAAAAAAAGAAAAGAAAGAAGAAACGATTGTCCTAGAATATAGAACAGCTATACCGAAAATCAAGGACACAAGTTAGAGCTTTCAACTAGTATGTTTGTTTTCTGCAACACATTATTAGATAAATTGCCATTTAATTAGTTAGCTCCATTGGATTGCAAAGAGTCAAGGGCACCTTTATCTGTGATCTGCTAATATTTTGCTCGTTAACATGAGTTCACTAATGTTGTCTCTTTGTCAGCTGATAAAATTTAGTTGTGTGATACTTGCAATTCAGAAAGGCCATTTGGAATATAATAGTCAGGTATCTTAAATTAGGCTGGAGCATATGAAACTCAATTTGTGCCAAAATGAAATAAATTAAAAGTTAGTTATGAAATAAATTATCACATGTAAAAAATACAATGATATTTATAAATAAGTCATTACATTTTGAAAAACTGCAATGTGTATACTGTAGAAGACTTATTGATTCATAGATAACAAAACCAGATTAAAAGATAAATTTTGAAATAAGTAATAACTTATTTTGAAATGTGATCTCCACATACGTGCACCATGAAATCTGAATAGCCTTTAAAAATAAGGTAACTTTTAAATAAAACCTGCAAAAGTCAAACATTATTGAAACAGAATAAAACATTGATGTAGCATTTCAGGTGATAACTAAAAGTATTAGTATTTAGTATTATCAAATATTGTTGTCTATTTTCAGTTATTTTCCAAGGTTTCTTTATGTATTTCAGTTGGAAACAAAAATATTGCCAATATTTTGCTTTGAAATTACACTAATTTAATTCTGTTTTCAGAATTAGAATGAGAGACGAAGTTTTTCAATGAATATAATACAAAATAAGTGTCACTGTTTTAATAGGTTGATATGTTGTTTCTGTTTTAACTTTCTCACAAGAAGTTCTTAGGCAATTGAAATATAAGATAAATTGGAAATGAACACAATAGTAAGCTAATTTTTTTTTAAAGTCCAGTTTTTTGGAAAAAAGACCCACCCCATTCAGGAGGCTGATAAATAGACTCACCGATTAAATGTTTTGCTCATTTGGTACAACTGGTAAATATTCAGTTACCAGTGATTAGTTATATATATATCACTGCATTTATTTCTGCAAATTTTAAATGTGTAGTCCTGTGAAGAAATCCTAACAGCCAAAGTGAAGATGTTAAAACATCTATACATATAAAGGAGAGTTGGGATCCGAGAGACTGTGTTTGTGTGTTTGTGGAGGGATGGAGAGTTAAGGCAGGTTAGTGAGTCACGTGATCATCTCCGCTCCCATTCACGTCATTTCATTCACTTCATTTCGCTCCAAGCTGAGTTCCGTAGCTGACGCGGTCTTGCTGTTCTTTTCCCTTAGTGTTTAGTCCTTTCTCCTTTACTGATTTATATAAAGGAGAGTTGGGATCTGAGAGACTGTGTTTGTGGAGGGATTGAGAGTTAAGGCGGGTGGGGGAGTCACATGATCATCTCCCCTCCCATTCACCTCATTTCATTCACTTCATTACGCTCCGAGCTGAGCTCCGCAGCTGACACGGTCTTGCCGTTCCTTTTCCTTAGTGTTTAGTGTTCTCTCCTTTCCTGATTTACTGTTTACTAGATGCAGTACTTACTGAATAGTATTTTTTCCTTTAGTGTTTCTACTTAGTGTTTCTTAGTGTTTAGTAGACGCAGTGTGCCGGTGTTCCCGGCGGTGTTGCAGTTTAGTTACTTTCTACTTTGTTTTTGTACTTTAGTATTTAGTAGACTTTTACTTTATCTCATTTACTGTTGTTTGTTACTGTTGTTCCCGGTGGTGTTTACTTTATCTCATTTAGTGTTTGGTAGACTTTTACTTTATCTCATTTACTGTGTTCCCGGCAGTGTTGCCGTTTTTCCCGTTTCTATTTTTTATGTAGCATGTTCACGAATTAGTCATAGAGAAAATTTATATATTTTGGCTCCAGGAGGACAAACCAAAAATGTTGTATATAAAGAAGCTCTATAAGTCGCATGTAGATACATAATTATTCCAACTACAGTGACTGCAGCGAAGCGCACGAGGTCTGCTAGTCTTCCTATAAAATGAATAAGAACACTATAACTGAACTGTAACAAGTCTGCTAGTAATGAAATACAGTACAGTGGAACCTCGGTTCACGACCATAATTTGTTCCAAAACTCTGGTCGTAAACCGAGTTGGTCGTGAACCGAAGCAATTTCCCCCATAGGATTGTATGTAAATTCAATTAATCCATTCCAGACCGTACGAACTGTATGTAAATATTTTTTTTTAAAGATTTTTAAGCACAAATATAGTTAATTATACGATAGAATGCACATCTAATAGTAAACTAAATGTAAAAACATTGAATAACACAGAGAAAACCTTGAACAATAGAGAAAACTAACATTGCAAGAGTTCGCGCTATAGCCTTATGACTCGATCGCTGCAAAAACTTTTTTTTTTAATGAGTTTTAAGCACAGGGGGAAAAAAAGGAACATTTGAACAAATCCAAACTTTATTTAAAAACCAACCACATGCAACCAAGAAAGTAACATTGCAGGAGTTCACGCTAATAGCCTTACAACCCGATCGTTGTAAACACTTTTTTTAAAATGAGTTTTAAGTACAGGGAAAAAAGGAACATTTGAAAAATCTGTAATTTAATAAACCACCAAGAAAAGTAACATTGCAACAAATCACGCTACGAACCACTCCCTGTAAACACTTTTTTAATGAGTATTAAGAACAGGGAAAAAAAACGAACATTTGAAAAAAGAGAAAAGTAACATTGCAACAGTTCACGCTACGAACTGAAAAATTAACTTTTGAAAAATCCGTAATACAAAAACCATAAACCACCAAGAAAAGTAACCTTGCATGAGTCGAGTTTTGGCATGAAGTGAGGAGGAACTGGGGGGAGAGGAGGTTACAGTTTTGAGGGAGAGTCCGGCTCCGCGATGGAGGGATGTTTTCCTTCAGGTGTTTTCTCTGTTGTGATTTCTTGGGTTTCTGGTGGTTTTAGCTGTTTGGCTGGTGGATCAGACTTAGTGAAATAGCGGTCTAATGTGAGTTGCCTTTTCCTACGCATTAAAATTCGTGTTTGCCCTCCACATCACAGGCAGTCTGGCTTTGTTTATATTGTGCTGCTTGAAAGCACGAGGGTTCTCAAATTGGTAAACAAGTAGCGGCTTGATTTTTACGTCGCCACTAGCATTAGCACACAGCAAAACGGTTAACCTGTCCTTCATTGGTTTATGGCCGGGCATAGCCTTCTCTTCCTGGGTAATGTAGGTCCTCTTCGGCATCCTCTTCCAGAACAATCCGGTCTCGTCACAGTTGAAGACTTGTTGCTTAGAAGCCATGGTTAACTGCAAAAGCACACGAAATACTGTAGAGCACAAAGAGATCACAGGTAAAGCATGCACGTCTGACTGAGAACAATGAACAGGGAGCGGCTCAACACGTGCTTAAATACAGTAATCGGCGCGTACGAACCAGAAGGGAAATGGAATAGAGCACAAAGAGTTCACAGCGAAAGCATGCACGCACGTGCATTATTTTTAAATAGGGAACTGCTCTAAAATGTAATGTTAGTGATGTGCTGGGCTATGAATTCCTTTTGCTTATCTTTCATCATTTTAATAATGTGGGCACACACAACAATGAATGCAGAAAATGTTCTCTCTCAGTAATTCTTTTTTTTTTAAATAAAGGTCATGTTAGATGTTTCCACTAAAGAAAGTGCAAAGGGAAAATGGTCCTCAGTAGCACATCTGAACTATTCAATAGTATTATTGAATTCAAGTCAAGTCAACTTGGGGAGCATGTAACACTCTGTGTTGCTACACCCACCACACAATGAAACAGCTCGTAATCCCAGTTGGCAACCCCTCAGCAAAGTCAAGATTAGTGATTCTGACCCCACGACCTTGCACAACACCCAGTCTATACAAGCATTCAACAGCGTAGGAGCAAGAACACACCACTGACAAACCCCAGAATCAACTGGGAAAAACACAGAGGTTCTGCCTCCACTCTGCACAGCACTCACTGTACCAGTGTACAGGCCGGCCATGATATCCAGTATCTTCGATGGGATCCCGTGAACCATCAGGATGTCCTACACAGCAACTTGATCAAATGAGTTGAAATCTTTATGAAAATCGACAAAGAAACTCTGACGATATTCGCATTTGCGCTTCATGAGAACCCTCCATGCCAGGATGCGGTCGATGGTTGACTTCTTAGGTGTAAAATCAGACTGCTCTGGTCGCTGGTAGGTGAGCAAGTGATCACAGATCCTATTGAGGACGACCCTAGCAAGGACCTTACCCGGCACTGAGAACAGTGTCATCCCCCTGTAGTTGCCTCAATCCAGGCGATCACGCTTCCCTTTCCAGATAGGGATGACAAGTTCCGTTCTGTTGGGTTACCAGTTGGGATGATTCCAGTCTCCCAAATGGAACCAAAGAATGCTTGCAATGCCAAGTGGACAGCCGTACCACCAGCCTGGAGAAGTTCACCCCGGATACTAAAGATTCCTTGCCTCACCTTAGCTAGTTTACCACCTGTGAAATCTCAGTGAGACTGGGTGGTTCACAGCTAATTGGAGGATCGGCCTTAAGAGCCATGGACCCAGAGATATCCAATGTCCTAGCCAGAGGATCAGTTTTGAACAGTTGCTCAAAGTAGCCAACCCAGCAGGTCACAACTACAATGTCATTGAATTGTTAAGTTAAAACATGTAAGTCTTAACAACTGCTGTACTTATGGCTTATTTCTAAAAAGTGAAAGCCTCAGGACTCTCCTCTGTTCCAAGTTCAGGTTGAAGATGCGCTGTAGAGGACTCCCCAGCTCCAACTCACAGGCCTTCAACAGTCGTGGCGATACTCCATCTGGACCCACTGCTTTGCTGGCACTAAGTCTCCTCAGCTCTCTGCTTACTTGGGCTGCTGTAATTGTGAGTGGGGGGAACTCTCTCCTATGCTGGTATCAGCAGAAGGATGGGTGGAGGATGCAGTAACTCTGAGGTGAGAGTGAGAGTGGGTTAGGGTGGTCAAACCTGTTAAAGAAGTTGTTCATCAGGTTTGCTCTCTCCACATCTCTCTCGATGGTGGCACCACGCTTCAAGCTACAGCCAGTGATGATCTTCATCCCAACCCATACTTCCGTCATGCTGTTATTCTGCAACTTCTGCTCCAGCTATCTTCTGTACTGCCGAGACTCAAGAACCCGGCTGGACGAGTCATCAGCCCCACCCGGAGGTGCAATTGGGACCAGGTGGTCATGCACCTGGAACACTTCCGGGTGGGGTATAACACGGGCCAGCTTCCACCACTTAAGGGCCAGAGTCGGGTGGAGGAGGACAAGGTTGCCTGAGAAGAGTGGTGGTGCAAGTTGGAGAGTTGTTGGTGTTGTTTTAGTGCTTTTGGGACTGTGTATTGCCTGTGGGTCACGGGGAAGATGTGCACCCACGGGTGAAGAAAAATAAAAAGCCTGTGTGACTTTTACACGTGCCTCTGCGTAGTCTGTGCCGGGTCGGGCGCTATATAGCGTCTTTCACAATATATATATATATATATATATATATTCGCAGATTTTTCCTTAGAACCTATTTAATAATTGTTAGAGGAAACCGCAAATATCCTCCACAATTCTTATGGGTTTTATCGTAGCAATACTGCACTGTAGAGAGAACAGGAAGCAACTGTAGTGGAAAACACGGCTTGGGATGGTGAAAGTAGCCAATTGAATTTGAAACTGAAACTCCCAGCAGTCCCTGCAGTGGCTCTGATTGGTCTTCTGCTGAGGGTGCTGGGGTCAAAGCATGTCAGTGCAGCGTTTAAAAAAGGGGCCGGTGACCAAAAGGAAAAAAAAGTTTTTGTAATTTGTGTTTCAAGTTCCTGTCTGTCTGCCTTCTGTTGGGTTACCTGTACTTATTCATTTTGTCCTGGATCGTTTCATGCGTCTGGATTGTCTGCCGTCTGCCTGTGTACATGAGAACTGTAAGTGGATTCATGGCCATCCTGCAAAGAAAGGAGCGCTCCTGAACCCGTCCACCCATTTTCACCATTTCAGGAACTACCGGTAAGACTATCTTTACATTCCCATTCAACGTGCAGATCTCTGGACTATTTATTTTCATCTTTACATTCCATCCATTGCCATTTTTTTCATGAGCTTTTTCATGATTTACTGTGTGTGTTTTGTTTGTGCTTTGTTGTATTTAATGTGTAATCACCGTAAGGGGAACAGGGGTGGTATTGTTGTTTTCTTATTTCATTTGTTTTCATTACATTCTTTATTTGCTGTTTTATTACCGGTTTGTGAATGTGCGTGGGTTGGGTCAAGGCTGGGTGCATCACTGGAATCTCCACCATAAAAATAAATAAATCGCCATCTTCTCGACAGTTGAATCTTAGCAGCACCGGACCGCTACAGCGTTATTCATTTCTCCTTGCTGCTGATTGACTTTGATGCATCTCCAGCTAAGTGTTCTTGTGTTTTCCATTTACTTAAAAGTCTGAACAGCACCTGTACTTTTTGGCTGATTGCTTTGTTTCTCTCTCCTCCCCCAGACATTCTCTGCTCCTGTTGGGGGTTGTGCTCCGCTATGATGTTTGTCTAACTAACTGCATACTGAGCTCATTTTACTTCTGAAAGAGACATGTTTGTTTGAAGTGTTTGAATAAAGTTCCTGTCTCTAAAATCTCCTGTGTTTCTGTGACCCAAGCGTGACACCCTGCAGTACTGCAGTCTCACTGTCCCTGGGATTGAGCCGCTACACTAGACTAGCCTGCAAGCATCAGCACTTAACTCTGTGTGCTTGCGCAGCCAGTTCAAGCGCAGTTGGCTCAGTGAGTTACTGAGTTTTATCCATAGCGTCAGTTGCACTTTGTAAATATTGTTCCATTAGTTTTTTAAATTGTTTTTACAGTGTATTAGTGTGTAAAATGATCAGTGTTGCAGTAATTGTGATGCTCTTTGCATGAAAAAAAATGTGTTCCATTAAAATTTCACTTTTTCTTTGTTAATTGTGACGTTTACTTAAAGTGCAGCAAAAAAGTATTTGGCGTCCATGGATGCATTTACCCCCAAATATGTGGCAGATTAAGGGTTAAAGCCCCAAGATACCACCAAAATGAACTGCAGCATCTAAGGCTTCTGGCAATGAAAACGCGCTTGCATGAATTACAGTACATATATCGGTAACATCGATTTTACATTCTAGCACTGTGGGAGACATAGCAGTACAGTATACAGGTTTACCTTTACATTCTTTATTTTTAGGTATTGTATTAAGCTGAGTTTGAAATTAAATTAAAATGTTTTGGGGGCATATTTAGGATTTTAATTATGAAAATAGGCATTTTTTTAATCACATCCAAAATTTGCGGTTTTTCACAATTCCCGGGTGCTCTAGGAACGTAACCCCTGCGAATTTTGGGGGTGTACTGTAAATATATAAATTATATATAAACAATCATTATAAGTGCATAAACAACAAGCTTGCAGATGTCACTAAATTAGGAGGAAGGGCAGATAATGTAGAATTAGCTAAACTGTTGCTGAGGGACTGGACAGGCTAGCATGAATTTATGAGTAAATCTTAGGTATTATATGTAGGAAGGAGAAATGTTAGATTTGAATACATGATGGGTGGTTTGAAACTTGAAAGCACAGCCTATGAGAAAAATCTACGAGTTAGACTGGATTCATCAATATCTACATCAACAGAGTTTACAGAAACAAACAGAAGAAGGCTAATAGGATGTTAGGTTATTTAGCAAAATGTACAGAGGCCAAGTCAAGACAGATTATGCTTAAACTATATAATAAACCTGGAGTTCTGTGTCCAATTTTCTTCTCAATATTACAAAAAACATAAAAGCACTAGAGAAGGTCCCGAGGAGAGTGACTAGACTGATTTCAGGAGTGAGAGGTATGATCTATGAGGAGAGATTAAAGAAGTTGACATTTTTAAGCAAGCAGAAATTAAGAGGTGACATGGTTATTAAGTGCTTATGAAGGGAATTTGTTCATTAAAACCTAAAGTAGCTATTACTTTTAAATGATGTGACAAGATACTGCCTCTCATAATCTCAATATATTTTGCATGAAAAATACAAATATCAGTCATGTAAGGCTCTAATACACATGCAAGCACACAAACATATATACAGTTTCTGTACCTGAGTGGGCACTGGCAGTGCAATACATCTCTTTTTATTTATCTAAGCAGCACAAATGAATTGTTATTTGCATGGATCAATACATTAAATCAATTTCAGTTTAGATTTTCTTACATTGGGCTCCAACAATGAAATGATATTTCTATGCAATTAATATTTTAACTATCTAGGGTAATGAATACACTAAACCTTAAAAGCTTAATGAACAGTCATTTGTAATAAAGAGCAAATGTAGTGATTCAAGATACCACACTATTTTAAGGCAAAAGAGATTAGCAAAAGCCCAGAAGGTAAAGTGGAATATTCCTACTATATAAATATGTACCAGAAACCATTTAGCTGAGCAAGATAGATAATACAAGATAATACTTTTTTAATTGTAATCAATAGTGCATCTTTCACAATGGCACTGATAAACAGTCTGCTGGTGCAATGTTTAGACCAGGAACACACATTTAGAATCTAATTAGAACTGAATTTGCTACCTTTCCATTTTCTGAATAAGCTTCCTTGTTTTGTTAAAGTAGGGTTTGCAGTGTATTACATGCTGACTGTAATGTTTATTAGTCTCTAGTTTTCCTGGCTGAATATCTTATAGATATTTGTCCTTATTCATCTTTAGAATAAATATTATATTCTTTGTTGAAAGCACCCTTTTCTTGTGAAATGCTACTTTGACTTTTAACACCGTGGTCATAAATTTTACAATTTCGATTGCCCAAAAATGTAATCTAAATAAAGATTTTGTTTTGTTCTTTGTTTCATTTGTCATTATATGTAACTCATTTTCTGTCACCCCTTTCCTACCCTTCTGAAAACACTCATGATATTTCTCTTATTTTCATAAATGTTCATGTCATATTTTTACCAGTGGTTTTACTCCATATATGTGTGTTTATCTTAAGCATTTTTAACTACGGCTTGTGTTCTGCAAAGCTGAATTCTTTCAGTGGGTTCGATCATCATTTTTTACAAGTAAGAGTGGTTGCTCCAATTAATCACTACAAATCATAAGTTTATATTACCAAATATCACAAGATGCAGAAACGGTTTTTATCAACAGGTTTTAAGACTACTAGCAGCCACAAATACTGGCAACTCTATGTGTGTTTCTTGCAGAAATCACCCGATGTTGCATTTAATGCATGGTATTGAATTAATCAGCTAGTTTTGGTATTATAATAAAGTCACTAGTTCATGGAAGACTTACAAGGAAAAATTCAGAAACAGAAAATTTTAACTTTATTAAAAAAAGAAATTATGATACATATGAAAAGGGTTCATTCTCATTATATTTTGGTTTTGTAACATTTCTGAAACAATGGGAGACCATGTAAGACCCTCATTTGGCTAAGAGGCCATTTATCTTTTTCCTAGCCCTTCATAATCTCATCATTTATTTGCAAAGAGAGATAATTATCATTGCCATTTGCTGGATTGAATACTCTGTAAAATCCAGAAATAAACTTGCATTTTTCTTCCCAGGTTGCTATTCTCTCTCTCTCTACAAATGCTCCTCTGTATTGCTGTTCGCCCTGTGGCACTTACTTGTCTCCATGCTAGCATAATAACATGCTTGCCGCTGTCAATATATATTTTGCCCTTACTCTTGGGGTCTTGCTGCTCTTATCATTTCCCATTCTATTCTTACAGACAACTATTTAACCACCGGCAACCCATTACAGAATTATACTGTATACAACAGGGATTCAGTCTCTATTTTCCTATATTCGTAAGTGAACCCTATTTATGAGTAAAAACTATTAATAACATTTAGTGGCAAGTTATTCCCTCACCACCAGTAAAACAGGACATATTTTTCACTATTCACTTTATTACTTTGTCACTATCAATAAGTCTGTGGATTCATTGTCATAATGGCATCATTGTTCTTGGATCACTGTAATTTGCTTTGCAAGATTAAAAAAGCAGTTTTAATTCACAGTTTAAGTGGTTGCAACACAAGTTCAAATTAAAATTTAGCCTTGGTACTTCTCATATAGAACTTAACAAAGGAACTAAATGGATCAGAATTTGCAAAAATAATAAACAAACTAGGTATGAAAGCCATTTTAAAATGGTTGTTACCAAAAATATGTGGTATTTATCAAGTTTGCTATAGTAAGAATCAGTTACTTCTCTCAAGAAATAGTTTATTTCCTGTAACATTTTCTGTATGGGGTATTCTATCTACAGCATGTACTCCTTTAAATACAGCATTCACTTGAGCTGTGTCTTCCTGTAATAATCCCAACTGATGGTAATACACTTTTGAAAAACCATTTTAAACCATCCATATGGTCTTCTTGTCGTAAAGCTCTCAAAGAAACGTTTCTGCTGATCTTTTGTGTTGATCTCCTCTGTCCATCTATGATGTCCAGCATTTCTTTTCCCAGCAGCTGATAGGGTGCAGCTATTTAGCCATAAATCCACCTATTAATGAACTTGCTATTTCATCAGACTTTATAAAAGAAAGCTAGGATCAAGTTTTCTGATAAAGACTAGAAGTTACTATATGCTGTTGCCTAAAATATTACTGACCACAACTGATCCATACTGGAATTTGGCTTAAATTGCTACTGATGATACAGTGCTGGTCTACCCTGTATTTCTGACTGCCTGTATGAACTAGTTGGCTTCACTGGTACTAGCTGTCTACAGTACTATCATAATATTACACCATTTAGTGGTTGTAGCATGAATATACCCCATTATGTATTTATTAATTGTTTCTTTCTTCTTCTTCTTCTTTTTCCACTTCTA
The DNA here is from genome assembly GCA_026402145.1 of Polypterus bichir lapradei. Taxonomy (NCBI): domain Eukaryota; kingdom Metazoa; phylum Chordata; class Cladistia; order Polypteriformes; family Polypteridae; genus Polypterus; species Polypterus bichir. The sequence continues at coordinate 27,590,054 of JANRMT010062808.1, read as the reverse complement.
TGTAAGATCCATGTGCCTGATCAGCATTCTCCATACAGCTCAGTCCTGCACCTCCTCCCTAGTCAAGTCCTTTTCCTTCATATTTCTCTTTTACTTTATGCATTCAGATCTGTTCCAGCCTCCCTTGCTTTCTTTTTCCCTGTACTTCCACTTCAATACTTTTTTGCCAACATATTGATTTATTCTGTCCTTCCCAAAATTCTGCCTTCTGCAAAAGAAATTTATTTTTCTTGGTGAATAATTACGTATTTTAAAAGATTACTTAAATACTTAGATAGATAGATAGAACTTTATTTATCCCCAGGGAGAAATTTGGTATTTTACAGAAACTCAATACATAAAGAAAAAAAGGAAGAGATGAATAATTATATATACACAAACAATAAGGTCTGAATACACACCAGAATGACTAAAAGGGACGAATATTAAAAAGAAAGACAATTTCTACTTTGGCAATTACAGTCCCAGTGAGGCATTATGCAGGCATATAAAGGAGCTCCAGCAGCATTTCTTGACACACTTCTGAATAATTCATTGACTGAAAGTCCTTGGTGTTGTTGTGTCAGAGAGAGGATGTGCAGCGTTGCTCATAGTGGAACTCAGTTTTGTTTTAATTATGCCCTTCATTTCTACCTCCGGGGTTCCGGAGTGAATCCCATAATGGAGCCTGCCCTTTTATTTAGTTTGTTCATTCAGTGGACCTTTCTTGAAGTGATGTTACCAGTGCAGCACACCATAGCATAGAAAATTGCACTGACCATCACAGAGTTATAGATGTGAAAAATGTCACTACCCAAATTAAAGGAGCTCAGTTTCTTAAGAAAAAAATAGCCTGCTCTGCTGTTTCTTATATAGCTTCTCTTGTTACAAAAACAGTCCAACCTGACATTGATATGGATCCCCAAATGTCTACATCCACTTCTTGAATAGTAATTGGATATAGAGGTGGGAGACAATTATGTTGATTTGCATTTTTCTTCCAGTTTTTACCTTTTTTAATAATAAATAGAAGAATAAAAAGAATTTATTTTACACTTCCAATTAAAATTTTCACTTTCAATGTAGAACAAACAAATCTGCATTTGGGCTTTCAAAGGGCTTTTCAAATTAGAAAAACTACATAAAAATAACATATTAAAATATATTAAAATTTTGATTTAAAGTTGTCCCTTCACAAAAACAGTATGCTCTGTTTGTACAAAGAGATGTATAATGATAGAGAAATAGGATTTTTCCTCCTGTACTTTACTTGAGAAACCCAGGCAAGATAGCTTGACAAACACACTTCTAATGGTCTTAAAAAAACAAAAACTCAAATTGTGATTGAAAGCCACTGTGATGGCAGTTATTCTCCAATGTTTTAATAAGAAAGTAATTAAGCTTTGTTTGCTGTAATGGATGCTTAAAAGTTCTATCATAAAGCAGTAGTAGTCAATTATTTCATATGCATGGGTTAACCCGAATAGCATGAGGAGAAGAATGGTACCTTTAGAGTGTTGGAGATTCACAGTTTGCACTTAATACAGCAACAGATTCAAGGGCAAAGGAGTAGAATAGAAAAATCTGCTCCAATATGCACCATGAAGGTGGGTGTGCTTAAATAGCAGAAGACTGTCAGTTTTAGTAATGATACCATTAAGATAAAGTGTTCACCCTCTTTGAACACTACCACAAAACTACAACTAGACAGTGAAGTATTTTAAAAATGGAATTTACATGGTGCAGTAATGACAACAATTTTATACCTTTGTGTTTGTTTGTACAACAACATAAAAGTGATAAAATGCAGATTTTACAAAAGATTAATGATGAAATGCAAATAAAATTGTCTTGTATTTAACTTTAATATTTAAGCTAATGACTTTTAAAGGCAATGATTGGCAAAAACTATCCAGGTAAAGACAGGCCCCTTACATATTCTTAAAAAAAAATAGAAAATGGCAGAGCATAATTGAAGAAATTAAATTTGTCAAAACGGAAATCAAAGAGAAAAGTTAATGAAACATTCAAGAATAAAATAAGAGACTCAAAAGTAAGACCCTAGGATGATAGTGGATCAGACCACAATACTGTCTTGGTGAACACTAGAAAAACTTATAACCAGTACTTATGTGGATAGGGTCTGTGTGTGTGTTAAGCTTAGGTCAACCTATAAGGAACTTGGTGACTTCCACAAACCCCACAATAATACAACATGAGATTCTATCTAAACCCCTTCTAAAATCTACCTATATATGTAAATACAAAAGCTTGTTGTTCTGGGATGTCAAACAGAATTATAAAATTCATCGAGGTTTTGCTAATGGGAAATGATTGGAAACCACTCACAAGCATTAACAAGCTAATTAAAAAGGCAGACTCAGTTATGGGATGCAATCTGGACTACATGGAGGTAAATAGCAAAGGAGATGATTAAAACAAAACTGAATACCATTATAAACAATGCTGTACATCTTCTCACTGACACACTAACAAAGAGTATTTTCTGTGTTTTTTAATATCTTTTTTTGTGTGTGTGTATTTATGTATATATAATTATATATATATATATATACTCAGCAAAAAAAGAAACGTCCCCTGACTTTCAACTGTTTTTACTTTCAGTAGACTTAATGTGTAAATATTTGTATGAACACTAAAAGAGTCAACACCATAAGACATAAACTAAAAATGTTTCACAATGTGTCCCTGAATGAAGGGAGGCTCAAAATCAAAAGTACCAGTCAGTATCTGGTGTGGCCACCAGCT
>JANRMT010062808.1:27564094-27582306 GCA_026402145.1 Polypterus bichir lapradei | reverse complement strand
ATTCCTTACAGCTTACTTACAAAAGTTAAGCAGGTTTCATTTCGAAATTCTACACGTAACGGTCAATAACAGACAACAACATCCGCCATGTTGAACTTTCTTATTTATGGCCCCATCTTCATGAAATTTGGTAGGCGGCTTCCCTGTGCTAACCAAAACTGATGTTCTTACTTATTTCGGTGGTATGACGCCACTGTTGGCCGCCATATTGAATTTTCCAAACGTCACTAATTCTCCAACTTCCCGTGTAGGTAGAAGGCTGAAATTTGGTAGGCCCATTCCTTACAGCTTACTTACAAAAGTTAAGCAGGTTTCATTTTGAAATTCTACGCGTAACGGTCATAACGGTCAACAACGTCCGCCATATTGAACTTTCTTATTCATGGCCCCATCTTCACGAAATTTGGTAGGCGGCTTCCCTGCACTAACCGAAACCAATGTACATACTTATTTCAGTGGTATGATGCCACTGTCAGCCGCCATATTGAACTTTCCAACGTCACTAATTCTCCAACTTCCCGTGTAGGTAGAAGGCTGAAATTTGGTACTTATTTCGGTGGTATTATGCCACTGTCGGCCGCCATATTGAACTTTTAACGGAAACCGATGTCCGTACTTATTTCGTTGCTATGACACCACTGTCGGCCGCCATATTGAACTTTCCAACGTCACTAATTCTCCAACTTCCCGTGTAGGTAGAAGGCTGAAATTTGGCAGGCTCATTCCTTACAGCTAATTTACAAAAGTTAAGCAGGTTTCATTTCGAAATTCTACGCGTAATGGTCATAATGGTCAATAATGTCCGCCATGTTGAACTTGCTTATCTATGGCCTGATCTTCTCAAAATTTTATAGGCGGCTTCCCTGCACTAACCGAAACCAATGTACATACTTATTTCGGTGGTATGACGACACTGTCAGCCGCCATATTGAACTTTCCAACGTCACTAATTCTCCAACTTCCCGTGTAGGTAGAAGGCTGAAATTTGGCAGGCTCATTCCTTACAGCTTATTTACAAAAGTTAAGCAGGTTTCATTTCGAAATTCTACGCGTAATGGTCATAACGGTCAACAACGTCCGCCATGTTGAACTTTCTTATTTATGGCCCCATCTTCTCGAAATTTGGTAGGCGGCTTCCCTGCACTAACCGAAACCAATGTACGTACTTATTTCGGTGGTATGATGCCACTGTCGGCCACCATATTGAACTTTTCAACAGTCTTTGTTACTTATGGGCCCATCTTCAAGAAATTTGGTACACGGGTTCCCAACACTAACTGAATCCTACTTACATACATATATACGTCCATAGCCTGCACCTCGGTCACCATATGAAGTGGTGTTGGGTCCCCCATCCCAATTCCTCCCACGTTGTTGGCTGCCTGTCTATATAAGACCGTCCATCGCTCCGGTCCCTACATTCCCTTCCTTGCTTTGCCACGGGATTCACGTCTCCCTACTGATAACTACAGCCTTTTTGTTTAATCCACGGCTTCTCCGCTGTTTTATTGTTTGTTTATTACAATTATAGTTATTGTATAGGTATTTTACACTTACTTTACATTTCTCAGGTATCCATTTCCTTTATCATTCCAACCCCCATTACCATGTCTATCGAGATGATCACTATCGATCAAAGAACTGTCACTTACTGAGTGGTTTCCATGCCCGGAGATGGCACCTACCTTTTCCATTCTCTTTCTTACATATTGCACGGCCATATCAGGCTCACTCTTGATATCCGGAGGAACATTCTGTCTTATGTATTGAATGACTGGGACAGGTTCAAGATGTGGACTGATGACGGTACAGGAGATAATTATACAACACAGGAGCACTATAAGAGTGAAATGCTTAAGCCCTTCACCTATGGTTCTGCATGTGAGTTGATGGCTGCCGCTGAATTGTTCGGTTGTCGCTTTCAAGTGTACCGAAATGGCCAAATATTTTACACCTTTCGACAACCGCCAATGCCTCTTAAACATCTTAGATTCACAGGTGACAATTTCAGTAGTGGACACTTTGATGTTTATGAATGTTTAAACTCTCAAAAGCTGGATGTGATTTTATCGATGAAACCGGTTGTATGCTTACAACGGCTTCACAGATGCCAAATGTCACTTCAACACAACAAATCCTGCAAATACTGTTGTAATTGAAACAAACCATGAAACCCAAACCGATTATGACAGCAGCAATCCAAGCTGTGAGATTTGAGACAAGATTACTGTTCACATTGCCAATTGTAAGTTACATGCTCAAGAGTAAGCTCAGCGCACAGCTTGGTCATGTTACAACCGGAGGGCTGAACTGACAATGTGGTATACAAAGAGATCCTTAACAAATAATTATTGGCATATTTTCCCTCAGTTTAAAAAGGTTTCATTTTCTTCTTAATAAAAATTTTAATGCAGTACTTCGCCGCTGCGAAGCACGGGTATTTTGCTAGTATATATATATAGTGGAGGTCGGCCCGGACATAGACAGGTAGACATGTTGAAAGCACCACTAACGTTTATTTACATGACTATTATTTACAAAAGTGCGCACAACCCGCAAAGTCCAAGCCTCACAATGCCTCTTTCACTCTTCGGGCCGCCTCCACTCCTCTCCCGACTCCAGCCATCGAATGGAGGGAGGCGGCCCCTTTTATCCCCACCCGGATGTGCTCCAGGTGCCTCCTGATTAGCTTCCTCCGGCACTCCCCAGTGCGGCGGAAGTACCGGTTGCGCACCCGGAAGCACTACGGGTGTCCCTGGTTTTCTTCCCCCCAGCACTTCTGGGTGTGGCGGAAGTGCTGAGGGCCAGGGCTCCAAAGGCACTGGGGTGCCCCCTGGCAGTGACCACGGGCCCCTATAGGGTTGAGCTTCCTAGCTCAGTTCCCGTGGTCCCTAAAGCCACAAGTGCAGTCGCCCCACGTGGTCTGGGGGAGGCATAAGCCCTCCTCCAGGGTGTCCTGGCTGGGTACAACCCCCAGCCACCTGTGACTATATATAAATATATATATACTCATATGTATTTATTTGTTTAAAGAGCTTCTGTAAAAAGCCACATTTCCCCCTGGGGACAAATAAAGTTCTATCTAATGACAAGGCGGTTGAGGTTGTCTTGTTTGCTTTAAAGGAACACAGTGGTCATTTTGTGGACAATTCTTATGCCTTGCTACCTCGACTCTAGATCATAATTGTTTAGTTTTGATGAATTTGATTTGGATTTTAATGATTAACTTTAAACCCTTGAGACTATCCCAGTGTCTACACCATGGAAAATACAAGTTTTCAGTGCAATACAGTGTTTTTTGCAGCTGTTACCTTAGTGTTGCCATACTAGTGCAAGATGAACTGCAGCAGTTAGTCATTCTACTACAAAAGAGTGTCAAAATAGAAGAACCAAGAAAATGAATTACAAATTCAATCATAACATTAACCAGTTCTTGCACTCCATCAATATTAAAACAAAAGCACTTGTATATGAACAGGAAATCATCTGTCTCATTGTATAATATTTGTAATCTTAGTTGATCCTACAAATAGCTTTGTCTATGCAAATAGCGCTGCAGGCTGCAGTTAAAAATCTGTCAGTGTTGTTCCAGGTCATAAGCTGAAGTGATAATAACTTAGTGGATTTCTTTTTTGTTATTGTTGTTTTTTTTATATGAGACTTTCAGGGCATTATGTCTGTTAGTAATAACTGCTGTGTTCAGATTGCCTTCCTGTTACATTTTTGTTCAGAAATGTAAGTAATGTTTGTTGAGTAATGATTAAAAAGGCACTTTATGCCTTTGTAAAAATATCTTTTTCTATTTTCTTGCACTATAATTTATCACACAACTGTACAAAATAATGTGTTATATCTTACGTTATTATTTGTATATATTATCTTCAAAGGAGGAAAACTGATGTATTTATCTTTTTTATAATAGTTTTCCACCTTTGGAACAAATGTACACTTTAAGAATACTTAGTACAAACACTGCATCTGGATATTATACTTAAAAAGACATTTCATAATATCTTTATTTTGAAAAGCTACTACTAGCATAACTGAGCCAAATATATGCAATAAATGCTGGAAATTTTTGTTGGAGTTACAGACCTTATGATAACAAAATGTATTACTTTTAAGTCACCATTAATTAATAAAACAATAAAATGTCATTTATACAGGGTGAGCCAAAAAGAAGTACCACATTTCAATAGTTTATTCTACAAAAAACTCTACAAATTTCATTACGACACAAGAAAGGGTATACAAAATAAATTTTTTTCCATTAGCGATGCACTCTTTTAGACGATTTCTGAACACTCAGATGACTCGTTTGGCCATTTCAAGGGGAATAGTGTCTCTTTTGTGGAAATAGCGTCCTTGAGGGCTTCAAGGTTTTGAGGTCGGTGTGTGTAAACCTTCAATTTGAAATAGCCTTACAAGAAGAAATCACACAGAGCGAGATCAGGCGAACGTGAGGGCCACATGACATCACTGTGCAGGGAGATCAGCTTCCCTGGAAGCATCTCCCACAAAACTTGCATGGATCTCCGTGCTTTATGAGCTGCTGCTCCATCCTGTTGAAACCAGGAATCTGCCACATCCATTTCTTCCAGTTGGGGCTGCAAAAAGTTCTCTTGCATTTCAATGTAACATTCTGAAGTGATATTATCCATTGCTCCCCCCTCCTCAAAAAAGTAATGGACTAAAATGACAAATTCTGCAACAGTGCACCAAACTGTAACACTCTCACTGTGCAAGGGTGTCTAATGAAGTTCACAAGGGTTGGTTTTAGCCCAATAGTGAAAGTTTTGCTTATTTACGCTACCATTCAAATGGAAATGTGCCTCGTCGCTGCACATGACAATTGCATCTCAATGAACTGTTTGCAGAATGTTCGCGCACAACTATCTACAGCTCTCCCAGTATCTTTCAGTGAGTTCCTGCAGTACCATCATTTTGTATGGATGGTAATTAAGGTCCTCAAGCAAAATCCTCCTCAAAGACGTGTTGGAAATGCCTAAGGCAGAAGCATGTTTGCATGCCGGACCTCTAGGAGATGAAGATTGATGCCCTTACAGCTTGGATGTTTTCAGACGTTCGTACGGTCTGAGGATAGCCTGGAGATTTTCTGTTCAATTTTGTATCCATCTGTCTAAATTTAGCCACCCACTGAAAAATTGTTTTCCGATTTGGGACATCACTTGTAGGAGGAATGCTGAAGTGCATTCGGAAGGACAGTTGCATAATGATGATGGATTTGTTGTTTTTGAAGAATACTTTGACCGCAAAAGCACGGTGCACACCAGATCAAGGCATGTTGCCAACTGAAAACTACAAGTGATCACCTATCAAAGGACCCCTAACCCACTTGGCTGCCTTTGCCTTGCGCAATGACCATGAGAAATGTGGTACTTCATTTTGCCTCACCCTGAAAAAATTGAATATTTTGACATGTTAAAACAAATTTGATATTTTAATATGTCGGAATATTACTTTCATAGAACTACGGAAATATAATTACCTTTTTTTTGTATTCATTCTAAACTTATACGTAATAAAACTTTTGTGGGTGTTTGATGGTGACTCTTTTGTTCTTTCGATTTCATGTGTTCTTTATGAGCAATGATACCTAACTAAAGCATATCTGATGGTGTAATGTGTGGTTTGTATTACTTACAGTTTTTTCTGTATTTTACATCAATGAATGAACATTGTGAGTTTGATAATTTAGGAAAAAAATATAAATGCATTTAATTATTACCCAAGAAAGCTAAGCCATCTTGCTAGATTATAAATTCCTGTAACTGTAGTAATCTGCCTTGCATTCATGAATGAGTTCAAATAACACCTACGGAATAATCTCCTGGGATATAAGAGGATCAGTGTTAAAAACTCTTAGGTTAGTTGCTGGTAAATTCTTGGATAACCCACATAATGCCAGTTAAAATTATTTCTCGTATGCCTGTTGGAAGGGCTTAACATTAAAATGATTTTGTGATAATAAGATAAAGTTTTGCTTGGGGTTGACCATAATCACTGCTTGCAAGCAGGTGTAATTTCAAACACAAAAAAAATACAAGGGAACCAGAACAAGCTGTAGTTAAAGAATCAAAACAAAAATCCTAAGCCTGGTATAAAGCCCTTCCCCTCTCTTATTAACACATTTTTGAGTTTTATTTTTATACTTGAATCCAAAGATACATCACTGCTATTTTAAATAACCATGGTGGGATCACGTTATATGTTACAACCATGTGACATCACACAAAATTCCCATGTGGCTGGCAAATGGCATCATTGTCAAAACATGACCATGTCCATGTCAAAAAATGGTATTAACTATAGGAAAAACAAAAATGATGATATTTAATTAATAAAATGACTAACCAAATGATAATATAAAACAAAGATGAACAATAAAAATAATAAGACCTGGAGTGCATTCCTAACAGCTTGCAACATTGATTGCATGTAACTTTGATTTTTTATTAACAAAAAAAGCTGTTTTTGGTCTGTTTTATACTGCTGTTAAAAAGTTTTGTTTCTCTTCTGTTCCCCTTTACTCAGGGCTGGTGCCACCATTAAGGCAAATTAGGCATTCACCTATGGCGCAGATTAGAAAGGGGGAAAATCCCAGCCGCATTGGGTTAGCTACCGAACAGTTGGTTGGTGCGCTAATAGCTTGGCCTAGGGTGCAAAATAACCTACCACTGGCACTGCACAATGCATATATAACATATTATAATGTGTTATAATAATACAACTCGGTATTAATATTTACTGTCAGTTAGTCTATTCTGTGATCCAGAGAGAGAGAGCAGAAATGAACCAGAGTTAATGTGGGCTAATTTTCCACAAATAGTAACACAATGAGGGAGCAGAAGTCCAGCTACCTATGAAGAATGTTTATTAAAACTTGCCAAATACTAAAAAAGTTTCAGTTGTTCTTTCACATTTTCTCATTATAAAACAATAATATACCTATTTCCCATTTTATTATCACAGGAGGGTTAAGAACCTTCCACCTGAGCGAGATCAGACAGCATGCTAGCTTGGATTACATTGAATTACTGTGATTCACAGACTATCTGACAGATAAATGCAAAAGAGAGAAATATCTACCTGATAATATTTCTCACAAGTAACAGTTTGCCCTGGGTTTGACCATCACACTCGAGATTTGTGTGTATGAAATATATTTTTTGAGTGAAATTAGGCCACATTTTGTACATATGGATGTAGAGTGTATTTCATTTAAAGACAATATCATTTCATTCCCTGACACTCTAATCAAAAGGTTGTGTTCCCAATGCTGAAAGATACTGTCTAAAGACGCATTGTTAGTTTAAAAGGAACAGGTAATGAATTAATGTTAACAAGGCACACAAATTGCAGAAGAGAATTTGTAATGAAATTCAATTTTCACTCCATGCTTGCTGCTGTCATTGTAAACCTAGCACGTAAAACTATGATGGGTGGGAGGGTGTCCCCCCCCCTTCAAAACAAAGGACTACAAAGAAGGTAGGTGCTCAGGCACCCTGTACAGTGCATGTGCCTGCTGTTCCTGTCTGAAGTCTATCCATCCATCCATTATCGAACCCGCAATATCCTAAATACAGGGTCACGGGAGCCAATCTCAGCCAACACAGTGCGCAAGGCAGGAAACAAACCCCAGGCAGGGCACACACACAACCACACACCAAGGACAATTTAAAATCCCCCATGCACCTAACCTGCATATCTTTGGACTGTGGGAGGAAACCCACGCAGACACAGGGAGAACATGCAAACTCCACACGGGAGGACCCAGGAAGCAAACCCGGGTCTCCTAACTGCGAGGCAGCAGCACTACCCACTGCATCACCGTGCTGCCCTTCTCTCTGAAGTCTATTCCATTATACCTGTAATATCGAACAGACACACAATTGTCCCTGGTCTGTGTTGTCTGTCAATTCATCAATGGTTAAGGATACGAGATCAGCCAGACTGGCATCATTTATCTACTATCTTTGCCAAGAAGATTGTACGCGACGTGCAGCAGTTTCAGCTAACAGACTTACAATTTCACTGATTAAATTAGATTATCCTTTAATTTATCATTGGCAAAATTCAATAAAATGTCTATAGCTCACTAATTTAATACATCCAACTCAGGTAAGGATTTATTCTGCTTAGACAGTATCCATGCAGGTTTAAGGAACATACTTGTTGCTTGTTCTTTTTTAGTCAGAAAAAGGTGGGTATTTTCTTGCTGTGATATTAGCTAGCTTTCAAGGCCTCAGTCCTTGATGGATAAGATTAATTGAAAGTGGCATGATTCCAAAGAAAGCGACACCTTACATTGTATTCTCTTATGATGGCAGTTGTTTCATTAGAGATCTGACAGATTGGCATTTCAGAATGAAAGCATCGTAAAGACATAATTATTTGTTCATTCACCATTAAAATGAAGATTCTTGTCATTTTCTGTAGATAACTTTTTTTAATTGCTAACTTGCAACATGAACTTTGAATGGAACTTCTACAAATTGGCAATTCACAAACTCAAAAAGGGCAAAGTCAAACTTGTTTCTGAATATATAAAGTCATAAGTTGAATATATAAAGTCATCGCTGGAATATATAAAGTCAAAACCTGAACATATAAAGTCAGCGTCAGAATTTATAAAGTCATTCCTGATTATATAAGTTAACAAAAACATATTCAGAAAAATAAATTAAAAAACACTGTTCGGTTAATGTTTTGAAAATGATGCATGTGCCCTGCCCAGGATTTTTTCCTGCCATGCGCCCAGTGTTGGCTGGGATTGGCTCCAGCAGACCCCCGTGACCCTGTGGTCGGATTCAACAGGTTGGGAAATGGATGGATATTCCAACGCTGACTTTGTATATTCCGACGCTGACTTTATATATTTAAGTTTTGACTTTATATATTCCAGTGCTTACTTTATAGATTCCGACGCTGACTTTATAAATTCAAGTTTTAACTTTAAATATTCCAACGCCATCTTTATATACTCGGGTTTTGACTTTATATATTTGGGAATGACTTTATATATTCAAGTTTTGACTTTATATATTCCAGCGCTGACTTTATATATTCAAGTTTTTACTTGATATATTCAGAAACAAGTTTTGACTTTATATATACCAATGCTGACTTTATATATTCAAGTTTTGACTTTATTTATTCCGACAGTGACTTTATATAATCAAGTTTTGACTTTATATAGTTAAATTTAGTCATCATTGCATAAATTGTTCTTCACCATACAAATGTAAACAGTAAATTCGCCTTACATTCCAACCAAAGATATTTGTGTCGACTAAATAGAACTTGAAAAGATATATTTTTTCGAATGTGATCACGCAATTCAGATCGAGTTGATGCGCACCGACGCATCGAGCCGCATGCTATTGTGGTTTCGCCTGTGTGCCTCAATAAGTGACCCTCCCCTCACTCTTACTTTTCTACCGTTCATATAATGAATACACTGAGTATGGCTTTACCAAAACAATCATTGATTGCGAATAAAGTATCCATTATTTATAAAGCTTCAATTGGTGATCTGTCTTTCTGCGTTAACCGCATATTTTTTCATACGTCTCAAAGCAAGGGGATGCGAGAGTAAAATGAATCAGGAAACGCGCGTACATAATCAGTGTACCCCCTCTCGGGAATCAAACCTCGGTCGTCGCCGTTAGAGGCAAAGCCTCTACCATTGCGCCACGCCATGTGGTTTGTCCATTTGAGAGTATGTAGATCGGAGTATATATATATATATACCCGCGTTTCATAGCGGAGAAGTACTGTGTTAAAGAAGTTATGAAAAAGAAAAGGGAACATTTTAAAAATAACGTAACATGATTGTCAATATACAGTAATTGTTTTGTGACTGTTATGAGTGTTGCTGTCATCAAGGATTTGATTATCATTATTTCTTTCAATCAGGTTCGTATTTGTAGGATGTGTTGTGTTCAAGTTACATTCCGTGTTTGTCAATCGTTGTAAAGATAACAGGTTTCATTCATCGATTCGTTTCTTACTGCATCAATAAACAGCTCGTCTTCCTCTTTATCTGAGATGTGACACACTGCATGCACGGTTTTTTTTTTTACACTGTCTTCTTTTAGCGGGACATTGACTTTTTCCACCGTGTGCTTTGTTTCCGCAGTAGCTGCACTTATGAATATGCTTGTATGTATCACACGCTTCATATTTTTTTGCTGCCTTTTCAATTGTGTAATTCGGTTTTTGTTCAGCACTCTTTGGAACTGTTGCTTTTTGTCTGTGCACTGCGTCATTTCACGTGAGCCGCTTGGTGTACATGCATCGAAGCTTCTTAGCTGTGCTGGTGGCATCTCGTGCGATGTCTATGGCTGTATTATGTTAGCTAACACCCGGCACTTAAAAGTTTCTCTCGCAGTTTCGCTGAGTTTGTGCCAAACACCACCCTGACCATCTCATCTTCCTCTGCATAAGCACAGTCCTTCACCCGTGAATATTTAGCGGCAGTTTTTCTGTTGGATTGCCGCTGACGGACGGCCTTATATGGGCAGGCACTAAATTACAAATGCCAGCGGCATCGAGCAGAAGTCTATTATAGTCTATGGACAAAAAAATAGGTTCCAGTTATGACCGTTACGCGTAGAATTTCGAAATGAAACCTGCCCAACTTTTGTAAGTAAGCTGTAAGGAATGAGCCTGCCAAATTTCAGCCTTCTACCAACACGGAAAGTTGGAGAATTAGTGATGAGTCAGTGAGTGAGTGAGTGAGTGAGTCAGTGAGGGCTTTGCCTTTTATTAGTATAGATATATATGTAGATAGATACAGTGGGATGCAAAAGTTTGGGCAACCTTGTTAATAGTCATTATTTTCCTGTATAAATCGTTGGTTGTTACGATAAAAAATGTCAGTTAAATATATCAAATAGGAGACACACACGGTGATATTTGAGAAGTGAAATGAAGTTTATTGGATTTACAGAAAGCGTGCAATAACTGTTCAAACAAAATCAGGCAGGTGCATAAAATTGGGCACCACAAAAAAGAAATGAAATCAATATTTAGTAGATCCGCCTTTTGCAGAAATTACAGCCTCTAAATGCTTCCTGTAGGTTCCAATGAGAGTCTGGATTGTGGTTGAAGGTATTTTGGACCATTCCTCTTTACAAAACATCTCTAGTTCATTCAGGTTTGATGGCTTCCGAGCATGGACAGCTCTCTTTAACTCACACCACAGATTTTCAATTATATTCAGGTCTGGGGACTGAGATGGCCATTCCAGAACGTTCTACTTGTTCCTCTGCATGAATGCTTTAGTGGATTTTGAGCAGTGTTTTGGGTCGTTGTCTTGTTGAAAGATCCAGCCCCGGCGCAGCTTCAGCTTTGTCACTGATTCCTGGACATTGGTCTCCAGAATCTGCTGATACTGAGTGGAATCCATGCGTCCCTCAACTTTGACAAGATTCCCAGTCCCTGCACTGGCCACACTACCCCACAGCATGATGGAACCAACACCATATTTTACTGTAGGTAGCAGGTGTTTTTCTTGGAATGCTGTGTTCTTTTTCCTTCATGCATAACGCCCCTTGTTATGCCCAAATAACTCAATTTTAGTTTCATCAGTCCACAGCACCTTATTCCAAAATGAAGCTGGCTTGTCCAAATGTGCTTGAGCATACCTCAAGCGGCTCTGTTTGTGCTGTGGGCGGAGAAAAGGCTTCCTCTGCATCACTCTTGCATACAGCATCTCCTTGTGTAAAGTGCGCCGAATGGTTGAAGGATGCACAGTGACTCCATCTGCTGCAAGATGATGTTGTAGGTCTTTGGTGCTGGTCTGTGGGTTGACTCTGACTGTTCTCACCATTCGTCGCTTCTGTCTATCCGAAATCTTTCTTGGTCTGCCACTTCGAGCCTTAACTTGAACTGAGCCTGTGGTCTTCCATTTCCTCAGTATGTTCCTAACTGTGGAAACAGACAGCTTAAATCTCTGGGACAGCTTTCTGTATCCTTCCTCTAAACCATGATGGTGAACAATCTTTGTCTTCAGGTCATTTGAGAGTTGTTTTGTGACCTCCATGTTGCTACTCTTCAGAGAAAATTAAAGGAGGAGGGAAACTTACAATTGACCCCCTTAAATACTCTTTCTCATTACAGTAATCCCTCGCTATATCGCGCTTCGACTTTCGCGGCTTCACTCTATTGCGGATTTTATATGAAAGCATAACTAAATATATAATGCGGATTTTTCGCTGCTTCGCGGGTTCTGTGGACAATGTGTCTTTTTACTTCCTGTACATGCTTCCTCAGTTGGTTTGCCCAGTTGATTTCATACAAGGGACGCTATTGGCGGATGGCTGAGAAGCTAACCAATCAGAGCACGCAGTTAAGTTCTCCTGACTGAGAAGCTAACCAATCAGAGCACGCAGTTGAGCTCCTGCGTGCTGAATGCAGTGTTAACCAGGAAGTCTCATCTCGCTAATTCAGCATCAACGTGTTTCGCTGTGTAAAGAGTTGTGCTCTTTAGTGTTTATCTTTGTGCATAGTCAAGCCCTTCATTATGGCTCCAAAACAATCTGCTACTGCTTCAGGGGCCGTGCCCAAGCGCAAGAAGAAGATGTTAATGATTGCCAAAAAGGTAAACGTTTTGGATTTGTTGAAGGCTACGATTCTTTTTATTTAAAAAGTAGGAAAGGAATATAAGATCTACGGCTGCAGTGTCCTTTTAACCAAGGTGCAAAACGAGTTGTAAGTGGATGTAATAAGGCAGTAGTCTGGATGGAATCTGCTTTAGGGATTTGGATTGAAGACTGCCAGAAGAAGAACAATGGCAGTGCTACACAATCGCCTGAAATGGCTCCTTTACAAGGGCTGTAACGCTGTGCTTTGCTGTGCAGTAAAATTAAACTCATTGTTATCGGACAAGTCATCGTGTCATTGTTGGTGAGTAACCATAATTAATTTTCTTCTTACAGTGCTTAGTACATGTACGTACGTTTAGTGTCACTGTACACACATTTACTGTATACTATTTTTCTTGCATTGTACGTATTTATTGCTGGTGACCTGTCTATCGTAATGGCTGTAACATATGTGATATCGGAGACACTCAATATCTTTAAAATAATATTTAGGTTTTACTGTATATAAACAGTGTGTTTATATCCATAATTTCAATGAATCTTACCTAATATCTAAGAGAATACAAAGGGATTATGCTGTTTAATTCTGCGGGGAATATTTATAAACAGTGCGGGAGAGTTTATAAGGGCTTAAAATATATAAAAATAACCATACAAACATATGGTTTCTACTTCGCGGATTTTCACCTATCGCGGGGGGGTCTGGAACGCAACCCCCGCGATCGAGGAGGGATTACTGTATAGGATTCACCTGTGTATGTAGGTCAGGGGTCACTGAGCTTACCAAGCCAATTTGAGTTCCAATAATTAGTTCTAAAAGTTTTGGAATCAATGAAATGACAACGGTGCCCAAATTTATGCACCTGCCTAATTTTGTTTGAACAATTATTGCACACTTTCTGTAAATCCAATAAACTTCATTTCACTTCTCAAATATCACTGTGTGTGTCTCCTATATGATATATTTAACTGACATTTTTAATCGTAACAACCAACGATTTATACAGGAAAGTAATGACTATTGACAAGGTTGCCCAAACTTTTGCATCCCACTGTAGATATATACATACATATATATTGCATAATTTACTGTCAAATAATTCAAAGAGTACACTACACGTGTTTCACCCTTATTTGGGCTCATCAGGCGTATACACTCCACTGCTCCCCTTGCGGGGATCAAACCTCGGACGTCAGCGTCAGGGACGAAGTCCCTTTAAGCTGCGCCCCGGCGTGTAGTTTGTTTATTTGACAACCTGTAGATCAGAGTAATTATATTCATTGCATTCGTAGTCTGAGTCCCGACCTGATTGTATGGGTGGTTAAACTATGCAACATTCCATGATCTCCTTCTCGCAACTGAAAGAAGGCCCAGTGGCGGATGTTTGCCGAATGGCAGACCAACCACATGCGTTACCTGGTAGGTAACCACCCATACAATCAGGTCGGGACTCAGACTACAAATGCAATGAACCTACATACATCTATACTAATAAAAGGCAAAGCCCTCACTGACTCACTGATCACTAATTCTCCAACTTCCCGTGTAGGTAGAAGGCTGAAATTTGCAGGCTCATTCCTTATAGCTTACTTACAAAAGTTAAGCAGGCTTCATTTTGAAATTCTACGCATAACGGTCGACAACATCTGCCATGTTAAACTTTCTTATTTATGGCCCCATCTTCACGAAATTTGGTAGGCGGCTTCCCTGCACTAACCGAAACCGATGTACGTACTTATTTTGGTGGTAATATTGAACTTTCCAAACGAAAACGATGTGTCATGGTTGAGGGAGAGAGCTATCTTGACACCAAGAAATGACATGACTATGACTATAAACCACATTTTACTTCAAGAACTACCTTCACAACCGAAAACATATCAGTCTGTGGATTCAGTTGTAGAAGTGGAAGACGCGGTGCACTATCCGGTAGAGTTTCTCCACACTCTGAATCCTCCAGGCACTCCTGAGCATAATCTACTTTTGAAGGTTGGGGCACCAATAATGTTACTGAGAAACTTATAGCCACCGAAACTTTGTAATGGCACGACACTTCAGGTCTGCAAAAGAACCTAATTGAGGCAACTATTTTTACTGGCAGTGGCTCAGGGGAGAGAGTTTTTATTCCTCGCATCCCCGTTATACCCTCTGATCTCCCATTTCAATTCAAACGCCTCCAATTTCCAATAAGGCTCAGCTTCGCAATGACAATTAATATGTCTCAGGGACAGACCCTACAAAAGGTTGGCATTGATTTGAGGCAAGATTGCTTTTCACATGGCCAACTGTACGTTGCATGCTCAAGAGTAAGCTCAGTGCACAGCTTGGTCATATTACAACCGGAGGGCCGAACTGACAACGTGGTATACAAAGAGATCCTTAATAAATAATTATTGGTATATTTTCCCCCAGTTTAAAAAGGTTTACTTTTCTTCTTAATAAAAATTTTATGGCAGTACTTTGCCGCTGCGAACCGCGGGTATTTTGCTAGTATACAGTGGTGTGAAAAACTATTTGCCCCCTTCCTGATTTCTTATTCTTTTGCATGTTTGTCACACAAAATGTTTCTGATCATCAAAAACATGTAACCATTAGTCAAATATAACACAAGTAAACACAAAATGCAGTTTTTAAATGATGTGAAAAAGTAATTGCCCCCTGAAACTAATAACTGGTTGGGCCACCCTTAGCAGCAATAACTGCAATCAAGCGTTTGCGATAACTTGCAATGAGTCTTTTACAGCGCTCTGGAGGAATTTTGGCCCACTCATCTTTGCAGAATTGTTGTAATTCAGCTTTATTTGAGGGTTTTCTAGCATGAACCGCCTTTTTAAGGTCATGCCATAGCATCTCAATTGGATTCAGGTCAGGACTTTGACTAGGCCACTCCAAAGTCTTCATTTTGTTTTTCTTCAGCCATTCAGAGGTGGATTTGCTGGTGTGTTTTGGGTCATTGTTCTGTTGCTCACCCAAGATCGCTTCAGCTTGAGTTGACGAACAGATGGCCGGACATTCTCCTTCAGGATTTTTTGGTAGACAGTAGAATTCATGGTTCCATCTATCACAGCAAGCCTTCCAGGTCCTGAAGCAGCAAAACAACCCCAGACCATCACACTACCACCACCATATTTTACTGTTGGTATGATGTTCTTTTTCTGAAATGCCGTGTTCCTTTTACGCCAGATGTAACGGGACATTTGCCTTCCAAAAAGTTCAACTTTTGTCTCATCAGTCCACAAGGTATTTTCCCAAAAGTCTTGGCAATCATTGAGATGTTTCTTAGCAAAATTGAGACGAGCCCTAATGTTCTTTTTGCTTAACAGTGGTTTGCGTCTTGGAAATCTGCCATGCAGGCTGTTTTTGCCCAGTCTCTTTCTTATGGTGGAGTCGTGAACACTGACCTTAATTGAGGCAAGTGAGGCCTGCAGTTCTTTAGACGTTGTCGTGGCGTCTTTTTTGACCTCTCGGATGAGTCGTCTCTGCGCTCTTGGCGTAATTTTGGTCGGCCGGCCACTCCTGGGAAGGTTCACCACTGTTCCAAGTTTTTGCCATTTGTGGATAATGGCTCTCACTGTGGTTCGCTGGAGTCCCAAAGCTTTAGAAATGGCTTTATAACCTTTACCAGACTGATAAATCTCAATTACTTCTGTTCTCATTTGTTCCTGAATTTCTTTGGACTTTGGCATGATGTCTAGCTTTTGAGGTGCTTTTGGTCTACTTCTCTGTGTCAGGCAGCTTCTATTTAAGTGATTTCTTGATTGAAACAGGTGTAGCAGTAATCAGGCCTGGGGGTGGCTACGGAAATTGAACTCAAGTGTGATACACCACAGTTAGGTTATTTTTTAACAAGGGGGCAATTACTTTTTCACACAGGGCCATGTAGGTTTGGATTTTTTTTCTCCATAAATAATAAAAACCATCATTTAAAAACTGCATTTTGTGTTTACTTGTGTTATATTTGACTAATGGTTACATGTGTTTGATGATCAGAAACATTTTGTGTGACAAACATGCAAAAGAATAAGAAATCAGGAAGGGGGCAAATAGTTTTTCACACCACTGATATATATATATATATATGTGTGTGTGTGTACTGTATGTATATATATATATATATATATAGTGAAAGCTGGCCCGGACACAGACAGACGGACATCTTTTTTGCACCCAACACACTCATTTATTATATACACTATGTACAGTTACTTTACGTGCCTCCAGCACCGATTCCCCAAAGTCCAGGCCTCACAGTCTAACTGCCTTTCTCCTGGCCGCCTCCAGTCCTCTCTCCAGCTCCGTCCTTCTTCCACCCGACTTCCGCTACTGAATGAAGGGAGGTGGCCCCTTTTATAGGAACCCGGATGGGCTCCAGCTGCTTCCCGGCATTCCTCTGCAGACACGCCCCAGTGTGGCGGAAGTGCCGGCTGCGCACCCGGAAGCCCTTCGGGTGTCCCTGCTCCTCTTCCCCGCAAGCACTTCCTGGTGTGGCGGAAGTGCTGAGGTCCAGGGTTGTTCAGGCCGCTACAGGGTTGGGCTTCCAAGCCCGTTACCCGTGGCCCCCAATATAACCAGGACGGTCGCCCCCTCGCGGTCTGGAGGAGGTACAAGCCCTCCTCCGGTCGTCCTGGGCGTCCCGGCTGAGCTCCACCCCCAGCCGGATGCCACAATATATATATTCACTAGGGGGCTTCGCCCCTGTTCACTTCCCTTTGGGGATGCAAATTTACAATTTAAATTATTTGTACAATTTATTTTTATTGTCATGGGAATTGTTACAAATGCATCAACACAACATATAACTGCCCGGGATTGAATTTTGTTTTTTTCTCTCTGTTAAATGAAACAACTTTTTCGAATTTTTGGCTCTGAGATTTGTTAATTGTCTTTGTAAAAGCTATTCTAATTGGAAACTATTAACATTTTAATACAAATGGCATATCAAGATCTCCTTTGTTGTCTAATGTTATCTGTGGAAGATGTACTATATTACCTTTCTTGGATACATCCTTCTTTCTACAGTAATTTGTGTGTTGTAAGACCAGACGTTGCTAACAGTTATAGATATTCTTTGGGATATTGTAAGTTGTTGTTTTCATCTTTAGCACGATCACCACAAACTGTTTCAGCATAGTCTATTGATATGCATTTAACCAATGTGCCGTGTAACCATTCTACATTTTTGGACGTATTTAACCAATTTGATGTGTAACCGATCGACATTTTTGGGGTTAATTCTTTTGACTTCCTTGTTTCTCGTTGGTAGAATTGTGTGTGTACTCATATTTTATGTTGATACACCTTGGTGATGAAATTCTTCAATAAGATTTGGACATAATACGTCTTCTTTAATTGGGAACTTAAAGTGATGAAAACGTTAAAATGTATAACAGCTGAGAGTGCAGGAAGTGTTTCTGACAAAAGCATTCACATGAATGATAGCTGAGGTCTTGTTTGAACATGTTTGAATGGAGGGCGTGACTTGAAACAATGTCAAGGCAAAAATCTTGTCTACAAAAAGTCTTGTCATGTCGAAGGGTTTTTTTTATAAAATAGAGACATATGTGTGTGTATATATATAT
>JANRMT010062808.1:27544507-27563694 GCA_026402145.1 Polypterus bichir lapradei | reverse complement strand
TTTCATTTCAGCAAACAGTCTTCAAGAAAATGGCCACTATGGCTCCGACAGATATTCGTTCACAAATAAAAGCTTACTTCCAGCTAGTTCTGTTCTTTTATCAGGTTGAGACTGGAAGAGGCAGGACCTCCAAAGCATGCCGGAAGTGAGATGACTCATTAGTCTCTAAGGAGGAAGAAGAGGAGAGGTTTGTGCCTGTGTTTTACCTGAAATAATTTTTTTTTCTCTGAATTTACTATCTTACTCTTCTTTATTTATTTATCTGGTTTAGTAGAATGCTATACATATACTGTATACCCTGCCGTTGTCTCTTAAACTCTGTGAAGTGCCTTGAGAATGGGAAAGGTGCTATATAAACAAAATGTATTATTATTATTAATGTAGAGCCTCCAGCACACTCCTGTAAAAGTATTCTCTAAGTATTATCCAAAAAAGAAAACATAAACATATTCAATGACAGTATTTACAAAATAATTTTCAAAAGGCAACAAGCAAACTGAACAAAAAACAGACACTTGAACTAAAGATATATGGCTATAACACTTATTAGTAAAGGTTACGTGATTAGGTGCAACCATTGTGGATTTTCATGACAAAAAATATGGATATAAATAATTAATCTTGCTGATTGATTGATAATAACACCAGAATAAATTCAGTGCAACATATGCTTAATGATTCCTTACCTTGCATAAAGTAGATTTAACAGGTCTGAATTGATGATGTGATGAAAATGTGTGGGTAATTAGAAAGTGTCCACAAGTGATGAAGCAGTGTGTCCTTTGAAGTATGTGAGGTGCTTATATGCATGTATGTTAGTGTGTGTCTGGTGGGGGGTTAAGCAGGGGTTACAGCATGTCCTGGCCAAAAGAGCATTTGCGCTGCTAAAATCTGGCCCCATTTAATTTTATTTGATGACCCTGCTGTACATGTTTATAGTTGTGAAGCAATATGCATCACCTATGCTGTATGGCAGGGTGACACAAGTGTGAATGTGAGCAGCTGGTGAGAGAATTCAAGGAGTTATGCCAGGTTGCAGGGGTGAGGAGGTTCATATCCTTTTGCAAACTATAAAAAATCCATTATGAATTACAGTACACCAACCCTCCCTTTTCAATGATTAGGGTAGCAGGTTGATTGACTGCAAAGTTGTGTTCATTATAATTGTGCTTTGTAAGGAGAGCATTTTAGAAGGCTTTCTACTTGTATTCTGCTTACTCAGTTTGAATTATATTTAGGTTCTATTAAAATTGTTTTACTTGACGCTCAATCTGAAACAGATTATATGCCTTTTTGTTTCTGTGTTATATTTTCTTCTGTCCTACTTGCCATTTGATGTGAGAACTGCTGAAAACTCTGACAAAAAACATACATTGGAAGTAAATAAATAAAAAGTAAGCATTCCCTAGATGATATGAGCCTTTGCTTTCAGTTATTGTTCCAAGAAGCCATTGTATGCAGTATTTCAATCAAGTGATAAGGCAGTTATTTTTTCTATTTTAATAATAAGTTTTTTTTTTTCATCAAACACATTTTTATTTCACTTTCATGAGAAATTAAAACAATTAAATTCACACCTGGATATTTACTTTTCATGTTGATTTTAAGAGTGTGGCAATATTCTCTCAGTGTTATCAAAGACTTACTGCTGTAAACAGTACTTCAATCAGAATTTCCTATCTATAAAACTAGCTGATAGCAAAGTCAGGGTAGAGTAGTGATCAGGCTAAACAGAAAGATAAGGCTTTGACTTCCTAGGAAAGGCGCAAACAAATACACCAGATTGCTTTACTTGTGCTGCTAGCATACTGTAGATGGAGCAGGTAAAGAAAGTCGTGGCTCCACATTCCAGGTTTTAATGTGCAATAAGACAATCAGTCCATACTCATAATCTTGTCTTTAAAACTACATACATAAAATAATGCATAAAAGAGCTCAAAGTGTTAATCAATGCTTACCTTTGCATTTGAGCTCGTCTCTAAATGGCATGACTGTGCATAGGCATTTCCAGCAGGGGTGGATTTCAGTATTGGAAACCCCACCCATAAATACATTTTTTATAGTTTCAACTGATTCATCTTATGTTTCATACATTTTCTCATCTCCCCTGAAATTAATTGTGCTGTTATTTAGGCTTCAGAATGTCAAATACCCTAAACAATATCGTATTGACTCAAACATTAATATTAAAAGAAAAAAAAGTTATAATATTGGAATACAATTGAATTTCTAAATATGATTTTTATGCATAAAAATTACAAATGATGGAAAATATTTTGCAGGATGTAGTCCAATGTCAACACATTTAATAAATATGTACATGTATTGCAATGAGTGTACATTGGTCATATTTTTATTATGACCAAATTAGGCAAGTTTTAATTTGCATACAGTTTCACAAAACCTACTCTACAAATTGTTTCACAATTTTGCAATTGTGAAATGCAAAACTTACTTAAAAGTGTTTAGAGATTTTAATATTTGAATTTGGATGGAAAACAGGAAATACTACTCCCTAAAGCATCATTCACAGACGCAAAAAATACAGTGTACCAAAATACAAAAAAAAGCATGTAATTGATACTGCCCTGGGAAAATCCATCCTGTTTATGCCCCTTTGTCACATCAATGCAGAAGAGTACAGTACATTTTTTATGTGACATGTTGCATATTTTCCAAGCAAAGACACACTGAAATGCAACATCATGCACATTACTGTTCTTCCTCCACAGGAAAACACACTACATGGGAGGTCGACACTACCAATCCCCCCTCTCTCCCTCTTTTAACTAGCAACCACCTTATCCTAGCTGAGGATATGCACACTTCTGGTGATTTATTTTTTCATAGAATCACATGAAATTAATGCATGAAAACATTTCCAGACAGGAACTACAGACTTTTTTGGTACAAATTCTTTCAATCATCTCTAGGTGTCTCATTGTAGCTACTTACACCGACTAAATTGAGTCTCTGTTTTCTTTTCTTTTTTTTTTTTTGCAACATTTGGTGGTTGACAAGAGAAAGCAAGGCAGATAAGCATAGAATAGGAACTACTGTATTCCTTCTCTTTCTCCTTTCATGTTCAATTTTCCTTGTCCACTTACTCAAGCCAAATTTGCTTTAAACATTTCTCCTCATCCTTCTGTAAACGGAGCATCTCATCAGAAAATGATGTCTTATAATAGAATAATTAAAAAATACGGAAAAAAGATTTCCTCTTACCTCTTTTCACTTGTTTGTTGATGGTGTGAAAGAAAAATTAACTGCTTAGGATTAATAGCTGACAAAGCCGTTTTGCTATAACGGCAGGTTATTCATACAGGAGTCTGCCATAAGATGGGGTGCAGTAAGCTGACCTAGGAAAATTTCCAGTTTTTTTAGGAATGCGTCTGTTTGACACAGGAAAGATGACCTTTCCTTCTTTAGGGTCTATCTGACAAGTTAAAAAAATAAGAACAGATGGCCCATTGTCGCAATGAAATAAAATGCTTAAGTAAACGATATTATGTCTATTTTAGTAAATAAAGGGAAGGGGGAAGAAGAATAAATTATAAAAAGCCAATAGAAAAAAAAATGTAACTTTGCTCTTCTGCCTTGCATCGTAGAATCCAGGTACTCATCTGTGACTGAATAAAAATCTAATTGATTGAACTATTCCTGTCTTCCTCGGGGGGGTTTCTTCCACAATGGCATATACAGGAAAGCTTGCCATTACTTGAACTACTATATGTTCCTTTTTCAGGAAATCCAAGGAATGTACCTCCTCAATGTGTTGTTTGCTAGTAAACCCTTGTCTTGTCCATCATAAAATAGTTAACCATCTTTTCCAGTTTTCCTGACTATGCTAAATGCTACATCCCATTCAGTTTTTGCACCTCCTTTAACATGTCACACACTCAAAGAAAATTAGAATCTTTTTTTCCCCACCATTTCTCCTCATGCACCACAAAATATTATGGCCCATGGGAGTAAACCATATCTGAACATTTTCCTGCTTACAGTACCAGGTTCAAAGTTTTAAAAAGACAGCTAAACACATTAGCCTGTTTTGTAAGGGTGCATGAACTGAAATGGCCAGGGGTTAGTTGACAGGTGGTTAGGTGGTTCAAAGGAAGTAAGGACTTATCAGTAACTCTAAAGGGCAAAGTGTGATGCTGAATACAGTTTGCCAAGTTGTAGTAAATACAAAAATGGTAATGTATTAGCCAAAAATACTTGTTCAACACTCAAAAGCAAATTAAGCTTAAGCGGAGTGGTGACACTGAGGCTAGGGATCTGCACTGGCAATCAGAAAGGGACTCAGCTCTGTTGGGCCCTTTAGTAAGGCTCTTAACCTGCAATTGCTGATCGCTCTGAGTAGTGAGAAAAGCGCTACATAAATGCAAGTAATAATAATAATACTCAAGGACATCAGTGGAAATTAAGGGGAAGTGCATTTAAAACTGAAGCCAGGAAGCACTTCTTTACACAAAAAGCTGTGGAACAAACTACCGAGACACTGAAACAGAAACCTTGACAACCTTTAAGAAAAAATCTGGATGAAACATTGGGACAGCTTAGCCATTAGTTAAACAAATGGCCTTGATGGACTGAATGGTCTCATCTCATTTGTCCAATTTCTTATGTTCTGATGTTCACAGCTGAGATTATTAAAGGAGAGGGCACAGCGTATCACATACTGAAATAGCTACAGAGGCCTTCAGTTTCAATTTGTGCATGTTAACACACAACACAAAAATGAAAAAGTAGAGAGTACAGGAGAAAATGTATTAGGTTCATGTGATGTAAATTTACAGAGAAAGAAAAACAAATTAGAAAATATGAGGAAAAAAATCATCTGCAACTAATCAGTATTATGCAATATTTATCAAATGGTAACTTGGAGAACTGATAAATATTATCTATGTATTTGCACTGCTTGGTTCTATTTGATTTCATTTTATGATTTTGTGTACTTAAACTACCAAATTTCAAAATATTCTGTAAATTCTGCTGTTCCTGAAGTGCAGATATTGCCATTCTATTATAGTTAATATGAATGGGGGCTTTCCTGTGATAGACCAATTTTTTTAAATTCTTTAAATATGAAGTCCTTCCTTTCTGTATTATAGGCTGTACCTCAACTGCTATTGTATTTGAGATTAGGCAAACAGAAAAAGTCTTCAGTTCAGGCTCATCAAATTCAAAACAAATGAGGAAGCATTTTTTTCAATTGGAAGGGCCTTAGGTCTATAATGAAAATTAGCAAAATGAATGTATAATAATACCAAGGTGATTATTAATAGGCTTCAATGTTTAGTGAAGTGTTAAAATCACAGAATGTAGAAAACAGTGAAAGTCAATCATTCTGTTAACAATGCCTGCACTAAATATTTAAACTTTGCCAGAAGGCATCATATGCTGCCTTCACATGCTTTGGAATTTTTCAGAGTTCTCACTTGTGACATTTCACTTTTAAGAGACACGAAATCCCTGCACATTTGTTATTTACTGTCCACAAAACGCAATTAAAGATAAAGTCTCATTTGTGTTTATGAAAATAAAAGCAAACTAAATGTTTTAAGGTCATATCACACTGCAGTTTGACCTCAGAAATGGCATTTCTTGCTGCCCTGGTTATTAGTTATTGAATGATGTGAAACGTATCTAACCCAGGTAGAATCAACTTCTCCAAATGCTCTCTCTGGGAGCCCACACTTTGAAAGGCATTCACATGAAATGTACTTACTTGGAAGCTGTTTTTTTGTAGGAGTGCTACAGAGGGACCCAATTTCACCTATAATATCCCCATTTATCTATTAGCCAGGTTTCTGGTTGAGATATCTTTCCATGACCCCTAGACTAAACTAGGATTAACTGCAAATGTCATTTATTGCTAACTTGCTCAGAGACCGTAACAAGAATGTACAGAAATCAGGCAGGGAGCTAGTGCTACTTTTGATTCATTCATCATAACTTCTTGTATGACTGGCGCTGTGCTGGACCTGCTGTTGCCAAAACTAACAAACTCTTGTCTATCAGTCAGATAGGACCTGAACCACTGGAGGGCAGTGCCAGAGATACCCAGCATGATCTCCATTCTGGATAGTAGAATGTCATGTCTGACAGTGTCAAATGCTGCACTGAGGTCTAACAGAATTAATATGCTAGTTGGTCCAGAGTCTGCTGCCATAAGCAAATCATTGGTTATCCGTAGCAGAGCAGTTTCACAGCTGTACTGCGCCCTGAAACCAGACTGAAAGGGTTCCATCAAATTATTAGAAGTTAAGTAGTTGGTGAGTTCTGAAGCTACAACAAGCTCCAGAACTTTTGACAGAAAAGGTAAGTGGGAAGTAGGCTGAAAATTTTTAAGATTGTCAACATCAAGACCAGTCTTTTTTAACATTGGGGTTACAAAGTGATTTTAAAAGTGAGCGGCTCAAAGCCAGTGTCAAGGGATGAGTTTATTATTGTTGTAATGGTCGTAATTGTTGTAATGATTGTACAACAGCAGTACAGCAGATCATATAACAGAGTAATTGCAAGACAAATTGAAATTAACCCTAAAATTTTCATATGTTTTGTCTAGTGCATATTTTTGTCACTATTGTGTCATATGTCTAATCAATACATACATAAGATTTAGAAAACACACAATACATAATTATTCATAGCCCATCATAGTCCATCCCCATATCACTAACTCGCATTTCCTATCTGTCCCAGACCAGGCAAGTACAGCAATAGCATATACAAGTGGTGCATTTAAATTAACATTCACATTAGAGATTATTGGTTCTGTTAATTCATTTAGATGATACAGTCAAAAGGACATTAGCCATTTAAAAAGCATTAGCAAACTTACATAATGAGCAAATATCAATTGTATATTATTTTTGCTTTTGAAAATCATTAGAAAACCCCCAAACTCTGCTTAAACATGTCATACTAGTGGCTGACTTACTAGAATACAGGAAAGCTGTCTATATTTAAAGAATTTAAAAAACCTGGTCAGCTAAATTTTGCATATTCAAAAGGCCCTTGGACCTCAAGAGGTGTATCTTCTCTAGGAACACTGCCAGCTGGAGATGTAAGGTCCCCACACTTCATTGGCAATTGACAAATTTGTCATTTAAATTGGTTTCTCCAAAATTGTTAAATTTTGATTATGCTGACAGTATTAAACTGATGTTTTTGTAAATTCTGCCTTATGTAGTGGTTGAAGTATAAATTTATTTATTTAATAATTACAGCATACAGTACTTAAATGGACATTTCATGGTTATACAATATGTGTGTAAAAATGCTCTCTGAATCTGCCTTTGCAGTCAAGTACAAGTTTGAAACTTTTTATTCCAAATCAGGATTTCAGAGTTTCAGAGCTTATCTCTGCAGCACTGGGTGCAAAGCAGGTAACAATGCTGGATGGTATGTCAGTCTAATCCACATTCATATACACACTCACGTGGGGCCAGTTTAGGTGAATCTATTAACATAAACCAATCAGCCTCACAGCATTAAAACCACTGGCAGGTGAAGTGAACAACATTCATTACCTTGTTACAGTGGTACCTGTAAAGGGATGAGATATATTAAGCAGCAAGTGAACAGTCAGTTCTTGAATGTGATGTGTTTGAAGCAGGAAAAATGGGAAAGCATAAGGATCTGAGCAACTTTGACTAGAGCCAAATTGTGATGGCTAGACAACTGGTTCAGAACATTTCCAAAATGGCAGATCTTGTGTGGTGTTCCTAGTATGCAGTGGTTAGTAACTACTGAATGTGGTTAAAGAAAGGACAACCAGTGAACCAGCAACAAGGTCATGGGTGACCAAGGCTCATTGTTGTGCGTGTAAACAAAGGCTACCCTGTCTGGTACAATTCCACAGAAGAGCTACTGCAGCACAAATTGATGAAAAACTCAATACTGGCCATGAAAGAAGGGTGTCAGAATCCAGAGTACATTGCAGTTTGCTGTGTATTAGACTGTGTAGCCTCAGACCGGTCAGTGCCCATGCTTACCCCTGTCCGTGGTCGAAAGCACCTACAATATGCATGTGAGTGCCAGAACTGGACCATGGAGCAACTGAAGAAGGTAGCCTGGTCTGATGAAACATGTTTTCTTTAGATCATGTGGGCAGTTAGATGGGTGTGCATCATTTAATGGTGGATGAGATGGCAGAAGGATGCACTGTGGGAAGAAGGAAAGCTGGCAATGTAGTGTGATAATCTGGGCAATGTTCTGCTGGGAAACCTTGGACCCTGTCATTCATGTGGGTGTCAAATTGCCACTTACCACCTGCTTAAAGCTTGTTGCAGATCATGTACACCCCTTCGATGCAATGGTATTCCCTAATGGCAGTGGCCTCTTTCAGCAGGATAATACACCCTGCCTCACTGCAAAAAGTATTCAGGAATGGCTTGAGGAACATGACAAAGAGTTCAAGGTCTCAAAGGTCAAGGTCTTCAAGGTCTTGGCCTCCAGTTTCCCAGATCTCATTCTGACTGAGTATCTGTAGAATGTGCTGGAAAAACAAGTCTGATCCAAGGAGGCCAACCTTGTAACTTATAGGACTTAAAGGTCCTAAGGTCTTGGTGCTACAGAATACCTTCAGAGGTCTTGCGGAGTCCATGCCTTGATGGGCCAGAGCTGTTTTGGTGACACAAGGGGGACCTACACAATGCTAGCCATGAGGTTTTAATGTTGTGGCTGATCAGTGTAAGATGCATGTCTCTGAGATGCAGGAAGGAAAACAGAGTACCGAGAGAAAAAGATGTGGGATTTGATCTCAAGACACTGGATCTGTGAGAAAGCAACGGTAACCACTGTGCTGCCCATATCTGCATATGTTGAATTTACATTGAATATTATTAGATTTAGAAAATAGGACACACCTGGGTTTGTCTGATTTTTCTTCTCAGCCCATAGGGACAACAAAGTGAGCCATCTAATAATAAAAAATAGACTGAAGTTATACTGTGGAACGTGGACAAACTGAGTAATTTTGATTCACGCCAGAAGGTGTACTCTTATCTGGTCACAGCTGCTTTTCATTGTATTTTACACTTAAGTAAAACATTACTCTGTTTGGCCTCAGAGGAAGTTCCTTTTGAGCACTATGAAAATGCTGCAAGGTGAACATGAACTGCTTGTGATTGTATAGGTTTCTCAATAAAAGCTGAGAGACAGAAAGCTGACTTACTCATTCGATGGCTTCCAAGGGTGCTTTGAAGCATGGCAGGGACAATGGCAGGTGTGCGTAGACTCCCAAGGAGATTACTTTGAAGGCAGTAACATAAAATAATTGACATCAATGCAATAAAATGTTCTATTGCTTTATATCTAGAATTTTATCACCAGACTTTGTAGTCTCCTCATAAAAACACCATCATTTGCTAGTTATAACTGAAATGTCTGTTCTGATATAATCTCATGTGCAGAATCACTAATTATGATTGAAGAAAACCTGCCATCAATATAAAAAAAACAAAACCTGGTGTGATTTACATGGGTATTATAAATCAGTTGGGCTGATGGCATTCTTAGCTATAAAGTGTTATTTTAGTTGCAATCTAAAACTTTCATGCAGGCAGAAACAACCAGCACATAATTACAACACATGCACCATTGAATTAGTCACAAAAGCCTGAAATAAGAATTGAACTGGTTCAATCAAACAGAATATTATCTCAGCATGGTGTGCAAGTGTCTTCTTCCTAAGTGTTACATCTCTACAGTATGTATCTTGAAGCTCTGCTTCAATCATAATTTCCTATCCTTTTTTAGCACTGATGTAGTAGCCATTAACAAAAAGTGTGGTCATGCTTTTTACTTGGTTTTACCCGTCTGTCTCCACAGGACTGACTTTTGCAGCTCAATTCCTATAAAGTCAGTACACATATTGCATGAAACAGGAGTTGCCTTTTAATGTACGAAGATGTCTCATTTCTGCTCTTAACTTATTTTGTTATATATGTCTTTTGGTTTTTGTCTATGCAGTTCTTTAAAGTTATCTGAGTTCAGATATTATAAACCACTGGATAAGTCATTGTTGATTCTTAACAGGTAATTAAGGTAATTCATTAAGAGGTAATTTAGAGTTATGGGGGTTTCAATCTGTCCCAGCAACACTGGACACAAGGCAGGAAACTGTCCCAAACAACATGCATTGCAGGACCCACTCTCATACACACATACGACACCACACCAATTTGGAATTGCTAATTTTCCTAACCAACACATCTCGGGGAATGCGAGAAGAAAACCTACGTAGACAAAGAGAGAATGTGCAAACACCACAAAGTAGGAATCAAAGCTAAGACACTATGCCCGTGAAACCCATTGTGTCACTCTGCCATCCCAGTAATATGATAAAATCAAACAATTGTTACAGAGTTGAAGGTCAATACCGTGATTAAATCAGATCGCAGGTGAAGTATGTATCGTGAAATCAGGTAATTGATATAAAGTATGATATGAGACATCCGCGGATTAAACCAGACAAGAGGTGTGCTGTGCTGTGATTAAATAAGGTATTTTATCAAATATTTTGTGAACTGCACACAGTATAAATTATAGCTATAAAGTAGGAGGTGAACTATAAAATGGTTAAGTCAGATCAATTCTTTACCAGAAGAGGCAAGCTACAAACTAATTTGATCTGCTGGCCGCTGTTGTGCATGCAATGATGATCTATAATCAGGCTGGAGGTGATCTATATACTGATTAAATCTGAAAAGTATTATTCACACATGGTTTTGCCCAGGTTAGAAGATACTCATCCTAAGTGAAACTAGGGGTCTGGAGAGAGGTCCCATATCTGCTGTGAATCAGGATGACAGCTAAATCAGTATGAGAGTTGTTGTTGCTCATGTTGAGCAATTCTTATTCAATTCCACTGGGTGCAGTAATAGTTTGGTTTATCATGGATGCTGGCTGCACTAAATTTGCACGGCCAGTGGTGATATACCAACATAGGGCACTAACACAAGAAAGGTGCCTACAAACAAAATTAAAGCAGAAATGTGCGGAAGGGGAAGAAAGCAGTGATGGACATGATTAAAGAAATACAGTATGTGTCCAGACAGGACAATAACTATGCACATTCTTGTACTTATTTAGCTGCCAGCACCAGAAAGTGGGAAATCCAAAGACAGCATAGTTTTGTTCATTTTCTTTGCATGTTGTCCCAAGGTTTTATAAGTTGATGATGTCAGCAGACTTCCTTGCTTGTAATGACCATTGGCAAGACAATATAACATTTCTACTGTGTACTTATGCATTAATGTGTAATATTATAAATGTCATCTTATTTAAGGGCAAATCTTGGGTTAGGAGCTTGTCTGAACGTATTTAAAATAAAAAAGGAAAGACTTCTTTTAAATAGAATCAGTTTTTGATCGACTTAAATAGTGTATGAGATTCTTCTGTGCTTGACCTTGGATCATTTATTGATTTTAGTCAGCTTGATGATAATAATAATAATATGACACATTTTCTTAAAATATCTGGCACCTTCATCTATGTTGTTTTAGATTTCTTCATTTTATAGAACTCAAATGAAATGAGTGGGTACTAAAAGAATGTAAGCTATGAAAATTTCTAAGTGTGTTAATTAAAAGTAAAAAGAACTAAATATGCAGGCAGGAATATCAAATGAATCAGTTGTTTGGCTAGACGTCAAATGTTTTAAACAGTAAATAAAAAATTGAAAGTTTCTCTGCATCTTGAGAATAGCACTCAGAAATCTCTGTTTTCAATATGTTTACAACTAGAAGGCCAGGCAGCCGGTTATATCCTTAGTCACACTTGGCACTGGAAAATGAAGTGACTTCTATTGGTGTGTATACGGTACTTGTATGGAAACATGTCTTGGTTCTGTCTTCCAAAAGCCCAATATAAATCTAAATATTCATCAAAATCATTAATCAGTACATACTCAAATCTAAACTGCAATTAGCAGAATCATTGATGTTGTCATTAATGTTTGTACCACAGCTGAAATCAGACCTTTTCCATGAAAACCTGTACCTGCATGGCACGGGATAGTTCCACTTTTACATAAAAAAGAAAACACAAGTCTAGGAGTCCACTCTTTCAACATGATGGATTGTTACCCCTTGCTATTATAAATGAAATGCTGCTGGTAAGGAGTTGGCATACAGCTTTTAACCAATTACACACAACTGAAGTTTCATGGGATTGATAGTAAGTGGTCACCCTTGACTGACATAATTATCAAAAAAAAAAAACAAAACACACAAACTAATACAATACAATACAATACAGTTTATTTTTGTATAGCCCAAATTCACACAGGAAGTGCCACAATGGGCTTTAACAGGCCCTGCCTCTTGACAGCCCCCCAGCCTTGACTCTCTAAGAAGACAAGGAAAAACTCCCAAAAAAAACCTTGTAGGGAAAAATGGAAGAAACCTCGGGAAAGGCAGTTCAAAGAGAGACCCCTTTCCAGGTAGGTTGGGCGTGCAGTGGGTGTCAAAAGAAGGGGTTCAATACAAGTATACAGAACAGAAAAAATCCTTAATACAGCATAATAATAAAAATTTTAGAAGTAGAAGTAATAGTATGTAAAAATATCTTCTCTGTGTGATCTTGTCTCTTAAAATTATAAAAAACTGTGAAATCACAGTCCAGCGATATGCATATGGAGCTGCTGAACTGGCACATTGAAAAGAAGTGCAGACAATCAAAAGCTGCTTCGCTCATTTTCTTATAGTGATCTAATGTTTTCATCTTTAATTTGTGCTTTATTTTGCCTGGGATGATTTTATTTGTGAAACAGAGCAGACTGAGGAAACAAGAATGTACAGTATGTGATTTTTCAAATAATCAAAAGAAAAGTGCTTTGGATGTGAGGGCACCAAACCAATATAACTTTGAAATAAAATGCGCCCGACAGTTGTGTAATTCTTTTTAAAAATATGTCTAATAATGACAACAATGTGTAAGCAATGGTGAAATGAAATTGAGGCCACACGCTCACCAATCTATTAAAACTCACATATATACTGTACACTGTATGTGGGCAGATCTATATATACAAATGGATATATCTAAACCAATGCATTTACTGCATCTGAAAGGATTTAACTGCAAAGATAGATATATGCTGTACATATACTCATGACAAGATGTTGACAACCTTTGTGGAGACCTTGGAGCAGGAAAGGAGAAAGAAATATACAGTCAAAACAATGTCGCTTCTGAGTACCATCATCACCTTTGTAATACAGGGACAGACATTGGTCATCTAGAGCGAATCCAATCAATTTCTTCTGTGTTCAACCCAGGAACTAGGAATGAAGGTTGACCTGTGGAGAAAAGTTCAGTTTCCTAAGACAGTACTGTCCACTGAAACCAACTTTGAGACCAGAGGTCATCATGCGGCTGCCTGAGGGAAAGAAAATCAACCTGCTACAATAAACAGTCCTGTGGAAGGAGGGCTGTGAGGAAATGGCAGTAAGAAAAAAAAAACAAGTACTAACAGCTTAACCAGGATTGTCAGGACAAAGTTGGGACAACGTGGCTGTTTACAGTGGCAACTTGGATATAATAAAAAGTATATTCACATTGTATACACAAAGAAAATATTACTCCTAGTACACAGAGTAAGCAGTGCAGTTATTTCGTATAAACACGAATGACTGTACTACAGGTAAGTGCACAGAATGAGACATTCAGACAATTTTCTTGGTTTATACATACAGTTAAATGCAACCTGTGTACACTGCCATTCTGTTTCTCAAATCTCTTCTTTACAACTTAGTCAAACAAACTGTATATTGAAAAAATGTTTAAATGAAGGCTTTCTCTTATTTTAGATCTAATTATAAAGTATATGCCATCTTCTGAGAAACTATACTTCATCTTGAATCATTGTTTAGCATTACAATTTCTTTGTCTAATCACATGTACAACAATTTTTGCATTGCTAATGGTGTCATGACTGACAATACATTGTGAGAGTCCCTCCAGAGTATAATATGCATGCTCAGCATTGTTCATAAACATCTATTGATTTTCCCACTCTGCAGTGGTTCTTAATAGAATACTGATCATTAATTACAGCAAGGCCTCATATAGTACATGTTTTACATTGAAATTTATTTCTATTGAATATTAATGCAATCAAGTTTTTATTTTATAAAGATTATAACTGGGTTCAAATCCAACACACAGTCTATTCCATGAACACACACACATTTCTATTGCTATACTATTTATATACTTTCCTACCCTTTGCCAGTTGTCCCTACTGCTCCCACAATCACCTTAAGTCCATTGGTTCTGGATCTGTAACATGTTTGCAGATTCAAATGAGAGTGTCTGTGTCCAGGGCTGTATTCAGAAAACATCTTTGGTCTACCCATACGTTATAAGAATTCCAAAACCACAAAAGCTGGGAAAAGAATAGCCCATTGATCTCCCACCACAACACCTGTCTGATTGAGAGTGTGATAACGTCTCAAATAATGACACATGATGAATAAAACAATGTGCAGATGTAGAAATGAACAGTGAGCACGTGGCTTCATGTATGACCCTGTCTGTGAAGATAACTGTTGAGAATTAACAAATCAGTGCCTCTCCCAAGCTTGTCCCTTTTTTTATTTTTTTAAAAGGAAAAAACAAGCCAATAATTCTGAAAACAGAAATTGCAGTCTAAGAAAATCAAAATGAGTATAACAAAAAAAGAACAGCTTTGATGTATTTGGTACAACATTTGAATTTTATTAATGCCGTCCTGTGTGTAAAGAAGACTAAAGATCATATACTAAAACAAAGAAAGATTATTTCTGAATCAGACAAATAAGAATGAAGAAGCCTATGTCATCTAATGTAGACATGTGATACTGTATATGGTGTATCTTTAAATATAAACAAAAGAGTTGTATTGTGTTGATTTGTAGTGTAAAATGTCATACTCCTCTCCTTCATTCTCTCTATTGGCTTCCTGTTGCTGCAAGGATTCAGTTCAAAACTCTAGTCTTGACCTACAGTTCTCTGAATGGTTCTGCTCCTCAATATCTCCAATCAATTGGCCTCTCCTCGTGTCCCCGATCTGCCATTCCCTGTATGTTCACTGTCTCTCCTCTTGCTAGACGTGGAAATGCTTCTCTGTTTTGGCTCCAAAGCTGTGGAATGATCTCCTTTTATGCATATGAAATTAACCAAATTTACTTGATTTTAGGCACTCTTTGAAAATACGTCTTTTTATTAAATATTTTGGAACTGCTTAGTTTCTCTCCTAAAGGTTTGCTGCTTTTTCAATGAAAAAGGGTTTAAGATATTGATTTTTGTAGTATTCTAACTTCAGGTATAATTATGTAGTTCTAATTCTCTTGTGCTCACTTTTTATACTGTTCTTTGTTGTCTTTGACGTTTACTCCTTCATTCTTGTATGTGGTATATGACTGACTGACTGTAAGTCACCTTGAATAACAGTGTCTCATAAATAGTAGTAATAATAATAATTAATAAGAAGAAGATGTATGTGTGTGTATTATAATCCTTATGTGGGCCAAAATAAAGAGGATACAATACAATACAATACAACATTTATTAATATAACACATTTTCATACAAAAAATGTAGCTCAAAGTGCTTTACATAATGAAAAATAAAACAAAAATAAGACATAGTAGGAAATTAAAATAAGTCAACATTAAATAACATAGAATAAGTGTAAGGTCCGATGGCCAGGGAGGACAGAAAAAACAAACAAAAAAAAAAACTCCAGACGGCTGGAGAAAAAAAATAAAATCTGCAGGGATTCCAGACCATGAGACCGCCCAGTCCCCTCTGGGCATTCTACCTAACATAAATGAAACAGTCCTCTTTGTGTTTAGGGCTCTCACGGACAGACTCGATGATGACGGTCATGCAGACTTCTGGTTTTTAGTCCATTAATGTTGGAGCATCATGATGCTTTGAGTAGGTGGTGGTGGCACAGGCCACCACCACAGAGAAACCGGAAACCGGAAAAAGAAACAGAAGAGAGAGTAGGCGTTAGTACGGATTTTAGAGCCACCATGAATAGTTATTAAAATGAGGATAGGAGAAGAATTGTAGGGTTGTGCTTCAACTTTCCTTTTCGTTCTTTTCCTCTGCGGCTTGGAGGAGATTTATGTAGAAGGGCTACTCTGAATCTGTGTCCAGCTGACTTACATTCCTGAAAATCATCCAGTTTGGTGTCAGTTAAGACCTGAATATAACTTTCACATCTTTAGCAAAAACCCCCTATAGACCTAAATGTTTACTTTTTTTCATTTACCATAGAAATGCTTTCTGTACTATTTTCTATGTCAGTCATTAATATTAAAATACATCAATATATAGTCAGTTGTTCTAAACCAGTGGTCTCAAATTCTGGTCCTAGAGGGCTGCAATGGCTGGAGGTTTTCATACTAACCCTTTTCTTAATTCTTTTGAATTAATTTCAGTTGACTTGCTCTTAAAGACTCAGACCCCTTAATTGTTTCCTTTTCCTTAATTAGCAGCCAAACAATAACAAGATAATGCGGTAGGCTGGCATCCTGCCCGGGGTTTGTTCCTGCCTTGTGCCCTGTGCTAGCTGGGATTGGCTCCAGCAGACCCCCGTGACTCTGTGTTAGGATATGGCGGGTTGGAAAATGACTGACTGACTGACAATAACAAGATAAAAAATAAGGCAAACACTTGGCCAGCAAACTGTGTCCATCACACAATATCTGAACATAAAGAAAGATGAAGCTCTCAGGAATGCTGATCTGCTCAGGTCCACAAAACATTTTAACAGTGCTCTCAATAATTTCAAAAATGTATGCTATTGCACAATGAGAGCAGCAACAAGCCATAGAATTAAAGAATGGGTTTAATTAACAACAAGCATCAGAGCCTAATTAAGCAACTGTTAGGAGTCACATTGGTTGAAGTTTAAGTCCCTGACTTAGCTGGTCTTCTGTTGGCTCACTCACTTCACATTTAATTTCTGTTTGGGTGCCATTTAAGGAAAGAAATAAAGCAATTCAAAGAAAAAAATCCTAAAAAAACAAGTCAATTAAAATGAAAGGAGGAGTTAATTAGCAGCAAAAACTAGTCACCAATTAAGAAAAGGGTTAGAATGAAAACCTGCTGTCACTGTTCTAAACTATGTTTAAGCTATGCCTGTAGGCTCTGACCAAAGACCCAGTTTCCCAGATGTTTGTCTTACTGCTTTGAGATGTAATCTGCTTTTGATTTGAAAAGTTTTTTTGGTGTTCTTGTAATGATTACTGTACAAAAAAATCAAGTTGTGTCAGTCTTCAGCAGATTAGATGTTTTTGACAGTTGGGTTACCAAAAGATCTCAGATTTTAAAGTTTCACTGTTCACAATGGTAGCTAAGCACTTAATGGTCAAGAACCTGTATACTTTTCCTTCACACCACGATATTTATGGAGCAGTTTATCCTTTAGATTTCTACTGCTCTATTCTCAAAACATTTTGGAGATCTCAAAGCTGGTGAATCTGGCTTTTAAAGTGCCCCTAGGGACATAGTAATGCCCATCATGGTGAACAGAGCTGCCTTTCCTAGAAATGCTCTCACCTGGCAGGAAGTATCAATAAGAACTCTACTGCTAGGGCTACTACTGAAAAACAGGTTTACTATCCCCATTGGAAGTGTACAAGTTCCTTGGTTCTTTAGGCTTGCACTTTAAGACCTGGTCTTCTGTGGGACTTTATTTCAGTTGAACAGCTTCCTCTTGTCCATGACAGGATCTAAAGAATTCACTATACTAGAAGATAAGATGTCCACAAGAGATGACACTCAAGATGGGTGCTGTAAAGTACTGTGGTGACAATTATGTAGGATCCTTTTGATCTACTGGTCAATTTACCCTAAATTCTCATCTTGTATTAGATCACAGAATCAAATGGAAGAGGTGACATTTCTATTTAGAGTAGTTGGGTTTTGCCTTTGTCAAAGGGTATGGATCTCAGCAATCCAGTGGGTAATGAACATGCTAAAACGAGAGCTCAATTATGTTTTACTTGGCAAATATGTTAAGTACATTGTAAAAAACAGAAGTTCTACACACTATCACAAGGAAGTATCATATATAGTACTTTTATACTGTACATTGAAATGTCTAAACTTTTAAAGGTATACTGTATTTATCCTTGCAATAAAAAATATTCTATAGTATTACACAGTGAACATATGTACTGAATGAAACACCAGAGAATAAAATGACATAATAATACACTTTCTATATTTGCAAATCTTATACCTTATTGTATATATGGATAACTAAGAACTAATCATTTGCCTTAGTCTTAACTTCACTAGTCTGTACAAAGAAAAATCAATATGCCTAAGCTGTATACTTATAGCTTTGTAACTGCTCAGAGTACATTGATAGTTTT
Organism: Polypterus bichir lapradei; assembly: GCA_026402145.1. Taxonomy (NCBI): domain Eukaryota; kingdom Metazoa; phylum Chordata; class Cladistia; order Polypteriformes; family Polypteridae; genus Polypterus; species Polypterus bichir. The sequence continues at coordinate 27,545,305 of JANRMT010062808.1, read as the reverse complement.
AGAAGTGTCCCCGGGCATACTTTGTATTTGCCATTTTAAATAGCCTTATTTTTGCAGCTAAACATTAATGTCAGGCAAACCAGAAAAATATGGACATTTGTGTTGCTGAGCTGATGAGATCAGCTAGATTTCCCCAGGTAATATGTAAAAATATATACTTTAAATGTAGTATTTTATATGTAAAGCATAACATAAGGAGCTAACAAATTTTAACATTATAAATAAAGTATGTGTTTAAGAAATATAGACCAAGTAAATTCTAAATTCAAGTGGATACGAATAAGTATATGGTAGGCATAAAAATGAAAGTAACAATACATGTATATGTTTTTAAAAGGCATATGACAAGGAATCTCATTAAATCTTACTACTCAAAATAAATTAACCCACAATTCAATAAATGGTAAGTGTTGTAAGTGGAGGTCAGAAACATTATGAAAAGGGGTCCTAGCCCTCCAAAAAGTGCAGTAAAAATAAACCAGCATCTCCATTCCAAATAAGCCTCACCCTAAACAAGCCAGCCTCCAGCTACTAGCTGCAGGCCCCAAAATGGTGAAAGTGGCTTTTAAAGTTCAAAATATATGTTAAAGGATAAATTTGGTATTTTACAAGTTGAAGTTGTTTCTTTATGAAATTGCATTGTAAAGTGAAGTATTTTTTGTAAATTAAATTAGGCTTATCAATTTAATTAATTACCTTAAATTATCTAGCTGGCTCTTGACTTTTATAATAGACTAGCAAAATACCCGCGCTTCGCAGCGGAGAAGTAGTGTGTTAAAGAAGCAATGAAAAAGAAAA
>JANRMT010062808.1:27469144-27534507 GCA_026402145.1 Polypterus bichir lapradei | reverse complement strand
TAAATAAGGTTTATGACTGTTTATCTGGCTATATCTTGGGGAAGATGTTGTGAGAATATAATGTTTTCTTTTTATCCACCTGTAATCTTCAGGATGAAGTGGAAAGAGTTACCTTAAAGTGTTACACATTTATAATGAGAATTATTATCTATCTTACATCAAACATGTATTTAAAGTTGTCTTCTGAAAAATAATAGTTTGCACTCTAGTGGTAAGGAGGTAATGGTCTAAGCTGGAGCAGTTTAAATATTTTGCAGTATACTTCCATCCATTCATCCATTATCCAACCCGCTATATCCTCACTACAGGGTCACGGGGGTCTGCTGGAGCCAATCCCAGCCAACACAGGGCGCAAGGCAGGAAACAAACCCAGGGCAGGGCGCCAGCCCACTGCAGGGCGCACACACACACACCAAGCACACACTAGGGACAATTTAGAAACACCAATGCACCTAAGCTGCATGTCTTTGGAATGTGGGAGGAAACCGGAGTACCCAGAGGAAACCCACGCAGACACAGGGAGAACATGCAAACTCCACGCAGGGAGGACCCAGGAAGTGAACCCGGGTCTCCTAACTGCTTCCCACTGTGCCACCATCAGTATACTTCATGAGTGATAATAATAATAGTAATAATAATAACAATAATAATACATTTTATTTACATAGAGCCTTTCCCATGTTCAAGGTGCTTATACAGCGGTTATAAGATTACCTAATATATGGGTATAGAATCAGTCGGTTATCGCTTGAAGAGTGATGTGGGTTTTAACCTAAAATGGTAGTAAAGTAGTATTTAAGACAAACCTTTAAATTTACTATCAATTCTACATCTTCACCTTGTCTATAGTAAAGAACTTCGCTAGAGGCCTAGTGTTTCAATGCTGTCTATTATAAAGTGCACAGACTCAATTCAAAAGGGTGATAGGAGGTTGGAGTGTATAATGTGATGCATTCAGTACAAGGTGAAGGTGTAAAATACATATTTGCAATACTATATATGCAGCTTGGGTATTCTTACAAGAAAGAAATACAATTAATAGTTAATGACCTGAACAGAGCTAGAAGGCTCATTGCAGAAATGAGGCTATGTCTTATAAAGATAAATTAAGGGAGTGGAATCTATTCAACCTAAGAAAAAAAAGTATTAAAATTTATTAAGGATGTGCCACTTTGTGGTTTATGTTCTTCAATGAGGGTAGAAACACATATTTGGGATCTTCTTAAAGAGAGAATTTTACAAAAATGTCAAGAGGTTGCTTCCTATGGAGATTTCTAAAAATAAGTGGCTGACAGTAGCACCTTGTGGACTTTCAAATTTTGACTGGATATTATTTTGGAAACAGGAAATGATAGACATAGACTAATTATGTTGGACTGAGGGACCTACTGTTATTTCCTTCATGTAAGAAAGTAAAAATACTGCGGTAATTGAGTCTATACTCACTAACCTGGAATGAACTTGGTGATGCCTAGTTGTAGTACATAAGCAGTACATTGCAAAAAAAAAAAAAAAGAAAGAAAGAAAAACATTTAATTTCAATGTAAAAATCTACAAGCAAAATAAATTAGGGTTAAAACAATGTCGAGTAGATCACCCACATATGCAATTCACATTGTGCAGACTGGAACAGAAAATGGATTGCATTTTGTCTAAGATCTAGAATAAAAATTACACCGGCTGGAAGCCCTACTATTTCAATTAAAAGTCTCTTGAATTTAGAATATAAATTTTGCCTTTTGATTTACACGTAAATGCTGATGAATTTAAAATTTTAATGCATCATTTAATGATTTAATAAATCTTCTTTTGCTGAGGAATTGGCCTCAGAAATAGCTGAGCCATATACCAATGGTCTCACTCTACATTGATTTAGCTGTTTTTCATAGCAAGACCAAACACCCCTCCTGTGTTAAAATTCTTTCATGAAAAAATGTGTGTGCAAGGCTCAGTCATTTATTTGGGCATGAATAACAGTTAAAAACCCAGTTCACGTAAGTCGGTCATTTGATTGTAATAATAAAAAAAGAACTGATTCAGTGGAATAGATTGATTTTCTTCTGTAGGTCATTAAAGGTTTGGCAAAGGCAGTCAATGTCTAACAGAGAGATTCTATGCATCTAAAGAGTTCATAAAAGTAATATAAAAGCCCTGACTTTAAGCATTATTGTTAAAGGACAGTCCAGTCAGCAGCAGTTCAATGTCAATAATATCTTGCTTTTTTGTCTCCGTTGAATAGGGAGATCCTTTCAATGATGTATACAATGCCATAGCAGTCTGAACAAATGGACTGAAATCCCATTGTAAGCTTATAGTTTTATTAATAAGTGGCATCAAAAATAAGTGAAGACTCCAAGTACAACAAGCAAAGACTGCACCTGCAGGTAAGAGTAATCTTTGTAGCAGTGTTCTCATACTTGTTTAAGTGTCTTCCATTCAGTAATAGACAGTAAATGCTGTGAAATAACCTCAATCACAATAACAGCCGGAGTAATATTTTCACTCTGCCTCATATACCTTCTGGCTAAAATTCTAGTTAGAACATTTTGTTTGTTATGTGACAGGTGGGCTCTGGATGACCTGGATAGTAGCAAAAGGCTGGTTGGCGTAAAATAAATACTTACTTAAGTCAAATAAACTGTTCATCTAATTGCCATTGCTGTTATTATTGTTATTATTGACAAAGCAAAACATATAGAAAAACATAATTTCTGCTTATTAATATTATTTGTACTTGTCAAAATGTATACACTTATTTATTTGAGAGACTTTTAAATTGCAAAGAAATTATAAGAAAAAAATCTTACAAAACCAATTTCCCTGATATGATGCCATATGGTCACTTTTCTTTTAACAAAACAACACCAGAATCAGCCTAATAAAAAGTAGGTGCACTGATGCTCTAACGATAAAAAGTACTGAGTTTTATCCATAAAGGGTTGACAGACTTTATAAAATGTCTTAAACTATGTTTACATTACCAGACTGAAGTGACTGGAATTCAATTTTTTGCCTCAATGTTACACAAATATGATGTTTTCAGAGCTGTGTGGACTCAGAAATCCAATCTTTACAAATCAGGTTTGAGTCACTTTCGTATGTGGTCCTGGTTTGGATACGTTTCCAATTCGTGGCTACGCAACATGAATGAGAATGGTCACATCAGACTTCATGTGTTTTTTTTTTTTTTGCCTATATGTGCGGGCTAGGGAATCAGGAGCTGAAACTGCTGTAATTCCCGGTAAAACGGGAACGGCCAAGCTTGCATATATAGCGTGTAAAAGTGTAAAAATTGATCAAGAAATAGCAGAGTTATAGTTGAAAATAATTAAGTGGCACAGTTTTTTGGCCCACGGTGTAGTGTGTTGCTGATTAATTCAGTCAACAACAGACCAGCAGCAGTTGTCAGTCTCCGGCTCCCACTAAGACTGATCACAGTGGACTTGGAGGAGTCTGCACTCTGTAGCTCATGAATGCCGGGACGGGGCAGACTTCATCGACGTTTGTCAGGTAACAGCTTTGAACAGCAACTTGAAATTGCAATGTGTCAGTCTGTTGCATCCGCATTATCTGTGCCAAGAAACTTGCCATCACAGAATGATGTCAAGAAACTGGATGCATCAGTAAAAGCTGAAATGGTGGTGTTTCAGAGCAAAGGCAAGTGCAGGAGTTGTTTAGAACAAGTGTATCAGTATCTGATGACTGTGAAGGCAGAGCATGTTTTCTCATCGGCTGGTGTACTCTGCACGAAGGTGTTCTCTCGTCTGGACGACTCCACACTGGACACATTGTGCTTTCTACGCTCTTATTATCACAAGTAACTAGATCGGGGTGCCCAATACATCGATTGCAATCAACCGGTAGATCGGAAAGGTAGTGCAGGCAGATCGCGTTGTATTCAAAAAAATTTTTTTTTAAATGTTAGTCTATCATATATCCTCCCTATGGCATTTGCCACTTGATTGACATAAAGGGCGGCCAGTCTGAGATCTCTTTTCTTCTAACACACTGGTAATCCCACATGCACCCATGCAATCAGATTGTGATTCAGACTACGAATGCCATGAATGTAATTACCCCGATCTACATGCTATTAAATAAACGAACCACACGCCGTGGCTTTGCCTCTGATGCTGACGTCCGAGGTTCGATCCCTGAGAGGGGGTGCAGTGAGTGTGTATGCCTGATGAGCCCAGAATTAGGGCAAAACACGTGTCGCGTACTCGTTGCATTATTTGACAGTAAAACTATGCAACATTCTATGATCTGCTTCTCGCAACTGAAGAGGGCACCGTGGCGGATGCTAGCCGACTTGCAGACCAACCACATGCGTTACCTGGTAGGTAACCACCCATGCAATCAGATTGTGATTCAGACTATGAATGCCATGAATGTAATTACCCCGATTTACATGCTGTCAAATAAACGAACCACACGCCATGACGCAACGTAAAGAGGCTTCGACGCTGACGTCCGAAGGTTCAATCCACGAGAGGGTGTGCAGTGACTGTGTACGCCTGATGAGCCCAGAATTAGGGCGAAACACGTGTCGCGTACTATTTGCATTACTTGACAGTAAAACTATGCAATATTTATTGTGGACTATGGCCGGCCATTCATCCCGGCCAATACCCCCAATACCCCCAATACCCTTTACACTGGCAATCGGAAGGTTGCCTGTTTGAATCCTGTAAACGCCAAAAGTGACTGTACTTCATTGGGCCCTTAACCTGCAATTGCTCCATCCTGGATATGACGTTAATCTGCATCCAGCCCTGCAAGTAGGCCCTCCAATCTGCAGGGAAAACTTGGGGGGTTGGTGGCATAATTGGCACTCCAGCCACTGCAAAAAACCTCACACTGGCTCCATTCCATCTGAACTTGTGTGGTGCTGAGGTGTCACATGTTGCATGGCTACACTTGGGTCCCAATCTGGGATCTTGGTTTGTCATGTGGTGGGTGCGGCAATGTGCTGTATCAATGTCTGCTCCTAACCTCTTTCTCTCTCTCTTATGGGAATAAATTGTAACTGTCATGGTCAGGTTTTTGATTTCTTACAATTTCTTAAAATTTTGTTTTGGGGGTTTAGAAATCAAGGAATCTTTTGGCCACATTTGGTCCATGTAGACCTTTGTGTTCATCATTTGTTGTTACTTAATGCTTGGTTCCAAATAGTGTTGCCCTGCATTTTGACAACAATTTACAATTTGGCTCTGGTTAAGTTTTCCTTTTTATTTTTTCCTGACTACAATGCCCAAAACACATCCTGTTTTCCAAACTATTAGTATTTTTTTTTTCTGACGCTTGGCTTGAAATTTTTGACACTTGTGACATTACCCGATTCCATTTCCATTCAATGCTGCTGTCGCCTCATGCAGTCCATTTAGTAATAGTTTCATGTGATCACAAAACCATGCAATGTTAAATCCTAGCAAACAATAATGTGCTAATGCATTAAAATGGCTGGCATATGTGCTGCTGGTATGTCTGTGTGAAGTGTTTGTTTCCACTTAACTGCTGCTCAAGTCCAGTGAGACAGATTTTGTACAAAACCTCTGCATGAACGTGGAGTGGCATCAGGGTTGCTGTGCAGTAAGCACAGTGAGAATCCATCAGTGAGCTTTTTATAGTATATTTTCTTCACTTTTGATTCTGTTTTTGTTATGTTATTTGTTTTTGAGAATCCCATTTCAAAAGAATTCTTCAATCTGATTTCTGCTTTCTTTGAATATTGCCTCAAGTAAAAGTCCAGGTGGGCATTTAAACAGAAGTCATTCCAAAGTGAAAAATGAGTTTAATTGGTGAAGAGCACCATTTTTACTTATGAGCAGGTCTTTAAACTTTTGACAAAATGTGAAAATGTAATTAAGGAGTTGTTCCTAAGATTAAATACAAAATAAACCACTCTAGACACAGAAGATACTCAGATGAAACCAGGCACCTTCATTCTTAATTGAAAGAAACACAAAAAAATTATTATGAGAACTTTGCAGTGTCAATGTTTAGTCCTAACAGTTTCAAGTGGTATCGATTCCTCCATTTGATATCAATTCTATATCAATGCCAAATTTTTTCATTCATGTCATAAGAAAAATGTATTAAAGTTTACCATCTTGACCTTAAGAGTCTTCCACACTAATCTGATGAATTTGTCAAAGTGTGCCTGTTTGTATGGGGTTTGTTGTAGAATGATGATTACTGTTATCTTTATATTGCACGTGAGTATTAAAGGTTTATTTACATCGATCAGGCTCAACATTAAAGCCGCCTGTCTAAAATTATATGTGCCAACCCACCCCAAAGCCATTGTGCTGCCAAAACAGCTATGCCCTGCCAAGGTATGAACTCCACAAAACATTGGAAGTTGTCATGTGGTATCTTGCACAAAGACGTTAGCTGCAAACTCTTCAAGTCTTACAGGTTGTGATGTGGAACCAGCATGGATTAGACTTGTTTTTCCAGCACATTCCACAGATGCTTGATTGGATTGAGATCTGGGGAATTTCCATGCCAAATCAACAGATTGAACTCTTTGTTATATTCTTAAAAGTATTCCTGAACAATTTTTGCAGCATGACAGGGCATATTATCCTGTAGAAAGAGGCCACTGCCATCAGGGAATAACACTGCCATGAAAGGGTGTATGTGGTCTGCAACAAGCTTTAGGTAAATTGTACATGTCAGCGTTAATTCCACATTAATGCCAAGACCCAAAGTTTCCCATTAGAACATTGCCCAGAGCATCACACTGCCACAACCAGCTTGCCTTCTTCCCATAGTGGATCCTGCTGCCATCTCTTCCCCAGGGAAATAACACACATGCACATAATCAAAAGATAAAAATATTCACCAGACCAGGCCACCTTGTTGCATTGTTCCATGGTCCAGTTCTGACACTCATGTGCTCATTGTAGTTGCTTTTGTGGTGGACAGGGGTCAATATATAAAACTCTGATCTGTCTGCAGTTATGCAGCCCCATACACAGCAAGCTGCAATGCACTGTGTATTCTGACACCTTTCTGTCACGGCTAGTATAAAATTTTATAGCAATTTGAGTTATAGTAGCTCTTCTGTGAGATCAAACCAGACAGACAAGCCTTTGTTCCCCACTTGCATCAATAAGCCTTGTTGCACCCAAGACCATTGGCACCGGTTCATGAGTTGTCCTTCTTTGGATCACTTTTGTTAGGTATTAACCATTGCATACTGGGAACACACCACAAGACCTGTTGTTTTGGAGGTGCTCTGATCCAGTCGTCTAGCCATCACAATTTGGCTCTTGTCAAAGTTGCTCAGATCCTTACGCTTGTTCATTTGTCCTGTTTCCAACACATCACCTGGCTGCCTAATATATCCTACCCTTTGACAGGTGCCACTGTAACAAGGAAATCAATGTTATTCGCTTCACCTGTCAGTGGTTTTAATGTTGTAACTGACTGGTGTATATGAAATTCATAAAATCAAGTGTAATGCAGCTAACATTGCTAAAGCAGTAATGCAAAGTACATATAAAGGCAATCAGACCATCCTGGTGATTAAATAGCAATTAGAGTAATTTGTTCATGGATAAATTAATAAAAACAAGTGTATAAGACAAGTTGCAAAAGCAGCTAGTATCTTAATAAAACCTCAGCATGGGCTTACACCAGGAAGATAATAATTTATTAGTATGTTATTTTTTCTGAAAAAAAAATATAACAAAATGTTAAATAGTGTTAGAACAAGTGTTATCTATTTAAACAATAATAAAGTTTATGAAAAATTTTCCTTTGGATGTTTAATTGTCCAGCTAAAAGTTTTGGTAATTCAGACTGTGTTCTGTAGATGGTTCGGTGTTGGCTTAAATATGGAAAACAACAGGTTATAATGGAAGATCATTTTCTGAATTCAGCAATGTCAAGAAAGAAGACACTCAGGAATTGCTGCTGAGACTGCAGCCTGTTTAATTTATATAAATTACCTGCATAAAAAAAACGGGCAAGTAGACACCCTAAAGTCAGGTAAATCCCTACAGATGATGCGTGCAAAATCTAAATTTGAATTCATAAGTGGAAAATGAAGTTTTATTAGATATAATTGAGCAACTGGGCTTTGCGGCAAGAGTGAACTCCTTGTGAAAAGGACTTCGGTGTCCTAGTGGTCTCATTACTCTCAACTAACAGACAAATTAGAAGCATATTAGAAAGGTAAAGAGATGCCAATTTTATACAGTACTCGGTGTAGGTCAAAGAAGACTATGCCTAAGCTATACAGAGTGATTTTAGTCCATATCTCAAATGCTGTATTAATTTTGATTTTTATAGCACCATTAGGACATAGAAGAAAAGCTGGAACATTGCAGAATTATCAACAATGACTTAAGATTGAAGAAGCTGAAGATTTTCTGCCAAGGAAACATACTACAATGTAATAGGCATGACATAAGCATTTTAAAGGATAAGTAACCCTAATGCCATGAGTGTGCTTTAATGGTTACGGCTTTGGACTTCAAACCCTGTGGTTCAGAGTTCAAATCCTAGTACTGTATTGACACTGAGAGAGTCACTTCACCTGCATGTGCTACAATTTTAAAAATAAATGATATGTAACTAATTGTATCTCGAATGTTGGAGGTCTTCTTGGATACAGGCTTCGTCCAAATAAGCAAATGCTAAAATCACGGAGAACATGGGGCCAAAAAAGACAAAAATATCTCAAAAATATTTCCTCATACAGAGGACAGCAGATAGATATAATAATATTACAGCAGATAGATATAATAATATTGTAGGTAGTGTAGTTTAAATTTTAGTTTAACATTATTTTGGACACTTTATATTAATAGGAGTTGAGAAGGTGCTCTTCTTTCAATTCATTGCTCACCAGAAGTGATCCTACCCCCTGAGCGCCACACAGGGCTTCTTTCTTGACCTCCATGCCTTCTCTCTGGCACAGTGGCTCAGCCTTGACTATGAATCCCCTTTACCCACCATAATCTTCCTCTTGAGTTAACCTCCGTTCTTTCTCTCCTTGTTTTTTTCTCTTTCCTTGCTTTTTTTCATACTTTCTGCAGGTTGCTTTTACACCTTGTAGGTGCAGGTGCTCAGCCAAATGACCCACAGAATGCCAGTGGAGAAGAGCTGAACTGACTGCACTGTACATAGCAAGTAATTAGTACACCTCCTCATTGAACACCCAGCGGCAGCATTGCTTCACAACTCAGCGCTCACGTACCCATAAGCCTGAGCTCCTACATTGTTTCTATACTAAAAACACACACTACCGCAGACCCCGTAATGCACTTCATCACTCCTAGCAAAATACAACATTGCAAAAAACAATATACATAAACCTGTACTTGTGGTGATGTCAAAAAATAAAACCATTAAATCGGTAAAAACACACACAACAAAAAAATTAAACTGCAAAGTTACTTTATTCCAGACACTTGGGGGTCAACAACATTACCTATACTGGTACGCATGTTGCCTCTAGTTTTGCCATTTTTAGTTTTTGTGTCTCTTTTCACCTTAATGTGGCAAACTGTTAACCCCTTTGCCCCACACAACTTCTATCCAATTTGGCAATGCCCCTCAGCATCTATGATACAAAGCAAATTAAAAATATATAAAAAAAATATGAGTGAATTTATCAAACTGTGTGAAAACATTCTCACCTTTTGACTTTAATTCAAAGTTATTTCAGCATGTTTTAATCAGGTATTTGGATTACTTTGTATTGACTATTTTATCTTGTGCTTTGACCTGGATTCTTGAGTACTTTGTAAAGTGTTGTCTTTCTTTGTACATTGCTACTTAAAATAATGTTTGATAACTTTATGCCATGACCTTCAACAGTCAAATACATTCTATCTTGAGTGCAGTTTAAAATGAAGATTTAGGGTGTTTAATATCCGTGATTAACACAAAAGAGGCAATATCATTCCTGCAACCTTTATTCCTGCTATTAAGTCACTGCTAAAAAAAAAACACATGGAAAAAGAACGGTATCATATTGGGATATTGTTCTGTGAGTGGTATTGTGACAAATATAATAAAAAGTGCTTTTAAAAAAGCAGTTGTTCTAGTTTTTTCTTCTATGGAATGTGTCTTCTAATTTAAATACACGTGCAGTAAGACAAGAAGTCACATTGGTAGCTTGGGTCTTTACCATATGTCATAAATAACATTGTTACTTAGTTCTGGAATATGTTATAGCAATGTATACATCTTACGCCTCCAAATATTTATTTTTATAAGTCACAGTTTCAGTGCTTTAGGCAATGGCCAAATATCTCCAAAAATCTCTCATAACTTACACCAATGGGGCATGAGTAGGTATTGTCCTTAAAACATCTTCTCTCCTAAGTACAGTAGTTTTTACTGACATCCCAGTGGAATTATCAAAGACTGCTGGGTCATAGTCAGAAGAAATTGACTCCTTTTGACCACTCATGCACAGAGGTAAGGGTAAAAGATAGACTCAGGAACATCAAACTGCAGGAAGGTCTTGAATGCTGATAAATTAACCGAGCTGACTTCAAAGTTGTCATTTTTTGTGAATGCTGGCCCACTTTAACTTAGAGATCTAAGTGTTGATTCATCTGATCATTTTAACTAATGTGTATTGGCAACAAACATTTATGTGTGGAAATGTTGATTTTTATTTCCTACTATTTGATGGGCTTTTGCCATTCACAACTTACTCATTTTCAATTAAGCTTCATCTATATGTGAAATTATCACAAGGGAGGTTATAGAAATGATGGTTCACTTTGCAGTATTTTTTTTTCCTGGATTACTATCACTTTATGTTGATGGCGAAGGTAAGCCAGATGCGTAACTGCTTTTTTGTGCATAATATCCAGTAATCCCTCACTTCCCCAGATAACAGTCTAAAACCTTTGTGTGTGTAGGTACAGCAGCACTTTATTCAAGCACAGTAGCAGGTTTGGATGGTTGCTACAAAATGAAAAGTAGGATGAATTTTCTGGAAGGAGAGCTGGTATTCATAGACTTCATCACTTAACTGAAAAAAGAAAAACTGAAAATATTCTTTCAGTCTCTGATCAACTACCTGTGTGGTGGCTATAGAGATAGATAGATATCTGGCTGGCTGGCTGGCTGGCTGGCTAGCTAACTAGCTAGCTAGCTAGCTAGATAGATAGATAGATAGATAGATAGATAGATAGATAGATAGATAGATAGATAGATAGATAGATACTTTATTAATCCCAAGGGGAAATTCACATACTCCAGCAGCAGCATACTGATAAAGAACAATATTAAAGAGTGATAACAATGAAGGTATAACAGACAGACAATAAATTTGTATAATGTTAATGTTTACCCCCAAGGGTGGAATTGAAGAGTTGCATAGTGTGGGGGAGGAATGATCTCCTCAGTCTGTCAATGGAGCAGGACAGTGACAGCAGTCTGTCCTGAAGCTGCTCCTCTGTCTGGAGATGATCCTGTTCGGTGGATGCAGTGGATTCTCCATTATTGACAGGAGCCAGCTCAGTGCCCGTTGCTCTGCCACAGATGTCAAACTGTCCAGCTCTGTGCCTACAATAAAGCCTGCCTTCCTCACCAGTTTGTCTAGGTGTGAGGCATCCCTCTACTTTATGCTGCCTCCCCAGCACACCACCGTGTAGAAGATGGCGCTCGCCACAACCGTCTGATAGAACATCTGCAGCATCTTATTGAAGATGTTGAAGAACGCCAGCCTTCTAAGAAAGTATAGTCGGCTCTGTCCTTTCTTACACAGAGCATCAGTATTGGCAGTCCAGTTCAATTTATCATCCAGCTGCACTCCTAGGTATTTATAGGTCTGCACCCTCTGCACACAGTCACCTCTGATGATCATGGGGTCCACGAGGGGCCTGGGCCTCCTAAAATCCACCAGTAGCTCCTTGGTTTGGCTGGTGTTCAGTTGTAGGTGGTTTGAGTTGCACCAGTTAACAAAGTCCTTGATTAGGAACGGTGCAGGTTTGGGGGAGTAGATGTGATGACTACAGAATTTGAGAGAATGGCAAAAGAGCTTTAGGACCCGGCATGACTGGGAATTTGGGATGTGCTCATGGTTGTCTCTGAAATAGTATTCACAGCACTAGCCCATTGCATTTAAAATGACCTGTTTGCAGACATACCATATTAGAAAAAGGTCCTGATACTGAAAGGGTTCATACTGTGTTCTTTTGTTTTTCTTATTTGTGTAAAAGAACGCTTTTGCATATATGTATGTAAGGCAAAAAAAAAAACTGCTAGAAAAATGTTTTTAATAAAATTACTAATCTAGCTAATTTTCTTTTTTCTTTTTTTTTGAAATTTTATTAATTTTATTGCAATCATTCCATACAAATCAATCAATTTTTACAAAAAGTAAAATTAAGTTAAGAACAAGTCGACCCCCACCCCTGAGAGAGAGAGCAAGTCAACCGGCATAAAATTTAAGGCTTGTAAACATACCTAAATTAATAAGTTTGATAAGCCAATAGAGATGAATGCAGAAGACAAAGAAATACAGAAAAAATTGCTTCCTCTGTGCTTTAAGAGCTTATTTTAAAATTTTTATTTTTTAAAAAAAAAATTAAAATGACTAATTTAGCTAAGTTGCACCATTCTGTTATACTAGGTCACAGAAAATCCTATTTTATTTTAATAGCAGTAATCAGAAAAGGGTATCTTCAAATAACCATATGTTTCAGAAGATACAAAACATTCACAGGTAAGCAGAAGCCACATATGGATGTTTATCTATTACTCCTTACAGCCAAAAATAACTACTTTTGTTTATAGGATTTGCAGAACTGTTGCAAGGAAATAATGTCTTAGAACTCCAGCTGTGCCTTTTCCAAGATGATAAGCTTATTTCCTCATACAATAACTTTAGTCTTTTCTATCTGTTTTGCACTTTTCCAAAGCTGTTTCCAGTGACAGAGCAACCCAAACTCCAAGGTTACATATTATAACAATCAGTGAACCAGCCCATGGTTACAAATACAACGTTCTTTTACCTTTATGGCACTGCTCACTACTGTATGCTGATCAGCATATGCATTTGCACTGTGATTTTTTATGATATTCCTGTTTTTTTTAAGCCACCCTATCTTAACTTTTAATTTGATTCCATCTGCATTGAACATTTGTAAATTGTGTTTCCTTGTTGACATTTGCTGGTAGCTCTCTATTCTCTCTATAAGAAGGCATGATAATATTTTTGAAGTTTTTATTTCTTATTTTTCCAACACCTTAGCCCCATATGGAGATTTCCCATACATTTTAAATGTACATTTCAGTACTTCAGTTTTTCTAAATATAGCTTATCACATGTTCTGGTTCAAGGCTGACGAATTCTGACCATAGTCATGAAGTGCAGTATGTGAAATAGATAGTGAAAGTAGAGATCCAAATGGGAACATTGCTGCCAGCTTCTTACTTCACTGGTGTGAATTTGTTTATCTGAGGGCAAGAAACTACAGCAAAAAAACATTTTATTAATCCGAAAAAACACAATATGTCAAAATACAATTTTAATCTCCTATATAATTAAACGCTAATTTCTCTGGATCCAGTCCCTCCGTGCAATCTGATTCGTCTGTTTGGCTTTGGTAACGCGTCAAAAGTATAAACGCGAGTGTGTGACACACGAGGAGGAGTAAAGGCTCATGCTGACAGCGTAGCCTACAAAGAAGAAAAGTAAAAAAGCCAGACATGGGGTAAAATAGGTACCTTAAAAAAAAAAAAAAAAGAGTCCGAGACATCGAGAAAGGGTTCGCTGCTAAAGACAAATTCAGACACATGTGACTACAGAGGAAAGGCATTGAAAGTACGCCTAGGGCAAGCAAGAGCAAATCATTTTAAATTATTCATTCACCTTTCTTCAATACGGTTGCTAGTTAATTAATTAATTTATTTATTTTATAATTTTAGTGATTTTATTAAAATCAAATGACATTTAATACAAATAACTCAAGTTTAACAAAAAAAAAGGTTTGAAACAAATCAACCCCCACCCCTGAAGTTAATTTATAATTGGATGGTTTCAGCTTTGTATCTGACCCATCCATCCATCTTCTGAACTCTCTTAGTCCAGCTCAGGATGGTGAAATGCTATACCCAATATTGTTTAGACATAAACAAAAAACAATTCTTGCATTCTCTATAGAATATTGGGTAATAATACACACTTTCTTGATAGAATTTACAACTCTGAGCATGGTTTGTGTTTTGATGCACAAGTCTCTAATCTCCCCAATTTGACATTTCAGTTTTAATAGTCATCGACGGGTCCTTCTTTCTTTAATGTTCATGGCCTGCCATTTTCACTCTTAAGGCAGAACATGGGCATCACTATTTTGTGCTAGTTTTTAAATGTCAATGGAAGTGTTGTTTATGCCATTGATGTCTGTTGCTAGTCTTGTAATCAGTCTTTACCATTACATGTGTCATCATCAAAGTTTCAGTGTAGTTGGAAAGCATCCAAGGAGAGACCCAAGAAAACATGGCGTGAAGTTGTGCACGCAGATATGAAGGTGAAAAATGTGAAAATCGAGGATGCTCAAGACAGAACCAAGATGTTAGTAGTTAAGGAATACCTGGGTTGAGCAGGAAAACAGCCTTTAAACTTGATGAAGATGATAATGATGATGATGTGTCATCATCACATATTCCATATTTAAAAGTGACATGCAAAAACATTATTTGTGTATTTGCTAACCTTAGGAAGCAAAATAAATATATTTTTTTGTTTAAGGAAAAACTGATGTAGTAAGCATACCAGATTTTGATTATACAAATTTTTGACTTCTCTTTGGTTATTCTGACCTTTTTGGCTGTCTACAACTTTGTCTCTGTTCAGTTCCCTTAGTGTAAAGGAAGCTTTCACAAGACTATTTCTAGGAACCTTCCCTGTTTTCATTCTTTGTGAGTTAACTACAGTTTCAGATTTCACTAGTATTTTATGTGTACTATATAAGGAGGCAGCTAACTGAGGACCTGTAAGGTGTTTGTTTCTCTCACTGCATACTCTGGTGTACTTACTCTCTTATGCAGTTGTGCATCTGGGCCTTCCCCTTCTTTTTCAGTCCTGGATCATTCTAGCTTGCTGTCTTCTCTCAAGGTACTAGTGGATACCTTTGACTGAAATCTTCAGTTTTTTCAAAATCTTTTGTATGGAATATGCCATCAAGCTGAAGAAGGAGTCCTACCGGCCCCTTGTTCTGTGGGACTCTGGAGGCAGCTAATAGGTACCGGCAGGCCAAGCGGAATGTGGCTTAGGTGGTTGCTGGGGCATGGGAGGAGTTTGGAGAGGCCATGGAGAACGACTTTCGGACGGCTTCGAGGAGATTCTGGTCCACCATCCGGTGTCTCAGGAGGGGGAAGCAGTGCAGTGTCAACACTGTATATGGTGGGGATGGTGCGCTGCTGACTTCGACTCGGGACGTTGTGGGTCGGTGGGGGGAGTACTTTGAAGACCTCCTAAATCCCACAAAAATGCCTTCCAATGAGGAAGCAGAGCCTGGGGACTCGGAGGTGGGCTCCCCCATCTCCGGGACTGAGGTCACCGAGGTGGTCAAAAAACTCCTTGGGGGCAGGGCCCCAGGGGTGGATGAGATACGCCTGGAGTTCCTCAAGGCTCTGGATGTTGTAGGACTGTCTTGGTTGACATGTCTCTGCAATATCGCATGGACATCGGGGACAGTGCCTCTGGATTGGCAGACTGGGGTGGTGGTCCCCCTCTTTTAACTACAGAGGGATCACACTCCTCAGCCTCCCTGGAAAAGTCTATTTGGGCATTCTGGAGAAGAGAGTCCGTCGAATAGTCGAACCTTGGATTCAGGAGGAACAGTGTGGTTTTTGTCCTGGTCGCGGAACAGTGGACCAACTCTACACCCTTAGCAGAGCCCTGGAGGGTGCATGGGAGTTTGCCCAACCAGTCTACATGTGATTTGTGGACTTGGAAAAGGCGTTCGACTGTGTCCCTCGGGGAATCCTGTGGGGGGTGTTCTGGGAGTATGGGGTACCGGACCCCCTATTAAGGGCTGTTCGGTCCCTGTACAACCGGTGTCAGAGCTTGGTCCGCATTGTCGGCAGTAAGTCGAACCCATTTCCAGTGAGACTTGGACTGCGCCAGGGCTGCCCTTTGTCACCGATTCTGTTCATAACTTTTATGGACAGAATTTCTAGGTGCAGCCAGTTGTTGAGGGGGTCCGGTTTGGTGGACTCAGGATTGGGTCACTGCTTTTTGCAGATGATATTGTCCTGTTTGCTTCATCAGGCTGTGATCTTCAGCTTTCTCTGTATCGGTTCGCAGCTGAGTGTGAAGCGGCTGGGATGGGAATCAGCACCTCCAAATCCTCAGCTGGAAAAGAGTGGAGTGCCCTCTTAGGATTGGAGGCGAGATCCTGCCTCAAGTGCAGGAGTTCAAGTATCTCGGGGTCTTGTTCATGAGTGAGGGAAGAATGGAGCGTGAGATCGACAGGTGGATCGGTGCGGTGTCTGCAGTGATGTGGGCTCTGCATCGGTCTGTTGTGGTGAAAAAGGAGCTGAGCCATAAGGTAAAGCCCTCAATTTACCAGTCGATCCATGTTCCTACCCTCACCTATGGTCATGAGCTATGAGTAGTGGCCGAAAGAACAAGATCGCGAATACAAGCGGCTGAAATGAGTTTTCTCCGCAGGGTGTCTGGGCTTTCCCTTAAAGATAGGGTGAGAAGCTCAGTCATCTGGGAGGGTCTCAGAGTAGAGCCGCTGCTCCTCTGCATTGAGAAGAGTCAGATGAGGTGGCTTGGGCATCTGATCAGAATGCCTCCTAGATGCCTCCCTGGTGAGGTGTTCCGGGCACGTCCTGGCGTGGGAACGCCTTGGGATTGCCCCGGAAGAGCTGAAGAAGTGGCCGGGGAGAGGGAAGTCTGGGTATCTCTGCACAAGCTGCTGCCCCCGCGACCCAACCTCGGATAGGCGGAAGAGGATGGATCGATGGATGGATGGAATAACCTTAATTTCTAAAATGATAATAGACATGTTTCTTGATAAAGCTGTTTCATTTTTGGCATTTGTGAACCCAGAATTAATCTTTAGGAATGCCAGAACTTTTCAACCAAAGAAAAGAGCAGTTACTTGCTTTATTGAGCAGATGAACAGGTTTTCCACTGTGCCAACACAATTACAAAGGTTTCTGTAATAATTGGTTAGCATTTAAACATGATTAATTAAGGATGAGCTTAGAGAGTTGACCATTAGGACATTGGAATAATGGCTGATGAAAATGGGGCTTTGCCGTCATATGTGAATAATAAATTATACATCAGTCATTTTTAGCAGTAATATCCATCTATAATATCAGTCATTTCTTAGCTAAATTTTAAATCAATTTACTGCTACCTGGATAAAAAAGTAACACAACTATGTCTGGGTAATTCCGAAGTTTTAAATGATAGTGTACATTATAACTGTCAGAATTTTAATCTTTTCATTTATGTCCCTTTCTAACTGCTTTTTGCTCATGCTGATTAAAAGTCTTCAATTTTTTTTTTTTCATGGCTTTTCTCACACAGTCCTGGATTTGGTCTACGTCTATGTATTTTATTATTAAAGGTTCTGTTTCTGAAAGGAAAGTTACATAAGCTGCTGTGTTTGACTTAAAAGTCACCATGATAGAAATTGTCACAAACTATGTGTGACAGGTAAACACTAACATGAAGATGTGTAAAAGAAGTATGTGTTAATGGGTAGAATGAAAAATACACCAACACAACTACTGCCACACACGAGGCAATTGGCAATTCTGCAGCTCTTCTCAACTTTGTCAAGTCTATTCATTCTTTACCACATACCATGACCCGAGACTTTAGCAACAGAACGGACTGTAGCAAAGACTGTTTAGACTGTTTTTCTACACTTCTACAAGTTAAACAGTGTAAATGTTGGTATATGCCTACGAAAAAGTATTGTTTTATTTTTAAAGTTTTAATGTAATTTTATTGTAAAAAGCTCTTGATAAGCTACTCATTTTTTTAGAAAAATTACATTTCGTAAAAGGAAAAAATAAAAATAAACTAAATACTTTTGTTGTATCGTTTTGCATAATTTTGGTATGGATTAAAGTTGTCTTCTTTGAATTCATGTTCTTAATATTTGTAAAATAGACTATTTTCCACTTGAAAACAAGTAATAAACTCATATTTGAGAGTTAGCTACTCATCTTGGAACTATTAAAACAAACAATAGATGGTCATAAAGCAATTGCTTGGTTTCAGATCAGATCTTTAGTTGAGGCTTGGTTTTCATTATTCCCTACTTCTCAGAGAGTATCCATGAATGGTAGTGAACATCAGCTAGAAAACATTCAGTCTCAAAAATAAGAGTTGCATTGGTGGTTGGCACAATGGATTTACAAGGAGAACAATGAAAAAATTCTGTGGTGGGCTGGCACCCTGCCCGGGGTTTGTTTCCTACCTTGTGCACTTTGTTGGCTAGGATTGGCTCCAGCAGACCCTGTGACCCTGTAGTTAGGATACAGCGGGTTGGATAATGGATGGACAATGAGAAAATTGAAAAATTAGTCTCATTTTCAACAGTATTCGAAATTTAAATATATTTTAAACTATTGCACAAAACGGCATGTAGAGAACTAAGTGAATTTTTTAAACTTCTTCATGTTTTATCATTCAGTGCTACTCCTTATTGCACAATTCTTTGCATTGCCAAAGACAGTCATTACACAATTGTAGATTCTCTCTAAAGGGTAGTAATTTCAAAGGTGACCACTTACTCAAAGTGAACTCTAATTCTGGCTTCCAGCACTACTAAAACCAAACAATGAAAGAGGAAAGGCTAAGGATACCCCATGGTACTGGGTTAAGAGATAAGCTGAATGGGGTAAGTAGCCTAATACAGAAGAGCCATAAGAAAAACAGGTTAAAAAATGCATAATTAAATTCAGCAGTTCCAAAAGATTGATTAATATCAATAAAGAGGTCAAAACACTGCATCCAAAATCCTAAGGAAAAAAGCTAAATCCCAAAAAAAAACAAAAAGCCCAAACCACTAAACCACAGATAGAAAACTGGGTACTGGATTAAACTCTTTTTACAGAGGATGTATAAACACCATGAAGAGCATGGAAGACCAAGCTTCCCTCATTTTTCTGGAGTTCCTTTTACCAAATGACTGCAGTATTACCACAAAGGTATGTGAATGGAGGGTACAGGGCAGATTGATAGATTTTAACTAGCATCTGCTGTCATTGCACCCCATCTAATATCCATTACTTCAGTGAGTGGTCAGCATCTCAGTGTGTGCTTAAGTTGTCCATTGGGTGTGTGAATGTGCACAAGCCTTCTGGAGGTTACAATAGTTCAGTTGGGTTATTGACAAATGGAAAGACAATCATAGATAGGCCTTTACAATGTAGCTAACACTTAGGATTTTTTTTTTTTGTAAAACAAAAGCTGATCTTAGGAATATGATTTCTTATTATACACATTTTCTCTTGAAAATCAGTTTCTGCCTATACCGTTTTGATTAACAGCACATCTGTCTAGAGTATAATTTTAAGAACTGGATGTTTTTGACTTTTCGGTCTCTCAGTGCACAGTTCTTTCATCAAGTGGGTGACTGTATCATGCAATTCTAATCACTAAAGAAGTGTACATTTTTATTTTTTCACATCTTTCAGTATTATAAGGAGGCTGCCTCGCAGTGACCCTGTGTGCATTTTCTTGGAGGAACTGAATATGCATTAAGAACTCTTACTTCCAATTTTAATGATATGGATTATCAATAGCATGAAACCGAATATTTAATCATTTTTGAAGACAGCATAATGATTCTTAATATGATAAAAGAATACCCTTTTTCCATTTAATCTAATTATAAATTGTGTAGCCTTCAGTTTAGTTTATTACATTAACATTAACAAGAGCACAGCTGACATCCAAAATCCAAGCATGTTCCAAGGTCATTACATTATATACAGAGTGATTGGTACAGGTCTGCAGTCAGCTTGCAGGAAAAAAACGCATTGTATATTTAAATCACAGCAACAAGGACAACAGAACAATCATTTATAAAACAACAGGGAAAATGCTATTTGTAAAATAATACAGTAGAACAAATGTCCATTATTACTGGGTTTTTAGGTTTCTTTATAGTAAATAATTCAAATTTTTACAAAAGATGGTGACCCTTTCTCCGTCTATACATTACCCTTCTAAACTCTGACCTCGGCTCAAAGAAAAAAACATTCTGAAAGTGAGGCATCTTCATTTTACTCATGCTGCGAGTTTCTGCTTGTAAAGACAGCACTCAAAAACCCACTGAGTTTGGCAAACGTTTCCCAAAAGCCTGCCATGTGCTCCCGTTTTCTCTTAAATAGCTAACCTCAAATTCCTCCTTGAGATGGCCTTGCTTCCCTTTACTCTCTCACAATGATGTGTAGAAATTCACTGCTTACCCAGCAAACACCACAAAGATATTCATTGGACTTTTACATGGAAACCATGCTGATGTTGGGCATGCGTGTTTGACCCCTGTGTCTGTGTGGCTGAGTGAGTGTAAGTAGGAAAAGAAACAGACATTCAGGTCACATTTTACCTTTCATCAAAGTGCTTGGAATGGTCTCTCTAAAGTGTATTCTGAAGAGCTGAAGGAAAGATCAATTCTTATCTGTGCCTAAGGTCAAAAGTCAAAAAGAAAAGAAAAGTCAAAGTACCATTCACAATGTTGATTCTTTCTTTCTTTTGCATGGTAATGCTTTGCATTTCATTACTGTGAGAAAAAATAGAATATAAACACTATGGTGCAAAAGTGTATTACACAAATACACTTACACAAATACAAAATATTTGTCTACTTTAATGCCATATTAGTATCTCATTAGTTTAATAACTAAAGGGAATTGAGCCATTCTAAGGAAATACCCCTTCATTTCACATGTTTACGAATAAACTTCCAATAAGCAGATACAGTATGGCAGGGGTCCCCAACTCCGGTCCTGGAGGGCTGCAGTGGCTGAAGGTTTTCACTCTAACCCTTTTCTTAATTAGTGACCTGTTTTTGCAGTTAATTAACTTCTTTTGGATTCATTTTAATTAACTTGCTCTTGAAGACTCAGATCACTTAATTGTTTCATTTTCCTTAATTAGCTGCCAAACAATAGCAAGATACAAAATAATCCAAAACATGATCAGCAAACTGTGTCCTTCATTAAATATCTGAAAATAAAGAAAGATGAAGCTCTCAGGAATGTTCATCTGCCCAGGTTCCTAAAATATGTTAACAGTGCTCTTAGAAAAGAGAAAATCAACAATTTCTGAAATGTATGTTATTGCACAATGAAAGTAACAACAAGCCATGGAATTAAAGAATGGGTTTAAATAACAACAAGAATTGACGCCTAATTAAGAAACTGGTTGGAGTGAAACTAGATGGAGTTTAAGGCCCTGACTTAGTTGGTCGTCTGTTGGCTCACTCACTTCACATTTAATTTCTGTTTGGTTGCCATTTAAGGAAAGAAATTTAGCAATTCAGAGGAACAAATCTTAAAAACAAGTCAATTAAAATAAAAGGAAATGGAGTTAATTAGCAGTAAAAACTGGTCACCAATTAAGAAAAGGGCTAGAATGAAAACTTGCAGCCGCTGCGACCCTCCAGGACCAGAGCTGGAGACCACTGCAGCATGTATTCACTTTAGAAGAGTGGCACAGTGGTTAGTGGTGCTGCCTAACAGATATGGGGGTCATTGTTAAATTCTTGCCCTGGCAGGATTGGTGATTGTATGTTAACCATGTGTACTCCTGGGATGGTTCTAGGCATCTGAAAATTGTGCATGTTAACTTCAAATAAATTTCTAGATTGATCTAGCATGAGTGAGTGTTGTCACAGATGAGTGTGCATTGTAAAACCCTGGTTTCTCTTCTAGAGTTTGTTTTACCTTGCACCCAATGCTGTGAGGGTAGGCTTTGACTCTGTATTGGAATATGTGAATTAAATGGGTAAAGCATCTTTAGAACTGTTGTCTGCAAACATCTGGGCTTGAAAGTGGAAGAGTTTAAAGGAGTGTATTCCCTGTACAGCATTGACTATAGGTTCACTGACCCTTCTGAAAAAATCATTAAGTTCACTCATAACACCACCATTATTGGACTAATTACTAATGAAATAAAACAGAAACGTTTTGAATCATCTATTCTCTTGGTGCACTACAAATATGATAATCTGGTACTCAATACCACCAAGACAGTGGAAATGTAATTACTTTCACAAACAGCAGTTACAACTTCTCCCTATAGAAATGAATGCGTTTACAGTCAATATTGTGGAATACCACATTTTTGGGTACAACTATCACAAGCACTCTCAGCTTGGACATTAACACCACTTCCATCGCTAAGAAAGTTCAGTAGCGGATGTATTTCCTACATCAACTTAAGTAATTAAACATTTTCTAGTCCTTCCTAGTACAATTCTACAAAGCCACAGTTGAAAGTGTGATCACTTTTTCAATTGTTGTCTGGTTTGGTTCAGCAGTGGTCCACTCCAAAAATAAAGCATGGTGCATTGTGAGGAGAAAACAATTGGCTGTGCTCTTCCACCTTTTGCAGACCTGTATGGATTCCGTGTCATAAAGCATGTCAGAAGGATCACCACCACCTCATCTCACCTAGGTTATTACTTGTTCCAAAACTCTGCTCTGGTAAATGCTTTAGGTTAATTAAAACTGAAACTAATTGAGACCTAAACAGTTTCTTTCCCAGGAGTCATAGCCCTCGTAAACCAGTAATTTAGCCCATCTCTCTTGCTTATTCGTATGTTCTTTCATAGAAGGTGTGCATGTGTGCGTGTTTATGTGTATATGCATATGGATATGCACACACAGTATACACACACATATGGTTTCATGTGATTAACTGCACTATTTTCCAATAGTTTATAAACCACTGATGTTTTCTATTTTAAACCACTCCAAAGCTGTCAAGTTAAATTCCTATGTTCAGTGATTCTGAAATATTTTCTCAGTTCTTTTCTTTTTGTAACTAAGACTGCCAGCACATTCACCATTTAGATCATGACATTTCTACTGTCTTCTGTAGAATTTACATATATCTAATGATAAAATTCTTGCTGAAGACATATAATTTATTATTTATCAATATTTTGGGATCATTAGATCTCAAAGGTGTAAACTGTACTGTACTAATTATGTTTATGCTGATTGGTTATCACTTACAGTTATGTATGCAAATGATCCTACAGTAGCTTATTTAAGATTGTTGCTCTGCCATATTTGTCAGTTTGTATAGAGAACTCAGCTGTTAATATGTGGGCTCCCTTGGGTCCAAAGCTATAATAAAGGACAATCATATTGACTCATTCCAGTGGTGATTTTGGCTATTATTTGAGTATTTAACAGAGTTTCAGCAAAAAGAGACATCTTCACTTGATATGAATGTCAAAGCTAGAACTGCAGCATCATGGACGAAATGGAAAACACTCTTAGGAATAATCTACAATAAGGACATATTTAGACAACTCATTAACAAGATCTACAAATCACTCAATTTGTAAAAAACACTCCCAACTATTTTATGGAAATCAATGTTGGCTCCTCAACAAAGGACAAAAATATTCAGTTTGCACAATAAGGTTGATCTGGTGGATTAGCGAAATATCAAAGATAGACCATATTGAAAACCAGAGAACAAATTAGCCAAACTTCAGAAAAGTTAGTAAGAAACTACACATTCCAATGGAATACACAAGTCCTCAGGTGACTAAGGTATAACAACTAAGGGCAGATACTGCATTGGCCTGAAACTAGTAGGCAAGATATTGTACAACCTACCAAAGATATGAATTAGATGAAAGTCAAAATAAGGATGCAAAACTTGCACCTACGAAAGACAAAAGTAGCTATCCACAAACCAATGGGATACAAGTGAAGAAGAAACACATGAAGATGGATGGTTTATATACAGCAATTATACAAATACTGTATACATAGTCTGTACAGTGTGGAGTGACCTGCTTTCCTTGAACAGATGACAAAGGCATGGAATGATGATGGTGTGTGTGACAGTGTAGGTCCAGCTCCATGCTCCCTCTTCTCATTTGGGAGCCTCTTGAGCCCAACACCGTTGATAGTCATGACCGGGATGAGCTGTACAAATGAGGACACCACATGAAGCAAGGGGAAGGTGCCAGGATTCAGTGCTTTTATTAAAAAAAAAAAAACAAAAACAAGTGTTCAAAAAGTGCAGTGCTTCAAAATTCATAGTTCAATAAATAAATAATCCATAAAAAAACAAATTGGAGGTTAAAATCACAATAAATAACTCCATTAAAACAAGGTTAAAAACAAATGGCAGGAATAGTCCTTTTTTTAAACCTGACGCTTTCTTCTTCTAACACTGGAGGCTCCCCTGCTTATCCCATGCAGGCCTTGCAGCAGGGAAATCACCCTAACAGCAGACGCAGCCAACATTCCTCAAGTCCGGTTGCCTGCTGTCTTGTGGTTACAGACAGGCTCTCTCGCTGGACCAAGACTTGGGTCCCCAACGGCCATGGTGCTCATGCAAGGTCTCTCCTCCCAAGCCTCCTCGACCTCCTGCTGCATTCCCGGTCTTACGCGGTGGGCCACGCAAACTCCCAGTCACTCACACTCTTTGGAACACCTCAGCTGGGGAGACCCATTCCAAAGAGTGTCGGCCACACACTTTCTCAGGGGCTCTCCTCCCAGCTGCCTGCTTTCTCACCCTTCCGCCTCCTGCCTTCTTCTCTCTTTAACCTACATTCATTTTCCTTTCTCAATTCTTTTTTTCTTTTCTCTCCTTGCACTCATGCTTCTGCTTTTAAAATGGGGATGTGGCACAGCTGTGTTGATTAGCAGCTCCCGGCTCCTATTAGGGTCACGGATGATCCTATGCCTGTGCATTTAGTGTAGAACCAACTGCTCACGCATCGCGCCTGGGAACTGCTCTCGCCATGCTACCATGCCCCCTGCTATCAAGATGTGAGTGCGGCGATTATTTATTTAAAAAGAAGCCAATCAGCTATGGACATCACTTTATCATAGTGTGACACAGTCTTTAACAATTCCTCTCTTTTTTACCTATAGTGGAGGAGGAATTTTTGGGTAAACTATGATGTCATTTCTACCACTCAGAACATGGCTTTGCCCTTCCTGTTAACCCATATATACCAACCACCATATCTAACAGGCTGAGAAGCTAGTATTTTGAGTTCTAAAATCCTTTGCCTTGTTTTCTCTTATTAACTTTTGACATTTTTGTCTCAATTACATGGGCCTTCATCCTTGGCCACCTCAACACCCTGACACTCTCTGACTTTTTGCTTTACAATATATTTTAAAATATATATTCTAAATTCTCCTGATTCCAAAGCAGCAAATATCACCAGAGACAGTTTTTGAGGAAGACCTTTAGAAGAATACAGAGATATATTTGTGTCTCAGTGATTCAGGTTTGAGGGAAAACAGTGTTTAGGATTTAGTTTAAGTGTTTTCTCCTGTTTAGTGATTATTCAATGCGTAAAGTATTATGTCTCCATCATAATATGATATACTAGGCTCACCCGCCTTTTAAGGCGACCGACTTTTAAGTTGACCACTTCTTAAGGCAATTCAATATGTAGATCAATTTGATATTTTATACAAACTGATTAATTTGGTTATATTGCATTTGAGCGGTATTACTTTAATACTCATAGTTTCTGTTATTTTTGTGATGAAATTTAAACTTTTTTTCTATATTGAGGTCGCCCTTTTAAACCCCCCTGATATTTACTATGCGGTGAGGCATTTGTACTCCATCAACATTAATTATTTCCAGAGATATAATTTTGTCTATTTTTCCAGCGCATCGCGCAGAAAAGCAAGGGAACGATGGGAGTACCAGAACTCTGCTCACATCATGTCGCTTCGTACCGCAAGCTGCAAGTAGTAAGTCTGTGATAAGCAGAATACCGCTACGCTTTCCACTCACGGGACGGAAGGACAATCCCGACCGCTTTTATATAGTAAGAAAGCAGAAGAAGATATCTACTCGTCTGGAGTAGAAAATCATCTTTTACCTGGAAAAACGAAACTACAAATCCCATCGTGCATTGCAAAATGGACGGGGCGTGTGTGAAACTCCGCGCCTGCGTAGCACTCACGGGACGGAAGGACACCCAACCGCTTTTATATAGAAGGATGCTTCCCATGCTGACCTGAAGAACTCCCAATCTACAGAAGTTATTTGGACTGCTTTGACTAGGGGTAGGCATTGTTGATCTTGGAGGGCCATAGTGGCTACAGGTTTTCGTTACAACCCAAATGCTTAATTAGAAATGATTGCAATCTCAGACCTTATTCAATTTTATGGCATGTTAGGTCTGCAATGTAATGCTTTTATATCATATATTTTTCTTCCTTTCCAATGAAGTCATCCAAACAATGTGATGCCTAAAATTGATCATTTTCAGTCTGCCACATTTTACTCTTAACTGTTTTATTAAATCAAATAGTGTGTAATGAATCCACACAGGTGTAAATGGAAACAAGTGGAATTAAATTATTGCTAATAAGGGGCCATTAAAAACACTGAGTGCATTTAACACCTAAATAAGCAATTAAGGGTGGGGAACCTTAACGTGCGAGACCACTAAAATGAAGCAGAAAAATGTCACTTGAACAATAAGTGCTTCATTAGTAATAATTGACTTCTCATTAAGAAACTTGGTTGGAAAAAACCCAGCAGCCACTGCTGCCCTCCAGGACTGGTCCTCTCTTTTGTTCACTATTATGTATTGTCATGCATAGGATACCCCATTGGACTCTGGTGAACCTTGCAGTAGCACTCATGGGCGATAGGGGGCACCCATGCTCACTGTGTCAGCCCTTTCTTCCTCTGCAGTGCTGAAAAACTGCAAAGTATAAGTTTCGATGTCCCTGGAAGGAATGGCATCAGACTAGGAGCTGTGCCCCTGCATATCCGACATCTGAGAACCAGAGCACTTACCTTTAGAGAAGCCAAAAAGGTTATTGAGGCATTGTTTACACCTCTCTTCTGTTCTTGCACCTATGGGCACTTATTTCAGATCCCTTTTTAAGACTTTGACATTAAATAGGGTGGCCTGGTTGGTCCCCCAAATTTTTCTGTGGACTCCTCTGCTCTTTTGTGCCTTCACATTATTAACTTAGTATTTTGTTACTACAAATAGTGTATTGTAGTGCTGAGTTGTTCTTTGTAAGTCACCTTCTGTTAAATAATTACTTAACATTAATAATAATAATGGATTCCTAGCGTTTTGAAATTGAGGGCGTGCATTTTTTAACATGCTGTCTGTGTTTATAGTCCTTGTAACAGCCATCAAATAAACAACTATTTTGACACTGCTGCTGGTGTCTTCAGTGCAAACAACACTACTATTATATAGAGCATATACTGCATATATAACATAGATATATATATATCCATGTATGAAATCTTGTGCAGTTTATTCCATGCTGCACCAAATGCTGCTGCTTTTTTGTCTTTTTTTTTAAGATTATGCAGTAACTAATGACTTTGCTTTCTAAATCTGCTGACAGATTCCCTCATGGTAGACAAACACTGAGAATTTCTGGATTTTTATAACATCTCTTACTGTATACCATGCCCAGTGTGCAATGGCATAATTATTGAGTGATTTAATTAAATGATTCAATTAAGGCATCCAGAATTCTAAAAATAAAAGCCAGCTTTCCCCCAGAGTGGCGTATAAGCTTGAGCTCACTCACCAGCACACACACACACACTCTCCCTGGCAACAGGGGGAGCAATATTCTACACGGAGATTTAAATTAACATCATAATCATAATTTTACCACGTAGACTTTAATAAGGGAGAGCACATACAGCCGTTGTACTAGTTTTAGCAGTTTCATGCCAGTTTTGTTTAGATAGTCAGTATGAAAAAACACTTAAACAATACAAATGAATAGTTCTGGAATGATTTTTTTAGCAAAGTAAAATCTCATGGCTGACAGTAGAAAGAAAAAGCAATTCTACTAAAGAAATGATCTTACCTTTAGGGTGACAATTAGACCAACAGAGATTCAGTGCATCAGTATATCTCATCTCCAAATCTAATGTCAGCTTTTAATAGGTACTCTGATTATCTTTAGTAGCTTAACATTCTAAAAATTATTTAGACACGCTATAGCACATAATTCAGCATGCTGTGGAAACATAGTATGGACAGCTTGCATTTTGCTTGGCATAGTAACAAGAAGGTTAATACAAATCAGAACAGGGTTGTGACAATTTTTTAAACTAGGAGAACTGCACATAACAGAAACATATTCCAAATGGTTGTTCATTACTGAACAGGTCCTGAGATAATTACATAATATCCTAATCCCATTTGATCCATATTTTACTCATCTTTTTAATACGTTTGTGCAACATATTTAGAGCATTAATATTTCCATCGTCATATCACGGTCAGGAGAATTTAGTTTTTCCCTCTCCTAGCTCTTGTGATATTCTTAACACATCCAATTTCT
Source organism: Polypterus bichir lapradei (assembly GCA_026402145.1). Lineage (NCBI taxonomy): Eukaryota > Metazoa > Chordata > Cladistia > Polypteriformes > Polypteridae > Polypterus > Polypterus bichir. Next base: position 27,505,977 of record JANRMT010062808.1, on the reverse strand, counting down.
GGTTTTAGTTTCTAAAATAAAGTGTTTTTCAAGCACGTCCCCAAACCAAAACAAATGCATGTTTAGTCAACGTTACTAAAACTAAATGAGGCAAGCTTAAATCGATGTTTTGGGTCTTGCTTCTTTTCATCCTATGAAAGGCATTTAACATTCACTCTTTGCCAACATCCGGCCTTAGGGTGGTTAATCTGGGCTCTCATCTATGGAAAACTCTGGCCTCAGTGACAGAGTATATCAACCTGTCATTTCAGGCATCCAATGTTTACATTAAAATAGAACAAATACAATGTTCTGTCTTCAAACAATATTTCAAGCGTCTTCTCATTTTTGAACCTGTCATTTGAGGGATAAAATAGGTTGCGCTTTGGATCAGTAAAAAAAAAAAAAAAAAAAAGAAAGAAAGAAGAAAAGAAAGAGCTTGGTCATGATATCACATCATATTGATTTACAATGGTTTACCGTGTTTTCTATTAAAATGGAATAGAGGCAAATCACATCTTTAGGGCACCCAGCAGCAACTTATATGAAAATGTCAGTCTCTCTTTTCAGATTAAACATTCTGTTTTGTTAGTGAGAAATGTTTGATGAGACAGACATTCAGTAAATGTACATCACATTTGATTCCTGATCAAAATTAATATGTTCAAAGGACATGAGGTGGGACTGTATTAATGCTCCGATTGCTTCTATTGAACATCCACTCTGACTTTCCCAAGCAACTAATCTAAGTAAATGTTTAAATGAATGCTGATCACTGGATAAACCTGCACTTGTCATTAAATGTTTGCAATAACGAAAATTCAAACAAAACCATCAATATTAATTTAATCCAACCAGTGCATGGCCAGAAAGAACCAAAAGATATATATACTCCTGTGGCCTGAGCAGGAACCAGGCTTGTACAGTGTTCACGAGTACATTCATTTACACAACAACACTCACCTGTTTTAAAAAAGTGACCTCATAGCACATTTTTGGAAAGTGGGAAAAAGCAGAGTCCAATGGTACCTCATAATAAAAATAAACAAAACCTACACAATGAGAATATCAATAGGATATCAAACAAGGTCGACACCTAGTAAGGTGCCACTGGTACTCTCTGCACCATTAATTAGCTTACTATAATGTATTACAATACTTCAGTTGGTGCAGATTATATCCTAAAAATATTTTTTTATTATAGTTCAATGTTTGCTAATGGTAAGGCAGTTAACATTTTGCTAAATGCTCCAGTAAGAGAGGTTAGAACAGGTAATAATTATAGACTGCTTACAGTAGTGAGAGATGCGTCTTTTTGTTAAAGTCATAAATAGAGTGGGAAAATATATGTAATGTTATTAAGCTGATTAATCTAATTTATTTTATTATACTTTTTTCTCAGTAAGTAATATCCTTTGTGCAAACACAAGCAACTTCATGCCTTTCCAGACATTATTACTGCTTCTTTTAGAGGCATTATTGTCTTCTCTCGTTTATCCCAATACATGAACCACCAGTTTTTCCTCAAACAGATTTACTGTATGTTTGCAGCAGAGAAATACATGGCACAGTTTGTACTGTAAGTACTGTCACACTTTTTCACCGTGGTGGTGAGGCACCAAAAGTAATCCCATACAGAAGACGCTAGACCCATTTTTAACTTTCCTTTTAAAGTTCAAGAAGAAAAACTTCCGCTTCACTCAAGTTTGACAAGTGTTTCTGGGGAGTTTGCTCTCCTAGGAGTCGCAGGGCACTGTATCTAATAAAATCGTCTAATCCTTAAACACCTGTCTAACAGTACAGCAGCTGCACTTTCTCGTATTCTTAAACTGCTTAAGTTTAGTTTGGCTGGAGTTGCTTCTTATCTCCTTCCCTAATCTGATTGAGTTATGAGTTACGTTTAAAAAATATTGATCCGTAAGAGTTGTCCTACCTCTAACTCCATTCCTTAATTTAGATCACCCCAAAGATAAATATTGCATGGCATCTAAGAAAAAAAAATAACACTCAGTTGCTGGATATTTCAGGAACTGAAGATGGTCCTGTAAGACAAATAGCAAAATGTGGGTGACAGTTCTAGCTGAGCCATTATTGAATTGCACTGGTGAAGACTGTATTACTTTGGACTCAGATAAAAGGCTGCACACAAGACAAATGGTAGGAGGACATCAAACAACATTGTGTCCGTATAGTGACAGAAGTAATCTGGTTGAAGGGACTAGTGATTTCCCTAAGGCACAGCATTATTTCTCCTTGAATAATTTTTTATTAGGAATGTGAAAGGTTTGTATTTAGTACATATTCACATTTCCCCTTTAAATACACCAGTCTGTAACTCGTAATCAGGGAAGCATGCCTTTTTTTTCATCTAATAAATAACATCATTAAAATTCTTATGAAGCATCACTGTTGTTAGTCATAAAAAGAAAGGCTGAATGTTCTTATTCCCATAACACAAAGAACGGATGCAATTAATAACAAACAAAAGGGAATTTTCTTTCAAAATATTGCTTTGTGTACAAATACCTATTTGCAACTGAAATTGCATATTGAAAACACTTTTTAATTTTAATAATGATCTCTTTTTTGATTTATTAATACACAGAAACAGTATACCCTATTACTAATTAATAATATAATATTTTTTCACTATTATGTCAACACCTAACTATGACTGGTAGATTAATATGCTTTTATTCACATTATTTCATGTTTGTATAATATGCAATCCCACACCTGAACTTTGAGTATTAAGATGTAAGATGAGTGTACTGTATATTAGTCAACCTGAATGATGATGGACTGAATGCTGAATACTTACTTTAAATCTACCTTTATCAATCACTGAAATCTTCATATACTTCGCTTTTATAACTACCCTTTTGTGATTAACAGTAATCAGTGCCAGAAAATATAAAGAAGTCTTGTTTCTGTAAGTATAATTTGGAACAGGTCAGTGGTCACCAAGTTGGTGAAAGTTACATTTTCAGCTCCTGATCCCATGGGTCCCATAAAGCCATTCCACACAATGCAGCCAACATGTGAGCAGTAAAGGATTGGTCACCCTCTCTTGGGAGTCTTGATAGATAAAAGCCACAGGTCCAGGTGATGTCTTTTCTTATAGAAGCTCAAGTGCCATATGTATATTTATACGTATATGTTTGTATGTCATGACATGTCCTCAGTCCAATAAAAACTACAATGACATAAAAATGGATCAGAAAAATATTTTTTCATTATATAAATGCAACAGAGAAAGGATTGTTAGCCTCTGCCCTTACTAACAAGCATTGCATATTTCTATTAGAGTTGATGCTTTAAGTACTTACTCACATCAAAAACATTTGTGTATTCCGTTTTTTACATCTTAGCACCTGTTGCCCATCACCAATAACCACCAATAACCAAATTCAAAGTCCTTCCGACAGAGAACAGCATTAAAGTTCTAATCCTATTTCCGGAAATAACTTTTGGGATCAGGTCAAACCCCATAGTCTCCTGGTGCCATCTTCCTTGAGCCTATTCTAGTGGTCCCAGGTGTCTGTGATTTTTTTATATAATGGTTTAGAAACCCTTAGGTCAGCTGTCCCATGTAAGGGATAGCAGGGAGTCACCTATTGTACTGGAGGATTAGAGCTCCATTTTTAGCACATCTCCCCGATGACTTTCCATTATGTATTTTCCTCCAGAGCAACAATGTCTGAGGCACTATCCATAAACAAAGGTGATCAGTAAAACTAGCACCATCACAATTGTGCACATCACAGTTATAAGCTATAGGGATGATCTTGTGAGGGCACCGGAAAACTCAGTTTCCGTGAGAAACCTGATTTTACTCTTTGTCATCTCATCCCATTGGACCTTCTAATGTACATATATTGTCGAGCTTGGGTCACTAAGTTGCACAGGAGACTAGAAAAGGGAACAGGTTTCCAAAGAAAAATATCTTTATTGCTGGAATGGCAGGTACAAACACAAGACCTTATCCAGATGGGGTTTGTCAACAGCAGAAAAGCTGTATGTGATGCTTTAGCTCCCGTCTACAGGTCAAAAAAACAGAAAGTCTTCCTCATAAAACTGGTTTAATGGCTCGGAGGCAGTGACTGGAGCAGAGGCAGTCTGAGGGAGAGAGGACTAGAGAGTGAGCCATTAAGTTTGCCGGTGCTTGGTCTTTTAAATATTCCAAACTTTGTGTGGTAAGCCTGCAAGCCTGCAGCTGAGCCTGCAATGGGGATGGGTAAGAATGTGTTTGTTTCCCATTGAAATACTGTTTAAGAGGGAGTTTCTGAAGGCAGCTGTGTTTCTTTGCCATAGTTATACTGTTAAAAACAGCAACACCAGTCACAATATATACTACTGTATGCACAGTAAATGCATCTGTATATCTATAGTCAGGTCCATAAGTATTTGAACAGTGACACAATTTTTATAATTTTGGCTCTGTACACTACCATAATGGATTTAAAATAAAACAAACAAGACTTGATTGAAGTATAGACTTTTAGCTTTAATTCTAAGGGCTTAATAAAAATATTTTATGAGCTGTTTAGAAAAAACATATATTTTTATACATAGTCTCCTTATTTCAAGGGGCTCAAAATTATTTGGACAAACTAACACAATCATAAATATAATGACCATTTTCAAAAGTTGGTTTAAAATTCTTTACAGTAAATGACTGCCTGAATTCTGATACTTAGCAAGACGTTTACTGCAGCTTTCTTCTGGTGTTGCTTGTTTTTTGGACTTTCTGCCTTCAGTTTTCTCTTCAGCAAGTGACATGCATGTCCAGTTGGGTTTAAAGTCAGTTGGTTGACTTGGCGCTTGAAGAATTTTCCACTACTTTGCCTTGAAAAGCACTTGGTTTGCTGTCACAGCATGTTTTGGCTCATTGTCCATCTGTACTGTGAACTGCCATCCTATCAGTTTTGAAGCATTTGGCTGAATCTCAGCAAATAGTATGGTCTTATACACTTCAGAATTCATCCTGTAACTCTTGCCAGTAGTCAAATCATCAATAAACACCAGTGACCCACTTCTATTGGCAGTCAGGCATGATCATGCCATAAAACTTACTCCACCATGTCACAGATGATGTAGTATTCATTGGATCATGGGCCATTCCTTCTGTTATCCATACTCTATTCTTTCAACCATTCTGGTACACCTTTGATCTTAGTTTCCTTTGTCCAAAGAAATTGTTTCAGAACTGGATAGGCTTTTAAAAATGCTTTCTGGCAAAGTCTAATCTGTCCTTCTTATGCTTAAGGTTTACCAGTGGTTTGCACTTTGTGGTAAATCCTGTATATTTACTTTCAAGTTCTCTCTTAATTGTAGACTTTGGCAATGACAACTCCACCTCCCGGAGAATGTTCTTGGTTTGGCTAAATTATGTGAAGGGTTTCTACTTCACCAAGGAAAGAAATCTGCAATCATTCAGCACAGTTGTCTTCCATGATTGTCCAGGCCTTCTGGAGTTGCTGAACTCACCAATTCATTCCTTCTTTTTGAGAATGTACAAAATGGTTAATTTGACCACTCCTTGTGTCTCTGCTGTCTCCCTGATGGGTTTGTTTTGTATTCTCTACCTAATCATAGCCTGTTTTTACTTGCATGGCCAGTTCTTTGAACCTCATAATGAGAGTTCACAGTGACAGCTTCCAAATGCAAATTCCATACTCGGAATCAATTCCAGACCTTTTACCTGCTAAATAGTTAATGGAACTACTCTCACCTGGCTATGGAACAGCTTCTCAATCAATTGTCCATAAACTTTTGAGCCCCTGAAAATGGGGGGAATACGCAGAAAAATGGCTGTCATTCCTAAATGGCTTATATGATATTTTGTTAAACCCCTTGAATTTATACAGCATATATAATATAAAATACACATTTCTGTTTTACAGTTTCTGTATATGCATTTTAACTCCTGCTTTAATGCAATTTGTCACTCTACAATGCTATGCAATCAGTTTTGTCAATTTTTTGTCTGTAAATAGGTTACCTGCCAAGTTGTTTGCCTGACATTGAAATATAATTTTGGATAAAGGAGCACTGGAATTATCAGGTAGAAGGGTCCTTTCATCAGATGGGTCAGCACAGCACTGACTCAGCTGTGGAATGGCCAATATGGTGGAGGCAGCTTGCTGTACAAGGTCTCCTGGACTCTGACTGTGTCTGGCTTATCTGACTCCTTTTCTACAATCCGGCAGTGAGTCTACAATTAACTAATAGACAGATATTTTTGTTTTTCATTTATGTGAATTAATTTCTACTTTGGTTTTGATGTATTTTAACAAACCAGTACCCTCATAAGTGGCAGTTCTGTATTTAGTGAGTGGTATAATCTATGCTTGAGTGCAGTGCAAGAACAAAGTATTTTGTAATATTGTATTGTATTTCTGAGGTGGTGATGATAGATCGGTCATCTTGTATTCTGTTTGGAGTGTTGTATTTACTTAATTTTTTGACATCTGTTGCAAACCCAACTAACCTGGAAAGGGATGTCTCTCTGAACTGCCTTTCCCAATATTTCTTCCTTTTTTTCCCTACAAGGTTTTTCGGGAGCTTTATTTGTCTTCTCATAGAATCAAGGCTGTTGGGCTGTGAAAAAACAGGGCCTGTTCAAGTCCACTCAGGCATTCCTTGTATGATTTTGGTCTATACATGAAAAAAATTGTTATTGTTGTTGTAGTTGCTAAGTAAGATGTTATATGAATCTTGACTAAATAAAGTCCAGGTCTAATAATTAAACTAATGCATTGTGGAATGACAACATCACAAATATAAAAACTAAATAATGCAAAAAGCTGTGCAGCTATTGTTGTATATTAGCCTTGCATATATTTTCCATATATTTCATTAAATTGGATTGTAAACCTCAATGGAATAATATAGTTTCATTCCTTCTCTCCTCTCCATTACATGCCCAGTGCCAAAGCACAATATAACAGATATTCAAAAATACAACAGAATTTGTTAGATACAATTCTAACACTGCCACATAAGAAACAATCTGTGAATAAAATCTTGACATGCTCTCCTCTGTTCATTTGGTTAGGGGAAATGTTTACAGATTCTCCTGCAGCTCCTCTTTGTATTGCACAACATTGGCAAGAACTGAAGACTGACAAAGATAAGCAAAGCAGTGGAGTGTTGTTCCTATATGCATCTATTTATGTTATTTTTCCTCTTGTATCAAGCTGAACCTTTGCTTTTGAAGTCACTTAAGTTATTTGTTTTCTTTCCTATTCCCATTGTAATACAGCCTATGGATAAAATCACAACTGTTCAGTTTGGATCTCAGCTGGAGTCTTTTTTGCACTTTGAGGATTTGATGTGAATGCGATTTCAGTGTTTCCACATCAAAGGATAAGTCTGGTATATTTCAAGTTGAAGTTATTTTTCACAATCAAAGTATATTTTAATTTACTACAATTATAAAGTGAAGTATTTTTTATAACTTATATGTAGCCTGCTATTGTGTTTTTTTTAAGTGAAATATGTAGGGGTCCCAACATGAAAACAAAAGCATTAAAACTCAACGTGAAAACAAAGCATTAAAACTTATCAAATATGTCCATGTTTTAAAGCTAAGAGATTGCACACGTCGTGTAAATGAACATACCCATGTCATTTTGGGGACAAGAAAAAGCAAAATGTTGTTGTGAGATTCAGCCATTTTAAAAAGAAGACTGGCTGTGTACTTCACCATGATGTTCATCTTCCTGCACAACAACTTTTCAGCCCCAGGGGTAGCTTTTTCTCCAACATATACTTTTCACCTCAAAAGTCATCTCCAGGAACTGTTATTGATATTATTCAATGTTGATACCTAGATGTGAATTACTGTTCTGTAGACAACTAGACAGTAATCACTGAACCAAAGTCACACTTATGATCACCATATGCAGCTATTTTGTTATATCACAAAAACATTGCCTGCTACTACCTGTCATGTTTCAACCATGGTTTCTTCCCCAGCTAGGATTCGATGTTGTGTTCCTTGCCCCTTATTGTCCAATTTTGTGCTATGTATCTGTGTTAATGTTACTTTGTTTATTGTCTCCTTTGTTGCCAATGCCTGTGTTATGTTTCTTGTGTTTTGTGACAGGTTCCTCAAGAGACAAGGCCACCTGCCAATCACTGCCAGGAACTGTCCTATTAATATGGAGGGTCTCCCATAGTTTCTGGCAGATCATTTTGAATGTGCTAGGGAGTGGAATGTTTACTTGCATTTTGCTGTGCTTTTCTGCCTTTTCTGATTTCTGGCCGTTTTTGGACCTATGCTCTGATTTTGACTTTGGTTTGTATTAGGACTTTTTTGCCTTGGATTGCCTTGCCTTCTAAGGGAATTTGTTTTTTGCTACAGAAATTTTTTGTTAAAAGTAAATCTTTTATTTTGTAAAGATTCTTAGATGCCCTTTTTGTTTCTAGTCGGAGGTTTGACAGTAAATCCCCTCCTAGTAGGCAATTTTGGAAGTATTTATGGGAGTAATGTGCTTTTGGGACTTCAGTTCTTGACAGTACCAGATATTATCATGCATACTTGTGGTCTATCAAGAGAAAGACTGAGCATGCATATAGCATGCGGTCAAGTCACATGAACAGAACAGACATTAAAGGCATACATTTAGGTTTAATCAAGTTTAAGTTTAGAAAGTTTAGTACAGATGTTTGAACATAGGCAGAGTAGTAAGGCAGAGGTGTCATTCCTGCCTTACAACCCAGTGAACCAATAAAAGGAGTCATTTTGCTTTTCTCTTTATGAGATTGCAAAATCTGAGATGTTTGTGAAGTGAAAATCAGCTTATGATCTCCTAAGTACAACATAATATAGTGGTCACACAAGATAATCTCTCATACGTACAAGTTACTATGTCATAAGTAGGATATATTATAAGAATTACCTTGAGATAAAATGACATTAAGGAAGAAACAAAGTCGCAAGAAAGCAGAATTGATCTGTCTGAACTGAAGGTGATGTTTGCTGACCTCATGCAAGAGATAAAGAAAAGCGAGAAGTCAAATGAGAAGGCAAGGGAAAAGGCAAATGAGAACCTACGACGGGAGCTGCAACAGGCAAATGATAAACTGCGACAGGAGCTGCAACAGGACATAAAGAACAGCGAAAAGGCAAATGAGAAGCAGCAACAGGAACTGCGACAGATGCGGCAGCAGGATAATAAAGTCTTTAAAGATATGCTGGGTAAAATTGAAGAGCACATTCAGGAAACCTCGGTTAAACTGAACACGCTTGCTGATCAACTGGAGGATGTCAAGGAGACATTCACGACTCGGATTGAAACAGCCAAAAATTTAGCTGCCAGTGCCGAAGAAAACGCAGCAATTGTCAGCTCCGAATGCAAAAAACCCGGAGACAGACTGGCTACTATGGAAGATGGAAGAAGAAGGAATAATGTCAGAATTGAAGGTCTGCCTGAGAATCAAAAAAGTCCAAAACCTGTGAAATTCGCAGCTGAACTTTTTTCTAAAATAACTGGAGAGGACGTTAAAGCAGACTCTGAGATAGCAGCGGTTTATCGCGTACACGGATCAAATACCGTTAGACCTAGATCTTTTATTATTCGCTTTGAAAGATTATCATTTAAGCTAGAGGTGATGGCACTCCTCAGACACAAGCAAGAGATGATATATGAAAATAACCTCATCCGTATCTTCCCTGATTTCTCTCCAGCAACAGCTACTAAACGCGCAGCCTTCTACAACATTAAACAGCGGTTATGGCAAGCCAATATCAAATACAGCCTCTTGTACCCTGCCAAACTGAAAGTGGAATTGCAGGGTCAATTCTATGTCTTCGCTACCAAGGAAGAAGCAGAAAAGGAATTAAGAAAGCTGATCCCGGGACTATTCTAATACATAAAAGTGAGTCATGGCAGTTAGTGATATGGCAAAGATTAATAATCTACTGTCTGATCTATTTGTTTAAAGTACAGGTTTTATCATTATATATTCTCGTTATTACTCATTACTATTCGGACACTATTTGTTTATGTTTTAATTATAGTTATAGACATTTGTGCTTAATTACCCTTTTTTTTTTTTTCTAATTATTTTCTCTCTACCCTAAACGAGACTTTTCAACATCATACCCTTGGTTTATTGTTATTGTTATTATTGCATTAAGACTTACTATGCTTATTCTGGACCACTTTCTAACACCATTCCCCGGGTTTATTATCCAGGTGTATTATCTTAATACACTAAGATTGCTGAAGATTATATATATTCTAAGTGCACAGTTTGTTAATGATTTAATTTTATGCATATAGTATTTAGACTATATTGGTAATAGATATCTCTATTTTGTAACCCTAAAACACCACTGCGTGGGGGCTTGTTTTGCTTTGGACGTGCTCTGTCTCTGGGTATGTCAGAGGACCGGGACTGTGTGAAGTGGGTTCTAGCCTCACATGGAGAGGCAGAAAGGGAGGGTGGGGGGTTAAGGGGGGGAGAGAAAGAGAGCAGGCTAGATCTATACCTAATCTATCCTTTTAATCTTTATAATTATAACTACCAACGTAATATAAAATTACCTCAAAAACTCAGAATCAATGTCTCCATGATGGGACAGTTAACTTCGTGAGCTGGAATGTTAAGGGCCTGAATCACGAATTAAAAAGAAAGAAAGTACTCTCTCACTTAACAGGTCTAAACGCTAAAATAGTATTTTTACAGGAGACCCATTTACTAAGCAAGGATCAGTTCTGGCTGCAAAAGGACTGGACTGGCCAAATGTTCCATTCTAGTTTTACAAAGAAAACTAGAGGTGTGGGAATTCTCATACATAGAACAGTCTCATTTGTAGCATCAGATATAGTATTGGATCCTGAAGGGATATATGTGATGGTCATGGGAGACTTATCTAACTGTAAAATGATTTTGATAAATGTTTATGCACCTAATGTTGATGATAAGTAATTTATACAAAATTTATTTGCATCCATTCCCAATCTGAACACTCATAAAATTTTAATGGCTGGGGACTTTAATTGTGTTTTAAATCCACTCTTAGATAGGACTTCTTCCATAGGGGGAACGACATCTAACACCGCAAAGATAATTACAAAGTTTATAACTGATCACAACTTATCAGACCCCTGGAGGTTTTTAAACCTAAAATCAAGAATATATTCTTTCTACTCACCAGTATATCATTGCTACTCAAGGATTGATTATTCCTTTATAGATAATAACTTCTTGTCTATGATTGCAAGTCTTGCAAATACGATGCTATTGTTACTTCTGACCATGCACCTCTGATCTTGGAGCTATGCCCCACACATTCACCTCGCAGATGGCATCTCAACCCGCTTCTATTAGCAGATGAGAATTGTACAGAATTTATATGCAAACAAATCAGTTTCTTCCTAGAGACAAATATATCTTCAGAGATTTCTGCAGGAATACTCTGGGAAACTCTTAAGGCCTTCTTAAGAGGACAGATTATCTCACATCTTTCCCACAGAAATAAATTAGAAAGTAGCAGAGATAAAAAGCGAAATTACTAGAATAGATGAAGAACATGCCAGACTACCAAGTGAGGCTCTACATAGGAAAAGGCAGGTTCTGCATTCAGAACTAAACCTCTTGACAACTAAAGAAACTGAAAAACTAATTTATAAATCCAGACACCATTACTATTAACATGGAGAAAAAGCTAATAGGCTTTAAGCTCAACAAATTCACAAGCAAGAAGTGCGCAACGCAATCTCAGCAATCACCAACACGAACGGGGATAAAATCATCGACCACAAAAATATAATGCACATTTTTAAAGACTACTATAAATTCCTATATACTACTGAGTTTAAAGAAGACAATACACAATCTAATGCATTTCTGGATACATTACAGATACCACAAATAGACACTCTTAGTGCGGAGGAACTTGATAAACCTCTGGCATTATCAGAATTACTTGATGCTATAAAGTCACTTCAAGGCGGGAAAGCAGCAGGCCCTGATGGATACCCTGCAGAATTTTATAAGAAATTCTCGCTTAGCTAGCACCCCTCCTATTAGCAACATTTACAGAAGCCAGAGACAACCAAACTCTTCCTCAAACTTTTCGCCAAGCACTAATCACCGTTTTTTCTAAAACAAAATAAGGACTTATTACAATGTGCATCATACAGACCAGTTTCACTTCTGAATAATGACGTTAAAATACTCTCCAAAATCATAGCTAGAAGGATGGAGAAACTGCTCCTCTCGGTAATATCACAAGATCAAACTGGATTTATCAAGGGTCGGCACTTATCTTCAAATCTCCGACGCCTCTTTAATGTAATACACTCACCAACTAAATCAAACACCCCAGAAATATATATCATTGGATGCAAAAAAAGCATTTGACATGATTGAATGGAAATACCTTTTTACTGCATTGGAGAACATTTGTGCATGGATCAAATTACTGTATACTAATCCAGAAGCTTCAGTTTGTATCAACAACATTTGTTGACTACTTTAAACTAGAACGTGGTACTAGACAAGGATGCCCCTTGTCACCGCTACTGTTTGCAATCGCTATTGAACCACTGGCAATACACTTTCGAAATGCGGATCAGATAAAGGGGATTATCAGAGAAGGACGGGAACAGAAAATTTCACTATATGCAGATGATATGGTACTGTATATATCAGACCCACAACATTCTGTGCCTGCAGTCTTAACAGCACTCACAGAATTTCAAAAGATCTCTGGTCTCAGAACCACAACCCACAACCCTTCATCTCACTCTAGCTGAAAGAATTAACACTGTTAAGATGAATATTCTTCCTAAGCTCCTTTTTTATTTCAAAACATCCCAATATACATCAATAAATCATTTTTTAAGCAATTAGATTCAACAATAACCTCATTTATTTGGAAATCAGCACATCCACGTATCCAAAGAGCTACCCTACAAGACAAAAGGCAGAAAGTGGCATGGCTCTACCTAACTTCCAGTTTTATTACTGGGCTGCAAATATACAAACGATAAAAACCTGGACACAAATAGAAGAACATACACAGGCTTGGTCTGCAATAGAAGTAAAATCCTGCAGTACTTCTTTATATTCCCTGCTCTGTGCCCCAATAAATACAAGTTATCGGCAATACACTAATAACCCAATTGTGCTTCACTCACTTAGAATATGGAACCAATGTAGAAAGCATTTTAAGACGGAGAAGCTTTTATCTGTGGCACCTCTGCAAGAGAACCACCTCTTTCAACCTTCACAAACATATGCAGTTTTTAATATCTGGAAAAAATTTGGGATTAAATTGCTTAGAGATCTTTATATAGACAACGTCTTTGCATCTTATGAACAATTACATTCCAAATTCAACATTCCAGCTACACATTTCTTTCACTATCTTCAAATTAGGAACTTTGTTAAACAGAACCTTCCCGATTTTCCTCATCTTGCACCCTCATCCATGCTGGAAAAAATATTGCTCAATCTCAAGGACTCAGATACCATCTCTGCAATATATAAAATCATTTTACAGTCCCTCCCTTTCAAAGATCCAAGAGGACACTGGGAAAAAGATCTCTCAATTAATATATCAGAAAAGGAGTGGAAAGTAGCAATGAAAAGAATTCACTCGCGCTCCATATGCCCAAAGCATACAATTACACAACTCAAAATTATATATCGAGCACATCTGTCTCGTCTAAAACTCTCCAAAATGTTTCCAGGGCAGGATCCAACCTGCGAACGCTGCAATCAAGTCCCAGCCTCATTGGGTCACATGTTCTGGGCCTGCAACAAATTAACATCATTCTGGACCAAAATTTTTAACTACCTTTCAGACAGCCTTGGTCTCACAATCCCTCCGAACCAAATAACAGCTTTGTTTGGGGTTTTTCCAGATGGGTTTAAAGTGGAGAACAGACAAACAAACTGTGATTGCATTCACTACACTTTTGGCACGCAGACTTATTCTGCTAAACTGGAAGAACCCAAACTCTCTTCTTTTAAGTCAGTGGGAAACTGATGTTTTATACTATTTGAAGTTGGAAAAATCAAATACTCAGTTAGAGGATCTGTACAGACTTTTTTCAAAACATGGCAGGATATAATCAGTAATATTTTAAAATACGTTCCTAAAGCACAGAGGAAGCAATTATTTTGTATTTCTTTGTCTTCTGCATTCATCTCTATTGGCTTATCAAACTTATTAATTTAGGTATTTAGGGGTGGGGGTCGACTTGTTCATAACTCAATTTTACTTTTTGTAAAAATTGATTGATTTGTATGGAATGATTGCAATAAAATTAATAAAACTTCAAAAAAAAAAAAAGAAAGAAATAAAGTATGGGTCAGGTTACTTATAAATGGTTGGGGAGCTTGATGTCATCGTGACTTCTGTCTTTAAAGACCCATTAAAGAAATGATCAGACCAAAGTCATGGTGCCTCTTGCTGTGGTAATGAAGCATTATGTAGTGTTATTAATCAAACATTTATTTTTTTTTAACTTGCATATTATAGTTCAACGTGTGGGAGACTGATCATCCCCGGATGGGAAGCAAAACGATTATTGGACCTAGTCATGCATTCACAAGTCATCAGTTTAAAGCTGTCAGTCAAGTTAAGGGCAACTTTTAAAAGAGGATGAAACTGAAGAAATACCACAGACAGAACATGCAAATAATGCACACAGAGTGCACGTGCGATTTAGAGAAAGCTGGAGAAAGGATGTGGCGGAGCTGATCACATCTAAAAGGCACACAGTCTGAGCTGGTGGCTCTATATTGGCTCAGTGTGTGTGTGAGGAAAGTGACAGCATTGCGCACTTTCCTGGCTGGGTCCTATACTTCACTCACTGCTTCTGAGAAAGTAAATCTGCATACACGCAGACGCCCACCTTCTGAATTGGTGTAACTGGTTTTGGAAAATTGACAAATGTCCCAAATCATTATGTTTTTGGAATGAGCAATATATTTCTTTGTGGGGAATGTCCCATTTTAGGGTATGTTTCAAGCGCCTGCCACAAGCAGAATAATAACTCAGTGGTTGTTTGTAATGGTCATTGCTTTTTGATAAGTTGCGTGTCTCTGAATACTTTAATCCTCCACCCAACCATCTTTTTACTCAACCACTGTGAATCAGTTATATAGTAACAAAAAGCAGGTGTGCATTTTGGCAGCAGGGAACAAAAACAAAGACAGGAACCATCCCTGGATGTGACATAGTCTATCAGAGGGCACAAACACCCAAACAATTTGAGATATAATTTGACCAGTACCAACATTTACCATGAAGGTTAGAAATGACAACATATAAAATTATTTTTCAGTGGAAATGCTGTTACATATAGTGTCTTCCACCTGTATTTATTAAATTGACAAAACTTACAACTGCAAGTGTTAAAAAGGCTGCTCTGCGAAACAGCAAAGATACCACACTCACCTCCTTCTGCAAATTTGGCGAGAGCCATCCTCCACAGGACAGGTAATTTCCATGATTAGAAAAGTCAAATATAGAGGAATAGCTGCACAAGTAATGCAACACATTTTATTCAAATAACACAGAAACACAGAACGTTACAATGAATATAATAAATCAGTAACGGCATTCTGCACGGTAACGCTCAGTGAATACACTTGACTTGAGCATTCATAGTTTTTATACTCTCTCACTGTACATTTAGCATTCGTTTGCTCAGAGGTTCTTTTCTCCACCCTAGCGGCCCACTTCTTCTCTTCTTTCATCGGCATCTTTTTGCGTTAAAACTGATTAAGTCAGTTTTTGTGTTGCAATTACTTAGTACGTTTTCTTTAATTTTTCACTTAAGCTGGCACTTAAGTCTTCAATCTGCCTCAAGAATGATTTAAGATATGAAGAGGTAGGGGAAGTGAAAGTGAAGGTGGTAGGGATGAGAATGGCGCCCATACGCATGTGCCGCATGGCTGCCCTGCTGCCGAGAGTTGATTCTACAATAAAATAAAATAAAAGTAAAAAGAGGAATAACCTTGGAGGTCAATCATCACCCTGAAAGTGGATAGTAGACTTTATTTAGTATATGTGTACCAAATTTCAGGTTAATAGTTCAAAAAGTTTGCGAGCCAGAGGTGATTTAAAATCCTGGACAGACAAACGAACAGCCACGGTAGCTTATTATATATAAAGATAAACCTCATTTGGTTTCACTGGTATTTCCCTTAATAGAACAGTCTCAAAGCTTTTTCTTAACCTGTTACAACTTTACCATTTCAAATGGCTTACATCTGTATTTTTGACATCAAATACATTTTTCAAGTGATTAAAATCTGATATAACTGTTTTGTGAAATCTTACCTAAATCTTCCCACTTAATAAAAACTAATTTATTAAACAGATGCAACGTAATAAACAATCATGAATACCAGTTACATTCTGACTGCTGACATGCCTCAAATTCTTTACAGTGAAAGATGATTGCAAATTTACATCAGCTCACAATGGCAAGTGAGTGGAATAATTACTGCCATATCAGTACATGAAAACTGTGGACATGGTTGAGAGGCTGGCGGGAACAAAATGTGGAGTTGTTTCAAAATAGTGGTTTGACAATTTCAGAATGTCAAGGAGGACATTTGTTTACTTATGGCAATATCTGTCTACAAGATATATGCTCTTGAGGTGCAATGTAAAAAAAATGTTGAATTTCTTTTTTTTCCGCATTTCAAAATTCTCTAAGCAGTTTAAATCTGTGTCACATGAGTAAAAAAAGAAATCATCATTGAACAGCTGTATGAACTAAATGCCAGATAGGTATCTGCTATTTAACCTACCAGCCTAACAGATGGCTTACATTTCTCATAGCAGCACAGTCATAAACTTGCCAGCTCCATAAACTATTAACACATAAAATATATTTAAGTGTATGAAATAAACTGACTAGACAAAGATAGTCACAAAATTTAAGGAAATCTTAGTGTAATGATATTTTTAAATATTTACTCATGAATTCTGCTTACTGTATTCTCACCAATGTATGCAAAGAAGGCAGCATCACCATCCAATCAAAACACAATGTGAGTTTTTCCAGTAAGTCACTGGCTGACTATGGAGAACTTTTTAAGAAAGGCAGTGAATGTGAAGAGTGCAATCGATGAAGTCATAGGAAGTGGTAAACAATGGTGGATGATATTTACCTAGTTTTAACACAATTTTTAATGTCAGTCTATGTTGAGAGATGCTCATTTGAGTTCAATAAGCATTGAGCAAGAGATTCAAAGCCAAGAGCTTCAGTTCTGTCTCGTTGATCATTTAATTGCATTTTGCTGCATCTTTGTCTGCTATGATATGGCAGTTTAAGGATTACTATTATCATATTTGGAGCTGAATTTATTTTTTACAATGAACCCTTTGTGAGTATTACAAGGTGGAGTAAAAGTACAGTATTTTTTGTATTGTATCACATATATATGTTTCAGATAAGAATCTGTGCCAGCTATGTGAATTCAGAAGTCATTCATGTTATTGGTGCATGCATGACAAAATAGGTTGCTTCTAAATTCCCACAAGTGGTACACCACTAAGGTTAGCATTTCAACAGCGATTGTGCTAAACAAACCCGACATGCACCTATGACTCTGACCCTATTCACTTGTACCTTAATAATTTGTTTGTGGTTTTCAAAGAGTTATAGGTAAAAGTAGTTGAATATGAAATACAGTATACAGCTTACAAGTACTTTATTAAAAAAATCAACTGCCCTGGCACACTGAAAACTGGAACTGTCTCTTCTCTCTAGGTGAAAGGAAATGTTTGAAGGCCATTATTAAATGTAAATATGGCTTGAGCTGCAACAAAATTCGTGAAGAAAAGGAAAGTAGGTTTAGTCCTGTAAAAAAGCAGTTATTTTTTCCTACATTGGTAAATAACATTGACATTTTATCAGTGTTTGGGAACTAAACAGTGTTCAAAACATTTTGTTTTGATATTAAACAGCAAGACCCCTATGATTGACTGGCACTTTGTCCGGCACTCATTACTGCTTTACATCTGCTGCTCCCAGGATCACGACCCTCAATTTACTTAAACAGGTTTTAAAATGGTGAATCATAATCATTTAACAAGATTATTTCATGAAAACAGCTCAGTTTTGGGGGAAATGACACTGAACCTCATGCTCCATGACATCATCAGTGTTGTAGATTTAAAAGCCTGCACCGTATGGCTGTCAGTATCCAAATTTGGGAATTGTAAAAGTAAAGTTTGTTCGTGTCTTGTGGTGAGTTTCTGAGTTTAAAACCTTTGAGATTCCTTTTCTACTTCTTGTTTGATTAGCGTTTTGGGTTTTGGCAACAGATCATTTGAAGTCCCAATTTTTGGCTTTATGGTGTTATTGACTCCTGGTCTTTTTTTAAAGTCCTAATTGCTCAGCTTTTCCAAACACCGTTAGAAACCGTTTGATTTTAGGCTGACTATACCATTGCATAGTAAAGCTCAGACTAGTAGATTAAAAAACACATATTTTGAAAAATAGAAATAATGTAATCATATTATTATTACAGTTTATAGGGAGATTATATCAAATATTAGTATCATTTTTACTGCATTAGCTATGGTGGTGCTGTTTCCATCTGTTGTTGACAAGACAGGCTCTTGTCCTTGCAACTCTTAACTAAACAGAATTGATTTGAATAATGTGATGCAAGAGGGGACTGTGTGTGCTATAATTGCTGTGATTGGTGCGGCTGTCTCACTGGCATTAAATCTGTGTCTGCTTATTGTTTTGTAGTTTGCACATTCTTTCTTCAGATTGGCCTTCATGTGACAGAGTATAGGTGTGTACATAAGTGGGTCCTGTGGTGAACTGAGGGTTTGTCAATGTTTATTTCCTCTGTCACATGTGGTGCTGTGTGGATAGCATCCAGCTCCTTGCAACACTGAACTGGATTTAGTTGACTTAATTTTGGACACTTTCTATTCTGTAACTCAGTAAAGTAAATGCAAATAGAATTCCATGTTGCATCCACACAGGTTCATGCAGTGGTTGTTGTCATGCTGTCTGTCCTTGTAGATTTTTGCTTATAAAGTCAGTGAAGGAATTAAAAAAAGCTAAAGAAGGCAATAAAGGAAACATTTGTTCTATTAGTCAAAAGCTGGATCAAGCAGGAAATGCTGGTCCATTAATTTAGTTTTCATTTTTTGAGTATTATAATGATTTAAGCTACCATAAACCAGTGCCAAATAGGGGTACTGATCTTTTTCATGTGACATATGTAATGACATATAGTAGACTGGCACCCCAACCAGGGGCTGGTACCTCACTTCCACCTGTTACTTACAAGACAGGCTTCTTCCAACTCTTAACTAAATAAAACTGATTTGAATAATGTGTTGCAAGGTGGGTTTGTGTGTGCTGTAAACTAATCTGAGTAAATACATTAACAGAAAATCACAAAGACATATTTATTATTTCTCTAGTGTCTGTGCCATTAACAGAAATTCCACCTGCCAAGGGCAAGCAGTGAGACACATTTCTGGTATCCTAGTTGCTGGGCTTTATCCTAATATTGTAAAGTGCTGTTTCTCTCCAGCATGCTCATGGTTAAAAAAATTGTCTCATATTGCTTGCATTTACTACTCTAACGGATTTAAAATGAATTTAATGCTTATTTCTTTTCTGTTCTGCTTTATGTTTTTTTGCATCAGGAATCTGTCAGCTTGGAGGAAACATGTCTACTTAATTTGTGGTGCTGAAACTGCTTTTGAGGATATTATTGTCTTGCTGCCTTAAAATTCTAGACACCACTGAAGATAAGTAAATTGAAATCATATGTTCTCTGACCTGACATCATTCCACTCACAATTTCGAGTTTAAATCATGAACGTAGATGATAGTTTTGAGGCAAGTTACCCGTATGCTTCAATACAGTTCCTTTTCTATTTATTTCTATTTTTTGTCAATAGTAAATGGAATAGTGTGTCACTGTCTGCATCTTGCATGAGAACCACATATTGTATGGCAGATGATGGTTAAATGAAGCATTTGAAGAACTCATTTAGCATTTTTTCAGCTTTTAGTGTAATGTAAGCATGGTGCAAACAATTTGTCAAATGTGACAATATTCTGAGTGTTACAATTAGAAATAGATTAAGGCGCTGAAAAAAAATTATTGTAGTTGGAAAGTTTGCTAAAATTCATGTCATGTTATGTATAAAACACTTGTCATATTTTTGTAGCTTTTCCTACATAAAATATCAGCCTAACAAGAAAGTGAGGCGCATTATAGATACTAAATGTTCTTGTAGGAATTGTGTATACAAGTTGTTTTTGGTTTCTATCAAAATTTTATCTGATTCAATAAAATTACAGTTTTATTTGTTGATTCACAAATAACCTTTCATTTAAAATTTGAAAGTTTTTTAACTTTTTAATTGCATTTTTTGCAGGTTTAATATTCTGTCCATCCAGCCATCCATTATCCAACCCGCTATATCCTAACACGGGGGTCTGCTGGAGTCAATCCCAGCCAACACAGGGTACAAAGCAGGAAACAAACCCCTAGCAGGGTGCCATCTCACTGCAGTTAATATTCTATTTATATAGTGTGACAGATTAGGGTTTCCTCGCACACTTGTACCCTCAGACCACACGTCAGACACTAGATAAAAGTCCAATAATAGGATTTATTATAATAATAAAGTGCACAAAGCACGCTCCTCTCCACAATACTCAATAAACAAATACACTATAATCAATAAACCAATCCTCCACTGCCAGACGCTTAGCCACCCTGCCTCCCAACTCAGCTCGTCCGTCTGGGATTTCCCACAGTCCTTTATAGTCCTTGACCCAGAAGTGTTTGTCCCTCAGTCCATGTGACTTTCTATCACTTCCAGGTCAGGTAAAACTTCTCTTTTTCTTCAACCTGGAAGTACGTCATTCCTCCCGTTCACGTGACCAGGAGGCACTTCCAGGTTATAGGGCATATATGAGTCTACGAGCCTCGCTACAGCGACTCCTTGTGGTCCCCAAGGTATCCAGCAGGGCTGTGTATAAAAATTACAAAGTCCATGAGGCCCTGCTGGAACTCGGGGCACGTCCATGCTGTCGGGAGAGCTCCTCCTGGCGGCCTGGGGGTGAGGGCCGGCAACTCTTGCCGGACATCCATCACAAGTCCCCCCCCTTAGCGAAGCCAACTGAGGTGGAGCATCCAGCCCCGCGAGGGACGTCCTCCTCCAGGAGGACACATCAGTCGGACCTTGGCTATGTTGTCTATGCCCCCCAGAGAACCTTGGGGGAACGGTGTATCTTCTGTCCCACCGATCTCCTGTCCTCTGAGGACAGTTTTGCCACACGTGGCCCTGCCGACGACAATTGTAGCTCCGACGTTGCCCTCCTGGTAGTCCTCCTCCGCGAGACTGAAAACACCGCGGGAACTCCGTCAGCTCCACCCTTTTCTCCGCCACAGGAGGTTTACTGGCCGCCTCACTGTTCTCCGCCCTTTTTTCCACCTTGTCAGGAAACCCACGGTGTATTTCGGGGATCTCCTGCTTACTCTGGGGCCAGCGCACAGCTAGAGTCTCTCTATTGGGAAAAGAGAGCCCCTTTGCTGTTTGCACGGCCGTTGATTTTAAAGTAACCAGAGGTGGCGTCTTCAGCACCGCATCACTCCGAGAAACAGCACTTTTCAGCTGCTCTGGTATGATCGGTGCTTCCACCACCCCTTCTGTCATCACACCACATTCGCTTGTAGGGCTCGTAGTGACTTGGCACCCGCTACTAATTAACCGCGGGCCCGTGTCACTCTGTGTCCCCTTATTCTGTACGGTACCGGTAAAACTCACCTGTACCGCCAAATCAATCATGAGGGGAGACTCCCGACCAAATCGCCGTAGGTATTCATCCACCTTTCTTAAAGGCGCTTCAGCCGCTGCTCCCAGCTCCCCAACGATCTTCTTTATTGTTGTCACAACCTGTAAAAATTTGTGCACGGGCTGAAGCAACTTCTCCAGCTCGTGCACGTCCAAAAAGTTACTTAATTCAGCCGGAGGCATGTTCGAGCCATCATTAGCCTTACCCTCCGGCTGGGAGCCAATAAGCACGCCCGCTACTGGCACGTGATCCGACAGGTCCCGCAAGGGAGCCTGGGATTTGGAGTTCTTTTCGGAGGACCGCAGTGCCGCTTTTGGCTGACTGCGATCCGTCTGTATCAATTTATCGACGGACCGATCAGTCATTTCCCGGACCTCCTTACCTTTTTGTAGGGAGAGCGGTGCTTCGCTCTTCTCCCTTTTCCACTTTGGAATAACCAAGTCCATCTTTTCCTGGTTGAAGTCACAAGCAGCTGAACACGGACCTTCTCCTTCCCATAATCTTCCGGGGTGGGTCACGTGTCCTTCACCGGCACCCGACATGCGGAAGTCCTTCGGGTTACTCGTTTGCCTGAACGAGAGCGCGCCATCGTCTTCGGGTTTATCTTCTGCCTCCCACAGAGCCTTCGGATGGACATCTGGGAGGTATGAACACGGGACATTTGTTAATTTAAAAAGATTCTCAAGCACACTCCCGGCACATACCTCGTCGGAGACGTCCTCCTCTGGAAATCTCTCCCGAAACGCGTAGCCGCTCCATGGCTCGTCTTGAGCGCAGGCAATGTCGAGCGCTAGACCTCCGCTGTTGCTGGCGCTCTGCTTTGTCTTCTTCTTCCCCATTACGGACTTGAAAATAGGGTTTTTGGCGATTTTTCTGCGTGTCTTGACGCTGTCTTCTTGGGGTATTCTGTCCACAATAAATTTTTTAAATTCAGGTCCTCTGCCAAACTGACGGCCAGAGAATCCTGCCAAGACTACGCCAATTGTGACAGATTAGGGTTTCCTCGCACCCTTGTACCCTCAGACCACACGTCAGACACCAGATAAAAGTCCAATAATAGGATTTATTATAATAATAAAGTGCACAAAGCACGCTCCTCTCCACAATACTCAATAAACAAATACACTATAATATAATAAACCAATCCTCCACTCCCAGACGCTTAGCCACCCTGCCTCCCAACTCAGCTCGTCCGTCTGGGATTTCCCACAGTAATTTATAGTCCTTGACCTGGAAGTGTTTGTCCCTCAGTCCATGTGACTTTCTATCACTTCCGGGTCAGGTAAAACTTCTCTTTTTCTTCAACCTGGAAGTACGTCATTCCTCCCGTTCACGTGACCAGGACGCACTTCCAGGTTATAGGGCACATATGAGTCTACGAGCCTCGCTACAGCGACTGCTTGTGGTCCCCAAGGTATCCAGCAGGGCCTCATGGACTTTGTAGTTTTTATACACAGCCCTGCTGGAACTCGGGGCACGTCCATGCTGTCGGGAGAGCTCCTCCTGGCGGCCTGGGGGTGAGGGCTGGCAACTCTTGCCGGACATCCATCACAATAGATATAATATATTTATTTAAAAATCACTATGTCTATATAACATATAGCTAACACTTTACATTAAGAGCTGTCTAGATGGATCTATTAATCAGTTACTGCCATAGCTCTCTTACAAAGAGCCAGTAGAAAGAGGCCACCAACAGTATACTATGCATTTACAATTTAGATCTTACTGCTATGTGGTGTCACACACGTGCAAGTAAGAGTCAACTAAAGGGCCTGAATAATGACAATTCGACGTCTGACCAGGGGACAGCGGGATGCACTAATTGTCTTTCTCGATCCCTTGCAAACCATTCTCGGGAAATATCACAGGGTTCCGGCACCTTTGATGATGTCACTTCCAATTTCCGGGACTTTTGATGAAGTCACTTCCTCCCACCCCACCTCTGATGATGTCATTTCCACTTCCGCCCCCGATGACATCACTTCCTCCACTAGCCTTTAAAGCCTCCATTTTGTCTATATGCGACAGTTCTGTTTTGGACTCAGTCTTGTGAACAACTCACAATCTTTAACTACCTTTTTGCAGCCAAGGCACATTGTACGGGTGGCTACCCCAAACCTTTATGATGTCTGTTTGTCGTTCTTGTGACAGTGGGAAGACCCTAACAAATAATTTACTTTGTGTTTCATAACAATGACTAATAGATCCACTATAGCAAGTTCTTAAAACCCCTTTTGCAAACATATCTACTGGTGTGCTCAAATTTTTACAGTTTAAAGTTTAAATCAATATTTCCTGTGACTATAGTGCATCATATATAAAAGTCATCTTGGAACCGTGCTCCAGTATAATGTTTGATTTGATCATGCCATTTGCACTTCTGTCTAGCATTATAATTAAGACTCAAATATCACTAGACATTAATGACTTTGTAATTTTTGTAGCTTGAGTGATAACTGTACAAGAAGCCACAACAGCTATGAGTTTCTGTCAGCTATGACTGTTTTCTGTCTAGTTTGATCATTCTGCATGATGGTTTGTTGCTTAGCAAGTTATATGTTACTGAAGCACAGTACTGTGCAGTGGTAAACTTTACCACTTGTTAACAATATTGTCACATTATTTACCAGTTTCCAGATATTATTTCTAAACATTTTTCTTTTTGTTGTGTTTTATGTGCTATTTTGATTTTTCTTCACCTGATTTGGAATGGCAGGGACATCATGGGTTTATTCCATATCTGGTGTTTTTAAGTCAGATCATTAAGATATTCTTCAATGGTTCACGTTTGGTCCCTTAGCACTCCCCAAATATTAGCTAAGACAATTCACACCAGCTAATTAAGCAGGTCACATCTGCATGTCCGCCTTAGTTTAATGAAATGTTATAGCTGTCTGTCTATGCCTGATATCAATCCATCCATTATCCAACCCGCTATATCCTAACTACATGGTTATGGGGGTCTGCTGGAGTGATCATCATTATTATCTTCATCAGATTTTTTTCTGGTTGGGTGGAAAGTTTTTGTAAGTAGATCCACTTGCCTTCATCTCTAGCAGCAAAATGTTAAAAAATGGCCTGTACCTTCTCACCAGCCCCAACAAGATAATTTCCTTGCAGCATTTTCTGTTTTAGTAGGAATTCAAAATGTTTTGAATATGTACAACCATTCTTCTATTTGCAATCAAAGACTTACATTTTCATGAAAGTCAGGAGAATAAGATACCTTATTATATAGAATTCATTGTAGCAGATGGATTATGCTACACCAATAATTTATTTATTTTCCATTTCTCTTATTTCTTTTAAAGTGGACAAGTCAGTAGTTGACTTTTTTGTTTTATGACTGTTTCATTAAATCTCAACAATATATTTTACAGATCAGTAAACATATACAGTAATCCCTCCTCGATCGCGGGGGTTGCGTTCCCCGTGATAGGTGAAAATCCGTGAAGTACAAATCATATGTTTGTATGGTTATTTTTATATATTTTAAGCCCTTATAAACTCTCCCACACTTTTAACATTATTAGAGTCCTCTAGACATGAAATAACACCCTTTAGTCAAAAGTTTATACTGTGCTCCATGACAAGACAGAGATGGCAGTTCTTTCTCACAATTAAAACAATGCAAACATATCTTCTCTTCAAAGGAGCGCCGTCAGGAGCAGAGAATGTCAGATAGAGAGAGCAAGATAAGAAAAGCAAACAATCAAAAAATCAATACGTGCTTTTAAGTATGCACCGCGATAAAGCGGCATTTTGTAGAGGAGCGTCCGTATCCTCTAGGCAAACAGCCTCTGTGCAAACAGCCCCTCCGTCAGGCGCAGAGAATGTCAGAGAGGGTGAGAGAGAACGAGAAAAGCAAACAATCAAGCACCGCGCGGGAAGCATATCATATCATTGAGGAGTTTTAGTTAATATGTAATACATGCTCTGATTGGGTAGCTTCTAAGCCATCCGCCAATAGCGTCCCATGTATGAAATCAACTGGGCAAACAAACTGAGGAAGCATGTACCATAAATTAAAAGACCCATTGTCCGCAGAAATCCGCGAACCAGCGAAAAATCCGTGATATATATTTAGATATGCTTACATTTAAAATCCGCGATGGAGTGAAGCCGCGAAAGTCGAAGCACGATATAGCGAGGGATTACTGTATATTAACACTAAATTGTCCATAACTTCTGGCTTAGGCTTGCACATGTGTTCATGTTGACAAAAAGTAAGTCATCTTTTCACACAGATTAAAGCTAACTTCTTGTTTGCTTCATCTACCGTGATCACACATCATCACTAATTGTCTTGGTTCTTAAAATAAAATGTTAGCTATACTATGGCGTCCAGTTGTGAGGAAGTAAAATACAAAAGTAGGCAAGCAGTACATAGCAAAAATGAGCATGCCCTTCTATTAGGTCACACATACTGTGATTACACTGACTTGCTTCTTTATAAGGTGCACTTACTGGACATCATAGTTGGTCTGTCTTCTCAATCCATAGACCATGAACTTAACAAAGTTTTAAATACATACATGCAAATACACTTAAATGCATTAAGCAAAATTCACTGTCATGTTCTTAGAACCATTCCATGATTTTAGCAATATCCCCCTGAAAAAGCCAATT
Organism: Polypterus bichir lapradei; assembly: GCA_026402145.1. Taxonomy (NCBI): domain Eukaryota; kingdom Metazoa; phylum Chordata; class Cladistia; order Polypteriformes; family Polypteridae; genus Polypterus; species Polypterus bichir. The sequence continues at coordinate 27,479,533 of JANRMT010062808.1, read as the reverse complement.
TGAAAATGAATATACTGCCTTCTGGGCCATATTCAACTGATTGACAAAATGTTAGTACTGAGAACGATGCTCCTTTGTATTACTATGTTTTTGTCATATCCTGGTCATTCAGTTATTAGTAGGAGCCAAAATTACAATAATTAGACAATTCTTGTTCTGTCAGGGAACTGGTATATAAACTTTTGAGCAAAAACCGAAGAATGCACGGAGAATTCAAAATGAAACTGAACCAAAATCGAGAGAAACTAACTGTGGTAGAGGAAACAAAACAAAAGGGAAAAAAGTACATGTAAGAAAGAACAAAAAAATTCCATAAAGATTTGCACTCATAGCCGTCCTTTTATCAATTACGTCGATTATGCAACACTGGAAGTGGACCTAACAATGGAAATAAGCACTGGTGGCCTTTGATGACCCATAATCACACCAAATCATGACAATTCTTTCCCTGATTGGTTACAATAATCAGGTATCATACAGCAATCAAATCTACCAGGGAAACTATTAAGATATCAACACACCCCACATCATTACAGCTTAAACAACAGCTTGCATCATTGACACTAAGATTGTGTTATTAATACATACTGTACATTCTCCAGATCTGCATGATTCCATTACTTAAGATTATAATGGAGCCACTACAGGGACATGAGCAAAAAAAAAAGTTATTTGTCAAGCACACATGAAAGTATATTTTTGTGTACACAAGCGATAGTGTTTCTGGGATACAGTACACATACCGCTTTAGAGGTTCTGTATATTTCTGGTTGACCTGTTCTGCTTCTGCAGCTTTAACTGTTTTATTGTTTAACCTATCAGACGATTGATATGGAATTCATAGACCTATATTTTAAGCTGGGTCTTTCTCATAAAGGCATCATGTGTATGTTTGCAACCCAACACCAGTACTTCGTTTCCAAGCGTCATCTGAAACAAATTCTGAGTTCTAGAGGCTTGTTTTGCCAATAGGGTTACTGTGACATTGAAGACATTCACACAAAAAACATCCCATGGGCATGTGAAAAGATCTTGTGTGCATACGAAACAAGACATGTTTTTTTTTTTCTGGCTCTGTAGGTTATCAAAAATCAGGACTCATAAAATTATTTAGTTCAAGACAACTTCATCTTCTTGCTTTTCCCTGAAATGAGTTAAATTCCTTTGGTCCATCAGCTTTCATTCCTCTTCAAGGCATTTTAGTATTTCAACCTCTTGGTTGTACTGAATGTTAGGGGTCTGACTATGTCCCTTCTGCTAAACTGCATACATCATGATAATGTCTATTTGGCAGTTTCATCAATATTCTATTTATGACCTCAAAACTGGTATTGGGAGTAAGTTTTTTTCCAGGTTGTGGTTCAGTTTTGCTACACCCATATCACAATGGCAGGTGCATCTGGTTTTTATTACCATGTCATGTTCAAAGTCACTTAAATATTTAGTTTATATATTACTGCTTGGCCACATGATACTAGTATTGATTGAGTGCTCAACTATGTAAAAACGAAAGGCTTACCTTATAAAATGTATACTCTTCAAACAGCTTTTGCAATAAAACAGTTGAAAAGGCAGCCAGCAAAGATTCTGTAATATGCCTTATTGGTTTCATTTTGCCTTTCTTTCATCATTGTGCAGAATAAATTAATGATTTTCCTATGTGGCCTTGCCCAGAAACTCACATGAGCCTTGTATGCTTGTATTGTTTGACAATTATTTGCTTGTCTGTGATTTAAACAACTGGCCCTGAGCACAAATGTTTCCATTTTAGCCATGCTAACTGCCTCTGAATTTCCATGTGGAATTATAAATCTTTAATTAGCTCCTACATTTATTCTGTCAGAGGAACTGCATCCAAAATTACTTAGGGATTGATTATGACAAGATGTATAGAAAAGTTAATTGTTTTAAATAATTAATTATGCTTGATTGCCATTGAAATAGCGCCAAATTATTTCCATTTATAGTAAAATGGAACCTTCAGATTTTCATCAATTATTGTTTTACATGACCACATGTCATGCTATTTTGAAAATGTTATGTTTCAATAACTCCTAATAACATAACAATCGAAAACCTGCATAATCCAATTCAGGGTCATGGGGGCAGGAACTTATCCCAGCTGTGTCAGGTGCAAGGCAGGAATCAGCCCTGTAGGGGGCACCAATACATCACAGCACCAACTCATGCAAATCAGATGGCCAATTTTGAATCACAAATCAACTTAACATGAACGTCTTTGAACCAAAATAAACTAGCAGGGAGCCATTCCATTGCAGGGTGAACAAACACACACACTATAAGGCTACTTTAGCAACAGCATTCCACCTAACCTACATATGTTTAGACTGTGGACTGTGGGAGGCAACTGGAGCAGCCGGCAAGAGCATGCAAACTACACACAGGGAACAGCCAGGAAGCGACTCAAATTCTACACTGTGAGACACTGCACCACCTAATAATTTTAATAATAGTAATAATAATAATTATTATTATGGATGTCCTACATAATAATATTATTGTGGATTAATAATTATAATATTACATCCTCAGTATTATACATGAATATATTTGTATATTTTCCTCTACTATGGCCATAATAATAATAATAATATTTATCATAATAATAATAATAATAATAATAATAATACATGGATACATCTTCCTAACCTTCTAATCCAGGCAGGGTCATGGGACAGCTGGAGGATCCTATCTCAGCAAGTATAGGGTGCAAGGCAGGAACAACATCTGGATAATAACAATATTCTAATGTTCTTATAATAATAATAATAACATCATCGTCATAATTGCTGTTCTTTCATTCATTAAAATATTAATTTTTCCATTACAGGCACAATAATAATAATAATAATAATAATAATAATCATCAACCCATGTTCCTAGCCTCCTTATCCATAGCAGAGTCATGGGACAGTGGGAACCCATCACCACAAGCACTGGACAGAAGTAAGTTCATCACAGATGTTTTAACATGGGCAGAGTGGGCTGTCATTCCTGTTTACAGCACCAAGTTCTACATGGAGTCTGAATGTTCACCCAGTGTTTTTATCGATTGATTGGTCAATAAATTTACTCACTCAAAAACATTGTGCTTACTTCTCTTATTACTTTATCCTCAGCAAGAGTAACTCATTATGCAAAAAAGGTGATTATTAGTTCATTGCACTTCAGTCTGAGGTTGGGTGTGCAAAACTCATCATGGTCCAGGTGGCTTAGCTTTCAAAAATCTATGGCTTTAATTGAAAATACAATGCAGTGTAATCATTTCAGTTCAGATTTTTTGTTATGTGCAATGCACAATGAAACTCACTATATGTAAGAGCCAATCATAGGAAGTTAAAGCTTTAAGTTAAACTTATATTAGTGTTTGCTAAGTAGAACAGAATACAATTTTTACTAAAGTTTTTAAAAACAAAGATATTTTGTCGGTGGAATTATTTCAACGCGTCAAGCTATTGCCAGAATCCCATGAAGCGAATTAAAGCTGCAGAACTTTGGTAATTTTGGGTAAACACAGCTACACTATGCAACCACCCAGCATGCATCTTGTTCTGCAAGCTATGTAAAATAACAAAACAGAATGTAATGAGCTGGGGAGGGAGTTTGATGTTAGGTTGTCCTAACTCCACCTGTGATGGCTGCTTCTAGCAGAAAATGAGCAAGAAACGTATCCTAACCTTGAGAAAATAGTACCAAGAATATGTGATAAAATAATTATTTCCAGTTTTCAGTTTTTATCACAAATATGCCATATAAACACGGAAGGCCCACTTTCTTGAGTCCAAAACTTTCCTCCTTCAAAGTGGACATATTTGGCAGGTTTTAAGTCTTTTTCTTTCACATTTGGACCACAGTACCCTATAGCCCCATTGTAAACTGGATGAACAGACAAGGCTTTTTTAAAAATTATAATAAGCATTATTTCAAGTGACAAATTGATATATTCTATGACTGTGAAGAAATGACTTTGACTTGAAAAATACTGAATTTATCCTTTAATGTTATCTGTAAGTTGAACTATTTTTTAAAGAATACATGAAATAGTCAGCGGTACAAATTTACTTATATATTTTATATGTATAATTTGTATATTACTTTATTTGTACTCTGTTGAAATCCTACAGCTAGGAGGACAGGAAGTGATCTAACATATAGCAGTGCAAAAACTAGTGTTGTATATTTAAAGTATAGTAAACTATATTAAAAGCAGTTCTTTTATGTGGATTTTACATTATATGTAATAATAACCTGTCACTCAATCTAAGTAAAAGGAGAACACAGTCAATATTACTATTGATTATGTTCAGCCAATTAAAAAGTGAAAAAATACTATAGATATAACTTGAGCGTTAATGATTGCAGTGTAGTTCCATCCAAATAACGATTCAATAATAATTATAATTATAATTCAATAATAATCCGATTCAAAAACCGAGGTCATTGTTTTTAGTCCCGACTGCAAACAGACCCCACCCCTTGGCCTCGACTCTCTTCCCATTCCAGTAACTTCGTCTGTCTCCAATCTTGGAATCAAAATGGATATGGTCCTGAAGATGGATGCTCAAGTCAACAGCACAGTAAAATCCTGCTTTTTCCATCTCAGGCGAATCGCCAGACTTAAGCCTATTCTGTCTAACCACTTCCTGGAATCAGTAATCCATGCATTCATTACGTCCCGGCTCGACTACTCTAATTCCTGCCTTTATGGTATCAGTAAAGCCACTCTTTCAAGGCTTCTAACTGGAAGCAGCAGAAGCCAACACATTACACCGATTTTAAAAACCCTACACTGGCTGCCGGTTAGATTCAGAATCGATTTTAAGATACTCCTCCTAACCTATAAGGCATTAAACGGTCTACCCCCCGCCTATTTGAGTGTCTTGCTCCATTGTCACAATCCCCCTCGTGTTCTTAGATCCGCAGATCAGCTGCTCCTAACCTTTCCCAAGGCACGTTTTAAAGCTCGTGGTGAATAGGGCTTTCTCCGTCTGTGCACCCAGGCTCTGGTTAGGCAAGCCACTTCAGTCGCCACATTCAAATCACGCCTAAAAACGTACTTCTTCACATTGGCTTTTAATTCTTAACCTGTCTCATTTCCACTTGCTTTTTCCTATTTCTCTATTTTATTGGGTCTCTTGACCTGTTTTTAGTATCTCTGTTTTAATTCTCTCTTAATGTTTGTTTTTAATATTTTGCTTTTAGTCCTGCTTGTTTTAACTGTACTGCGCTTCGGTCAGTTGTAATGCTGTGTTTTTAAGCGCGCAACAAGTAAAAATGGTATGGTATGGTAAATAACAGCCCACGTCTTCAATTTTGTTGTTTTTCTTTACTTTTTATATTGTTTTACCAGGAGCGTTTATCATTAATAGTAACTATTGATATTTTAGCAGTGTGTTAGTTCAGTGCTGTTGGGTGGGGTGTAGAGGGTGGCCTGGGTGTTTCATGGCTTCTTGGTAGAGAGGATTCTGAATGATTTAATCTGAGGTTCTTGGAAAAATGGTGGAGAAAGTGGGGATGGGAGAGAAAAAGAGCAGTAGAGGAAGTCATGTTCACTTTATCTTGTACCCACACTGTCATTTGGAGATATTTTGTGCTGCATTACTAGTTGCTGAATTTGGTAGCTGAAACTTTGCAGTTTGGCAGAGCACATTAACCTGCTGAAACAGACCACTGCCATCAGGAAACACAATTGTCATGAATGGGTATACATGGTTTGAAACAATCTTTAGGTGGGTGGTACATGGTACATGAATGTCAGCACCCAAAGTCATCATGCTGCTTCTGCTGGCTTGCCTTCTTCTCATAGTCATCCATCCGGCAACTGACTGTCCACATGATGTAAAAGAAAACATGATTCATTAGGCCAGGCCACCTTCTTCCACTGCTTCATGGTCCAGCTCTGAAGCTCACAAGTCCATTGTAGACACTTTTGTTGGTGGACAGGGGTCAGCATGGGCACTTAGTTATGCAACCCCATATGCATCAATGTGCATTGCACTGTGTGTTCTGACATCTTTTTCTCATAAAATATTTCAGCAATTTGTGCTACAGTAGCTGTTCTGTGGGACTGGACCAGACGGGCTAACCTAAATTCTCCACAGAGCACTGAGCATCACCAACCCTGTCACTGGTTCATCAGCTGTCCTTCCTCAGACAATTTAAATTAAACAGGTCCCCCACCAGCTTCTTCATTGTAATATACATTCATATCTGCAGACTTCGAAAGGAGATCCTCTGAGATACATTTACATGCATGTCTACTTACTTTAAATGGGGATGGATGCCCAAAAATGCTCTCCAAACCTCTTTACATACACTTTCACATGTGCTGACTTTAAAAAGGGACTACATATTACTAACAAAGAACTTGAAAAGAAATACTTGAATGAACAACTTTAAAAATGAAATCATAAACATCTGACAATGATAAGAATGTATATTCAAATTTTACATTATTCCTACTGATTACATTATTCAATTCAAAATAATAATTTTCTGTAAAAGTGGGTCATTTTATTATGATCATCAACAAAAGTCAAGTCACTAGGAAAAGCAGGAATTGATCTAATGCAGGAATGTTTTACTCATGGGCAGTGTTGTTTAGCATGTTCAAGATTAAGTAGCTCCAGTGACGTAATAATGATATTATTATTACTTATTATTTTATTGATACCTTTATCGTAGGTGACTTACAACATTTTAGATACAAATTAGATACAGACAGTGAAGTGGTAATGATCACACAGTGTGCAGGATTTGAACCCACAACCTCTCGGTTTGAAATCTAAAGTCTAAACTACTACACCACACTGCCTTCCAAAAATAATATTGCCTTTGGCAATAAACAAAATATTGTATTCAGAAAAGTATTTAGTAACTTAATACTTCTAATAAATCTGATTACGCTATACTGTAACGGAGGCTCACTATCTATTGAAATATCTTGGGCGAAGCCAGTTAACACATGGAATTTATATATAACCGTATTATAAATATTTTTTTCTATTTTCCCAACTAATTTGATTCAGCAATAATTCAGTAATTTCCTTCTGATTCACTTGGTACATCACTTTCCTCTAATAAACTAAATAGAAACACCATGGCAGAATGGCTTAAACAGTATTCTCTGTTCTCTATTTCCTGTCTTATTTAATACAATCAAAAAGTATTCTATGTAGCACCTTTTATAGTAAGCACTCCCTTAAAGTGCATTGCAAATCAATTAAGAGTAATCCAACAATATACCAAATGGAATCTCATTTATGTAACTTGCCTTTTAACGAAAGTTCTTTCCTCTGTCAATATCACATTCATTTATTATTTGTGTAAATATAGAAACACCTCTGAATATTGACATAAGGCTTGTAAGCACCCAGTAGCAGTTTGGGGTTATGAAGTGATTTGCAATATCCCTAATTTCCTGGAGCCATCACCAGATGCTTGAATAAATTCTGGAATTCAATTTCTGGAAAACTAGTGCATTGGTGCACAAGATAATTAAGTGGCACATATTTGTATATCTTATTTTTATTCTTAGTAGCACAAAATAAGAATGTCTGTAAGTTTATTGTAAGGGACATTTTAGAAGCCCAAACAATAACAGAAAGAGGGAAATAAGAAAATCATGGTTTTTCCCTGATTATGATAAATTGTCATATCAAAATGTTTTTGTTATTTTCACTGCATTCAGTTTTTTTTTCCCCTGAAAGCACAGAAAACATCAAAAGGAAACTTTTACTTAAAGGTAAATATTTTCCATCATAAAAATGCTGGTGGGAAGCATAACTAAAAGTTAAGATTTTTTCTTTATGTACTGTAAAATAAACAGGCTGGGTATTTTCACTTATTATAATGAATGTATGTTCATTATTTACTGAAAAGGAAATAAATGGATGAAATGCTAGCCATCATCTTTGTGTTAATTTCTAAATTAATGCAAATATCTTACATAACCAGAAATAAATAAAACATTACATTTTAAAATATCTTTGTTAATTGCATATTTCCCCAGAGAGTTATCCAAAACTGAGTATAAAAAATGCAGACTAAAGAGATTTTGTACATTAACTGTTCAATCAAGCAAACACAAAAATAAAATATGATGCCCCTTGTTCAACTGGGTTTCATGACAAATATAATTCCTACTTTGCATCTTTCAGATATTTACCAGCTGGGAGTAGATTTGAATCATGTCTATCATCCTTACTTTTTTTCCCTGAAATAAAAACTTTTCTTTGTAGTCATGTACATAATAAAATGAGTCTATCTAAATTTCAGTGTTTATAAAAATTTAAGACAAATATTATCCAGGAGTGGACATCTGTAATGAGATACTTTCACCAGATTCACCCAGGCTGCAGGAATCCAGCATCTATCCTGGCAGCATTAGACACCAGGGGTAAGATGAAAGTCTAGTTCAAGTTCATGAAATACAATTCTTAAAGCAGCATTATCCAATTCAGGGTCATGGGGTGTTTTCAATTCTGGCAGTACTGGGCATGACCCCAACACTGGGAGGGTCTCCAGTCTTTCACAAAGCCAGTTCACAAACATACACTTACATGTGGCAAATTTGACATCATCAGTTAATCTAACACTCATCTTTGAAATGTGGGAGAAAATCTGGATTACTTGAAGTAAGGCCCACACAGACAGAAACGGAGAGCACAATGCATGAGGCAACAGCACTAAAAGTGCACTAGCATGTCACCCCACACATGTTTATATTGAGTCAGCCTAGCAATGCGGAGACAATGGTGACGTGAACAATGAATATGTGTGCAAAAGAGTGATGGAAATGGAAGTATAGGGGAAGAGAGGTGGATGGATAAAGTAAAGGAAGATGTGAAGAAAGAGGGCTAAACTGGTGAGGAGATGCTGGACCAAGCTCTTTGGAGAAGGTTGGGCAAAACATTGAGACTGCATAGAAGTAGTAAAAAATGAAGAGGAAGAAGAAAAAGAAGTCTAGAGTAGCCAGTAAACCTAATAGGCTCATTTTTAGGATATAAGGGGACTCTGGACTTTTCAAAGAAAAGAGGTAAGAAAGCAGAAACATCCACATTACTTGCCTGTTAGGCTATAATGGTAACCACTGCATTGCCCTGCTTTGCTACTGAAGAACTAATAAAGCAAAGAAAATGATATCCACATTTCATCTATTTTCCATGGACACTTTAGAGTATAAGAAATTCCAGGTCTTATTATTTGGAGAGATGTTTCTGTATTGACTGAATTGTGCCTCAATGTTTACAACAGGTAACCTTGCTAATGAGTCCATTTAAATTTTAATTAGGTTTGCACATGTGAATTCCTTAGTTGCATGAATAATAATAACTCAGTTTTCAGCACACAGTCTTTGCATTTATAAATTCATAATTCTCAATGCTCGCTGTAAAAACATAGAAACATTGTGGATATTGATACTACTTATGCTAGAGATAAAGGAAAAGAAGGGAGACATAAAAATTCAGGGAACCTTGCAGAACACAACACAACAGAAGAGAAGGAGAAAGTTGCAATGACATTTGTTGTCAGACGTTCTGAAGCTTTACACTAAAGAGAGCATGCAATTACACAAAAGGATTTTTTACATATATCATGGCAGATGGCTGGGGCTCTTACTCAGCCGGGATGCCTGGAGAAGGGAAGAACTGGGAGAGAAACAATATATACCCCGGGACACGAGAGGGCAACCGCCCTGGTTTGCATCAAGGCTGGATCAGAGCTTGGAAGCTCAACCCTGTTGAGGCCTGTGGCCACCGTCAGGGGGCGCCTGGACATTTATGGAGCACAGGACGGAAGTACTTCCACCACACTGGTGTGTGCTGCAAGAAGAAGATCCAGGGACACCTGGAGTACTTCCAGGTGCCCATGCAACACTTCCGCCACACTCGAGATTACTACCGGAAGTTAATGGGACAGCACCTGGACCACTTCTGAGTACAATATAAAGAGGCCACCTCTCTCCATTCAGGGAGCTGGTGTTGGGAGGTAGAAGACAGAGCTTGGGTGGAGGAGTGGAGGTGGTGAAGCTAGAAAGAAAGAGAGAAAGAGAAAAAGAAAAGGAAATGGACTGAGTAATTTGTGCAATGTGTGTTAAAGAAAAAGAAAATAAAAGTGGGCTTTTGGGACTTGTGTGTTGAAGAGCCTGTCTATGTCCGGATTAGAGAGCTGTCCACTATATATATATACTAGCAGAATACCCGCACTTCAAAGCGGAGAAGTAGTGTGTTAAAGAAGTTATGAAAAAGAAAAGGAAAAATTTTTAAAATAACGTAACATGATTGTTAATGTAATTGTTTTGTCATTGATATGAGTGTTGGTGTCATATCTCTCTCTCTCTCTCTATATATATATATATATGTATAT
>JANRMT010062808.1:27438102-27469044 GCA_026402145.1 Polypterus bichir lapradei | reverse complement strand
CAGCAGCAGAGAAGTAAAAAGAAAAGGAAACATTTTAATAATAACGTAACATGATTGACAATATAATTGTTTTGTCATTGTCATGAGTGTTGCTGGCATATATATATACACTCACACACACACACACATATAAACATATATATACAAATCATATATATATATATATACATATATATATACATATACATATAAATATATATACATATATACACATATATATATACACACACACACATATATATACATATATACACATATATATACACACAAACACATATATATACATATATACACATATACATATCTACATATATACTGTATATACACATATATATATATATACAAATCTACATATATATATTAGGGGTGGGACTCGATTAAAAAAATTAATCCAATTAATTAGAGGCTGTGTAATAATTAATCTTGATTAATCGTATGTAATCGCACATGTAAATTTGCCCCAAATCGCAAATGTGTTTTTTTAATTTAAAAGGGTTTTAGTGGGCGACAGAATCAAATAATAGACATGGACATGAATATTGTAAACTCAAGCTCTTTTAATTTCTGAAAAAAAAAAAATGCTTTTAAACTGCATTTGAATTCAAAACAGAAACAAAAATATCATCCCTGGTTAAAATTGGGCAGACTTAAAAATAAAGTGGTAGTTTAAGTACTTTAAGTACATTTTCAGAATGGTATTGTCTTTAAATAATAATAACCAAAATTTCAACAGAAAGTGCAGTTTTTCTTCTTAAAAAAATAAGTCAGAAACATAAAAGGTAATTTGACCAACTTAATCTTTAAACTCTGAGTAACCTTAGCCAAAATTATTTTGTACATTAGGCTAAAACAGTGTGATCATTGAACATTTTGTAATTAGATGTAATTAGAATTACTAACGGTCACGGAAGTCCAATGATCCCCAGTAAGTCCGCTTTCTGTAATGCATCTAATTTTGCTTGGTTTTCACTGTGCACAAAACCATGCTTTTATCAAGGCTTCGCTCGGGTAGTTTTTTGAAATTAAATTTTCCTCCGATCAGTCGTAGGAATGCGCTTCATTCCGACTGTAACATTTTTGTAGCTGTGATGTGTGCATCAGTGTAATCGATGTACCAGGAAATCATGCATTGACAAAAGTTCCCCTTTGCTTGGAATTGAAAGTGTGATTAAATGCGTTATTTTTTGTTATGGAGTACATGCATCGAAGCTTCTCAGCTGTGCTTGTGCTAAGAATAGGAAAGATTTTAAAAATAACGTAACATGATTCTGCGTTAACCGCATATTTTTTCATACGTCTCAAACCAAGGAGATGCGAGGTTAAAATGAACCGAGAAGCGCGCGTACATACTCAGTACATCCCCTCTCGGGAATCGAACCTCGGACGTAGGCGATAGAGGCAAAGCCTCTACAATTGCACCACGGTGTGTGGCTTATCTACAGTATTTGAGAGTATGTAGATCGAGGTATACTGTATATATATATTTGCAGCGGAGACGTAGTGTGTTAAAGAAGCTATGAAAAAGAAAAGGGAACATGTTATGTTTTATGTATGTACACCAACACCATAAATGAATGTTGTGTCACCTATGATGATGATATCATTTTTAAGATGAAATGCAGCAAAATGTGTTTATTATATTATACAGATAAAACTTTAACTTCATTTAAATAATCTGTATTGTTAATAATTAAACATGCCAGGACAGGGTGCCGCAGCGCTAGCAAGGAGCTTGAGCTGCATTCATGGATTGTTCCTGCCTCGCACTGTATTCTTGCTTGTGCTGGCGCGACACTGGAAGGATAGATGGATAGAATAATTAAACACGTACTATGAAGATATTTCAATGTTCCTTAAACGTTTTGAAGAATCGGCGTTCTAAGCTTACAGATGGCTTAACGTCTATTACAGAGCTGATTGTGTGGCGATTGGGTATTTGGAGAAAGAAAAGTAAGGACAGGAATTAGGGGTTAGTATGTTTGAAGGAGACAGTACTGCTACAATAAAGTATTTAATCGAAGGTTGCACATATCGCAGCAAGCATCTTGCGTGAGACATGAACAATCACTGCGCCACCATGTTCCCATGTTTAATAACATGATTTAACTCCTATCATCATGAAAATGATATCAAGTATACATCTCAGTATTTTAATTATTCAGAGAGCTGTAATATCACAAATGTAATGGATTCTGTGTCCTGTCGGAGGAAGAGAGCGCCCGGAAGCACATAGTGATTCACACACATAGAGCACATAGAAGATCAAATACAAAACAAAGCATTTAACGTGCTACTTTAGTTATGATGGGATTTAAGAAACTAGTAAATTAAATGATTTTAAGAGTAAGTTTACGATATTCTACTTTAATGACATAATAAACTACGTGATTAAAGTGGAAATTTCAAGATTAAAGTTGACATTTCGTGCTTTTTTCCCACTGTATGCCTATTTTTTTGTCTGTACCCTAATAAGCTTTCATATGACACTCAGACTGTGTTTGATATCTGACAACTTCTTTTTTATTTTGGGCACTGTGCGACTTTGTGAACTTGAGCTTTCGAGTTTCTCCGACACTCTGTCACTCGATCAGCTTCCTTTTGTTGATTATATCACTGTTTAAACCAACTAATAGTACGTTTTTCCTTGCCTCCACTTGGTATTCGCTGAAATTCTTCTATTTTCACCCATGCTTTTCCCATTATCTTTTCACAGAAGGCTGAGGTTAAGGGCTATTTATATTGATTTGCATATTCAAAGAGGCGTAATTCTGGGAGGAGCTGGGGCGGGACAGTAGGTGCAACTCGAAACTCGAAAGCTCAAGTTCACAAAGTCGCACGTGCCTGAAATAAAAAAGAAGTTGTCAGATATCAAAGTCGCCATGAAATCGTAGCACACCGTCTGAGTGTCATATGAAAGCTTATTAGGATACAGAGAAAAGAAAAAAAAATAGGGACACAGTGAGATAAAAGCTCGAAATGTCAACTTTAATCATGTAGTTTATTTTGTCATTAAAGCAGAACTTCATCTTTAAATCATTTAATTTATTAGTTTCTCAAATACCATCGTAACTAAAGTAGCATGTTAAATGCTTTGTTTTGTATGTATTCTTCTATGTGCTCTATGTGTGTGAATCACTATGTGATTCTTAAACGAGCTTTCTCTTCCTCCGACAGGAAACAGAATCCAATATATTTGTGATATTACAGCTCTCTGTATAATTATAACACTGAGATGTATACTTGATATCATTTTCATGATGATAGGAGTTAAAGCATGTTATTAAACATGGGAACACAGTGGCACAGTGATAGTAAAGGAGCTGGCACCCTGTCCAGAGATTGTTCTTGCCTCCCACAAGATGCTTGCTGCGGCGTGCGCGACCTTTGATGAAATAATTTATTGTAGCAGTACTGTCTCTTTCAAACATACTAACCTCCAATTTCTGTCCTTCCTTTGCTTTCTCCAAGTAATCAATCGCCACACAATTGGCACCAAAGGTAAAAGAAAAAATGTGGTACTAAGAAAGAATGGATTAAGTGAAAAATAACAGTGCTGGTGGAGGATGCAGCATAATGTACAAAAATAATAGCTTTATTTAAAACAGGTGAAAAAAACTGGAATTCGTTAAATTTACAACACTACATTGGTTCATGACTATTGTAGCAATAAGTCACAGCAAAGTAGCTAGCCAGCAACAGTAGCAAGTGTGATTGGACTTGTAATTTGCCATATTGTCTAAAATACACTGAATTTCTAATATTATTAATATTCTGTGTCTAGCTTGGTGTTTCTTATTGGGCCTTGAGTGACCATTGCTGTTTCTGCTGAAGCCATTGACAGCACTACTATTTTCCGTGTTTCTAATCATGCTCTTTTAATGAAGAGAAAACTCCCCTAAATGTGCTCATTTCATGAAAAGAGGAGAAGCCCCCTGCTACATGTGTGTTGATATTGAAATTTAAAAGGTAAACCTGGCTCCAGAGACCTTAAAAGTTTAAGAAACACTAGCTGTCTAGCTGACATTGATGTTTGGTGCTTTAAATGACAACACAGTTCACATCAGTTCGCTAAAGAAATTTGAGGCCAACAAGTGTAGTTGTAACTTCCTTTAACCTGCAATTGCTCCGTCCTGGGTATGACGTTAATTTGCATCCAGCCCTGCATGTAGGCCCTACAACCTGCAGGGAAAAACCTGGGGGTTGGTGGCAGAATTGGCACTCCAGACACCATAAAAAACCTCACACTGTTCCATTCCATCTGAACTAGTGTGGTGCTGAGGTGTCACCCATTTCATGGCTGCACTTGGGTCCTAATCTAGTGATCCTGAGATGGTTTGTCATGTGGTGGGTGCGGCAATGCACTGTATCAGCACATGCTCCTAACCTCTCTCTCTCTCTTGCTTTCATAAGTTGCTTTTGCTTTAGGTTTTAGAATTTGGGCTCTGTGTAGCCTATTACGAAAAACAAAATATTTAATGAATTTATGATGCTCCCTTCTATGAATGCCCAGGAGGAACAAAATGCTGCCCGTGTTTGTCAGATCTGCTACAACTAGCAGCCACAGAAAGTCAGTCAGCCCAGTGATGCTGATGAGGCAGGGGCAGGAGATAGCATAGAAAGGACAGGAACAAGTATGTGTAACATTGTAGTGCTGTGGTGTGCTGAGAGCATGCAGGTTTTATGGTATTTTTCAATATAGCAGAAAATTACATGATCATTTTGAAATATTTTAATGAGTGCAGGAAATGAAGAAATTATCTATGGAAGGATATGTAATAATCTATTATAGCAATATAGGCATGTATTATGCATTGGATCGTTATTATTAGCCATGGTACATAGTAGAACAGGGTGGCACGGTGGCGCAGTGGTAGCGCTGCTGTCTCGGAGTTAGGAGACCCGGTTTTGCTTCTTGGGTCCTCCCTGCGTGGAGTTTGCATGTTCTCCCCATGTCTGCATGAGTTTCCTCCAGGTGCTCCGGTTTCCTCCCACAGTCCAAAGACAGGTGTTAGGTGCATTGGCGTTTCTAAATTGTGCTTGGTGTGTGTGTGTGTGCGTGCCCTGCAGTGGGCTGGCTTCCAAGCCTGGGGTTTGTTTCCTGCCTTGTGCCCTGTGTTAGCTGGGATTGGTTCCAGCAGACCCCCGTGACCCTATAGTTAGGATATAGCTGGTTGGATAATGGATGGATGGACATAGCAGAACAGTACATATTACATAGTAGTAGTCTTACTCATTATTTAGTGTATTTGGCTTGTCCAGAGGGATGGGAGGAAGGTAAGTAAACTGCACGATCCATACCAGAGACAAGAGACTGTTGTACTTCTGGGTATATAACAGAGGCAATAAGAGCTGAAGAGGATAAAGCTGATTTAGGAGTGGTAAGACTGTTTTCTTCTGTTGGCAGTTACTATGGTGACCTACTAATAATGCCCCCTCAACCCCCCACCTCCCTACAGAGTGGGGGGTGAGGGCTGGTCTATATCACATCACTCTGCCCATGAACCCTACCATACAGTTTAAATTAATCAAGAAATTACTTCAATGAGTTAAATTATCACCTGCACACCGGAACTTGGGGTGAAAGATAATACATTTTAACAGTAAAACCCTTCAGTGTTGGCATATCAAGCAAAAATGAAATAAAACCTGAAATATTATTAGAAATTTAAATAAACCTGGAAACATACAACTAGTGTTATATTTCTGAATCATGTCTGACAGTCTGCACATCCTAAGCCACTTAGATATTCACACCAGAATGGTTCCGCTTGGCATAACCAAAGCACAAAAGAAAAATGTGTATTACAGAAAGAAGAATCCAAAGAAAACTTTGCAACTGCAAATTTACCAGATGTTTCACAGAAGTTGTTCAGTAACTATCAATAAGAATAATGCTGTCTTGTTTTGTGGTTTTCAAGGATTGACCTTTGTTTGAGCTGATTTTTATTTTAGTGTTCTACAATTGAGCCCACAGTTATCCCTTAACTTTAAACACAAAAATTATATATTCATATGACACATCTATAAAATTTGTGAAAAACGGCTGACATTTGAAAGCTTATGAAAATTTTACCTTATAATTAATTGGAATCAATTTAATCCATAATTCAAATTGTGAATACATTATAATACCTGAAAAGTCTATACTTTTGACACAAGTAAATGCACATATAGATATCTTATTGTTTAGGTAATTATTAAAGATTCTGCATAAAAATGTTTCAGACAACATCTTCAAAAAAGAAGAAAATAAGGAACTGTATTTTAGTTTAGAACTGCTTTCAGGCAGTTAAGAAAATGCACAGTACTACAGTTGCAATTGGATGTTATTGTGCTGAGCTGCCTATGCCAGAAATACTACAAATCAAAATGTTGCTTTGAGTTTTGCAGCGCCCGTGGGAACATGATATGATACAATGTTTACATACAGCACACTCTGAGACAGATCAAATACTGAAGGCATTAGTGTCACCTACTGCATACCAAGTCTGTAATACATAAACTTTTTTTAAGTCTGCATTCTCTTCCAGATCCATTATTACTGGTTTATCCTTGGAGCATTAGGTTGTAGCCTAATGTGCCTGACGTGAAGCTCTGCAGTTATGTGCAGATAAATCATATAAACTTTTGAATATTGTGTTAATTTAATCTTATTTATTCATAACCTCCCTATTGCTGATCGACGTTATGACTTCTTTGTGTGTTTTCTAGTTGACACATTAGCTGCTTAATGGCTTCTCTCATGTGAATTGTTTGTACTGAAAAGGTTCTCACAGTTAGCATTCTCACATCTCAGCCAATGCAAACAACTTGCCATTAAATATCAGCTTATTAGTAAATCACATACAGGGAGGTGTATTTTGTTAAATAATTAACTTATGTTAATGCATTTAGCTATATTCATGATGCAAAAAATTCATATTTGACCTATGAAATTTTGCATGAATATGTTCAAACTACTACATACTACATTTGCTATACCTTGTTTAGTTAAGTATACTTAGTTTATACATAACTATTGAAAATAAAGAATTAATTTACTAGAAAGTAAAATGTTACAAAAAAGACATAACAGCTCCAGAGGATGCCAACTAGATTGATTCCAGGACTAAGAGGTATGAGCTATGAGAAAAGATTGAAGGAGGAGAACATTTTCAGCTTAAGCAAACAGAAATACCAATACAATATCAAAGTGTTTCAAATTTTGAATGTAATCAGTACAGTGGGTCCCAGCTGTTACTTTATCATAAATACTTCAACAAGAACATGGGGACTTAAGAATATTAGGACAATCTACAGTAGATGAGAACAAGCCATTCAGCCCAAACAAACTCACCAGTTATAGCCACCTAACCCTTCTAAAATAACATCAAGTCCAGTTTTGAAAGTCCCTAAGGTTATACCGTCTACCTCACTACTTGAAAGCTTATTCCATGTGTCTATGGTTGTCTACATAAATAAATAACAAAAACATTCTAATGTTTCTGTGTCCCCTTTTTTGGTTGAACTCATTTTAAAATAACAGTACTCAATCCACTGTACTAATTCCTTTCATAGTTTTAAATGCATCAATCATATCTCCTCTTAGTCATCTTTTGCTTAAGCTGAAAAGGCTCAGCTCTTTTAATATTTCTTCATAATTCATCCCCTGTAGCCCTGGAATCAGCATAGTTTATCTTCTCTGGACATTTTCTAGCACTGCTATGTCCTTTTTGTAGCCAGGAAACCAAAACTGAGGCCTCACCAGTGCGTTATAAAGCTTGAGCATAACCTCCTTGGATTTGTACTCCACACATCGTGTTATAACCTAACATTCTGTTTGCCTTCTTAATGGCTTCTGACATGCTCACTACAACTCCTTAATACTTCTCATAAGGTGTAATTTCGATTTTCAAACCTCCCATTGTGTATTCAAACCTAACATTTTTACTTCCTATGTGTAATAGTTTATATTTACTGACATTAAATTTCATCTGTCATAAATCTGTCCAAGCCCACTTCGTTTAGATGTTATACCTTATCAAATGCTTTCTAATATGTGGAAACTTTTTAAGGAAAGAATTTGCAGAAAATCTTAGAAAGTTTTTCTTCATGCAACTTCATGCAAATATACCATAGACACATGGAATAAATTACTGTAGCAAGTGCTGTAGCAAAGAGTCGGATTTTAGACACCTTCAAATCTCAGATTGATTTTATTTTAGACAATATATGAATATGATGGATGAGCTTGTATATCTAAATGGTCAGTCCTTCTCACAATTGTTCCAGTGTTCAAATTATAACATGACCACTGAAATGTTATAGGAACACATCTTTATTGAATGACTTACACATTAACCATAAAGAGAGAAGTAAGTTTCCAAGGAGAAGGACAGAAATTGCAAAGGAACTATAAGGATGGATGAGCATTGGATAAGCTAGCAAAATCCTCGTGCAAAGTATAAGGCGGAACAAAAAAATTGGAAATTCCGACTAAATCCTTCATAGACAGACACTCATGATGCAGATGCATCCCAATGAGGTTCCTCTTCTGTCACTTCCAGGCGCTTTTAGACTTTTACATTCTTTATTGTCATTTCCTTGCTCCTGCAGCTTCATATGGAGGGCTGATAGCACCATTAAGAAAGTGTGACAATTCCAGATTAAGTGTATGTGGAGGAGAGACTCTTTGCAAATAAAGAGAAGGTCTTGCAGATATTAGCAGAGGACAGAATTAAAGTGACCCCTACAGTAGATAACTTAATTTTTTTTACATAGAGACGATTAATGATCTATTTTACAAAATCAAAATTGTTCACAACTGAAAGAGAATAGAAGCAATTAATCATGGGAGGCTAACTGAACTAGAGCTGAAAGTTAAGCAGTTGTAACAAGAGTCCAAAAATATAAAATGTATTCAAGTAAAGCAGCCAGGAAGTTTTTACCTCTTAGTATTGTATATTCAAATTGTGTAGGAGAAAAATGAATTATAAATTGTGTAACTTGGAAGATAATATATACAATGTTTTACAAAATTACTCATATACAGTATCTTAAAGTAATGCACTGTGTTCTGTAAATTAGCATATATAATAATTTTTAAAGATAAAAGAAAAAATGAACTATACAATGGATTTGTTGCAGTAAAAGCAACAAACAACTCTGTATAATTACAGTTTTGTTGCATAGAATTTACATAATACAAATAGTATTAAAGGAGCTGCACACATCTGATAATACTGCAAATTTGATAAAGCCTCAGCCTAAAGCCCCAAAATTACAGCCATTTTTTCTAAATGTTTGAGACGTAAGTGATCAAATAACACTGTCCCTGAACATTCCATAAGCATCTTTTATTTACACACTATTCTAACATATTGTGATGGACAGCTAGCGTTTTAGTCTCGACCCGGGACGTCCCTCAACAGAGAAAAGGAAGAAAAACAGCCTTTTCAGGGCACTACATCCCCCGGGGCGCTAGATGGCAGCTCCCCCGCATGGAAATGGTTCCCCGGATTCCCTCAGGGCAGCATGGGACATGGAGTCCGTTTCTTCAGCCCTGTTGGATGCCGTGGGTGCCGCCAGGGGGAGCTCACCAACAACCTGGGGACTATTCCTATTACACCAACCCGGAAGTACTTCAGAGTCACGAGGACTGAAGCCCGCAGTACTTCCGGGATACTTGAGGAATGAAGATGTGGCGTTTGACCCGGAGAAGGAATACTTCCAGGTCATGAACTATTTAAAGGACTGTGGGAAACCCAGCAGGTCGAGCCAGAGTTGGGAGGGAGTGTGACAGAGCTGCTGGGTGTGGAGGATTGGTTATTGATTATTGTGGTTATTGATTTATTAGAAGAATTGTGGAGTGTGAGGTGTTTTGTGCACTTATTTTGAAGAATATTATTAAAGAATCTTTTATACGTGTGTCCTGGACGTCTTTCTGGTGGGTTTAACGGGGCAACAGCGCCTCTAGCATCTACAATATCAATAGCAAATTACTGGATAAAAACTAAACTAACATTTTATTAATAGGTTTCTGCTACTGGATTGCACACAGCACATGCATTTCTGCTTGCCTGTATGACTAAGCCCTACAAAGGACACCCATACCAGCCCATTCAGTTTTCTTCTTGCCCTACACTTAGTGCCGCTTTGGTAATCACTGACTCTCTGCAACTCTACAATGGGACAACCCTCAGCAGATGCTGCATTAAATTTATACATATAACTTTTCTTCAGTTCTCTTCTCTTGATTGCACACTATGCACGTGCTTAACCTTCTTCTCACTACATGTAAGTATGTAATACTTCTGCAAAATAAAGCAGTTTTTTTGGTGGAATAAGCTGCGGTGCATTACACAGTAATGAACTATTTATTTAATAATTGCACGCATTTTTACTTCAATAAAGTAAGTATTGCATTACTGGACTTATTAATGACTATGAAACACGTTACTTTTAATGCATTACCCCCAACACTACAAGTCTATGAACAACCTGAAGTATATCAAAATATATACTCAGCAAAAAAAGAAACGTCCCCTGACTTTCAACTGTTTTTACTTTCAGTAGACTTAATGTGTAAATATTTGTATGAACACTAAAAGTGTCAACACCATAAGACATAAACTAAAAATGTTTCACAATGTGTCCCTGAATGAAGGGAGGCTCAAAATCAAAAGTACCAGTCAGTATCTGGTGTGGCCACCAGCTGCTTGAAGTACTGCAGTGCATCTCCTCCTCTTGGACTGGACCAGATTTGTCAGTTCTTGCTGTGAGATGTTACCCCACTCTTCCACCAAGGCACCTGCAAGTTCCTGGACATTTCTGGGGGGAATGGCCTTAGCCCTCACCCTGCGATCCAACAGGTCCCAGACGTGCTCAATGGGATTGAGATCTGGGCTCTTCGCTGGCCATGGCAGAACACTGACATTGCTGTCATGCAGAAACTCACGCACTTTTTGCCACTCCTGTCTGGTCCAGCGAAGGTGGGTTTGTGCCCATAGGCGGTGTTGTTGCTGGTGATGTCTGGTAAGGACCTGCCTTACAACAGGCCTGCAAGCCCTCAGTCCAGCCTCTCTCAGCCTATTGCGGACAGTCTGAGCACTGATGGAGGGATTGTGTGTTCCTGGTGTGACTCGGGCAGTTGTTGTGGCCATCCTGTACCTGTCACGCAGGTGTGATATTCGGATGTACCGATCCTGTGCAGGTGTTGTTACACGTGGTCTTCCACTGCGAGGATGATCAGCTGTCCTTCCTGTCTCCCTGTAGCGCTGTCTTAGGTGTCTCACAGTGTGAACATGGCAATTTATTGCCCTAGCCACATCAGCAGTCCTCATGCCTCCCTGCAGCATGCCTAATGCACCTTCACGCAGATGAGCAGGGACCCTGGGCATCTTTCTTTGGGTGTTTTTCACAGTCGGTAGACAAGTCTCTTTAGTGTCCTGTGTTTTTAGAACTGTGACCTTAAATGCCTACTTTCTGTAAGCTGTTAAGGTCTTAACGACCATTCCACAGGTGCATGTTAATTAATTGATTATGGTTAATTGAACATGCATGGAAAACATTGTTTAAACAATTTACAATGAAGATCTGTAAAGTTATTTGGATTTTTAAAACATTATTGTTGAAATACACAGTCCTGAAAAAGGGACGTTTCTTTTTTTGCTGAGTATATATAATAAATACCTTGAAAAGCTAAAACAGACTTAACCTCATATTCAGGGAGACCATCATCTGAGATTGGAGACAAAGTAACAAGAAAACATGTCCAGTATGTTAAACTGCTATTAATTTAACAATTATGGAAATACAGTATATGATAATGGCTAAAAGTATTTGTATTGTCACAGGTGCCATATTTGTTGAGCAGTATATAAAGTTCACTATCCTGGATTTTCTTTCTACTTTATATGCTGTATTCATACCCTAAATCTTATGCAACAGTAAACTTAAGTTGAGCTGCAAATAGATCTTTAATGTAGCTTGTTGTATATTTTCTGTTTGCTTTAGTCCATCACATTGAGTTTCAGTTTGTCCTAGTAAATAAATAAACAAAATAAAAACAGATTTGGCATAGATGCAAATGAAATGGTAGTTTATTAGATAGAAAACACACAGAAAATTACATAAGATACACCTTTAACTCTGAACACAGCAAATAATGATTTTGAAACTGATTTAAAGAAAACAAAAGATGAACATAGGGATCTCTGACTATTTCAACTCCAGTGTGTTCATTTTATGTAATTCCTGAAAACTAGATGTTGATAAATCTCTGTCCCCAAAGATTCATGACATACTGTCCCACATATACTCAACTGGATTGATATGTGGTGACTTGGAAAGCCATTGCACTATGTTTAATTCTATTGAATAACTAATTGAAAAAAATTGTAAATTACATTTAACATTTTTCTATGTGTTTTGAGTAGGATTTGGTAATGGGACATATTCATTGGGAACAGGTGAGTTAGGGTGGAGGCTAAGAAAAGGGATAATGGCTGGCCTGAGAAGAAAGATGGGAGACAGGACAGACAAAGAAAGCAGAAACACCCAGCCTCAAGCTCATTCAGCACTTCAGTAACTGTGCCTTTGGTTAGGTTGTTGTTTGTGTGGGCCAGGATGTTAAAGATGCTACATGGGAGTAAGACTGATGTAGAAGAGAGAGGTTCTGAAAGCTGATGAACTTAAGATAAGAAATTTATGGGAAATGAAGCATAATTATTATTTGATTGTGCACACTATTACCATTAACTTTTCATCTTTCAAACAAGAAAGCAATTAGGGTTTTATTACTTGTTTTAAATCCTGTATTTAAAACTATTCTTCATCTCAGTGAATGAACCGCCCTGCGGCAATTGTGGTGAAGCTGATATGACGACAGATGAGACTTTTCACCAAATAAGTATTAAACAGTCAACCAATAGCAGGAACAATGAAGCCAGGAAAGCACTAAAGATGTTTTAACTGTTACTTTCACAAGGCAGCTAATCTGTGGCAGACAGAGAAGGTTCCACTTTGTTCATTTCACCATATTTGCTGGTGGAATGTGGCCAAGGGATTGTTTTGGGTCCTTCTACAAGAAATTGGAGACAACAGTGAGAAGACAAGAACAGCAGCATTACCAGAAGAGAAGGTTCCTAGACACTAGGTAATTTTACCTTCCTTTTAATTACTTTTTAGCTTGTTCTAAAACTATCCAATAGACAATATTAATTTTCTTTTGTTTTCTTCTACTGGCCCTGGTTATTCTGGGAAGTGGAAGCTCTCATATAGGTTAAGCAGGTGATAGGGAATTGTTTTAGGACTACATGCCCATTTACAGTCATTCAGATATTATGGCTAAAATGAGTTTGGCACACTGATACCATGTAAAGTGGCATGTGATTGGGAAAACTGCTTATACATTCTGGCATTGAAATTTTGCCCTACACTACCATCACTAGCTGGGAATGTCAATAGCTGATAGGACTGTGCATATGTTCACTGGGCTTTTGTCATGTAGTGGCCCCCAATTCATTGTGAATCGCAAAGGAAACAACATTAACATTTTCCATGCTTTCAGAGTCAACTACAAGTCACTATAACTGCATTTTTGTAATTTACATACATGAGCATACATGTGGAAGCATGGAGGTGTTTAGGAGAGATGGCAGTGGAGTTTTTAACCAGATTGTTTATTGGAATCTTGGAAAGTGAGAGGATGCCTGAGGAGTGGAGAAGAAGTGTACTGGTGCCGATATTTAAGAATAAGGGGGATGTGCAAGACTGTAGTAACTACAGGGGGAAAAAATTGATGAGCCACAGCATGAAGTTATGGGAAAGAGTAGTGGAAGCTAGGTTAAGAAGTGAGGTGATGATTAGTGAGCAGCAGCATGGTTTCATGCCAAGAAAGAGCAGTACAGTGGAACCTCACGTCACGACCGTAATTCGTTCCAAAACTCTGGTCGCAACCCGATTTGGTCGTGACCCGAACTAATTTCCCCCATAGGATTGTATGTAAATACAATTAATCCATTCCAGACCGTACAAACTGTATGTAAATATATTTTTTTAAAGATTTTTAAGCACAAAAATAGTTAATTATGCCATAGAATGCACAGTGTAATAGTAAACTAAATGTAAAAACATTGAATAACACTGAGAAAACCTTGAACAGAGAAAACATTGCAAGAGTTCACGCTACAGCCTTATGAACCGCTTGCTGTAAGCACTTTTTTTAATGAGTTTTAAGCACAGGGAAAAAAATGAAAATTTGAAAAATCCTTAATTTATGCAAAAACTAACCATAAACAACCAAGAAAACTAACATTGCAAGAGTTCACGCTACAGTCTTAGGAACTGCTGTGAAAAACCTTGAACAACATAGAAAAATAACATTGCAAAAGTTCACGCTACAGCCTTTTGAACTGCTCGTTGTAAACACTTTTTTTAATGAGTTTTAAGCACAGGGAAAAAACGAAAAATTGAAAAATCCTTAATTTATGCAAAAACTAATCATAAACAACTAAGAAAGCTAACCTTGCAGCAAATCGCCATGAATCTTCCTAGCTTTCTCGCATAACATCAATTTTTTTCTAACCTTTCTTCTCACCAACACTACCACTCTTCACTTGCTTAGAGGCCATGGTTAATTACAAAATTAATGCAAAAGCACATGAAATAGAGCACAAAGAGTTCACAGCAAATGCACGCACATCTCACTGAGTACAATATACAGCTAGAGACTGAACACGTGCGGAAATCATCGGCGCGTACGAACCAGAAAGGAAACTGGCTTGTTTGTCAGTGTGTGGTCATGAACAGATGCAAAAGTTTGGTGAACTTTTTGGTCGTAACCCAATTTGTACATGTTCTGAGACATTTGTGACCTGAGGTTCCACTGTACAGATGCGATGTTTGCTCTGAAGGTGTTGATGGAGAAGTATAGAGAAGGCCAGAAGGAGTTGCTTTGCGTCTTTGTGGACCTGGAGAATGCATATGACAGGGTGCCTCGAGAGGGGCTGTGGCATTGCATGAGGAAGTCGGGAGTGGCAGAGAAGTACGTAAGAGTTGTACAGGATATGTACAAGGGAAGCGTGACCATCGTGAGGTCTGCAGTAGGAGTGACGGATGCATTCAAGGTGGAAGTGGGATTACATCAGGGTTTGGCTCTGAGCCCTTTCTTATTTGCAATGGTGATGGACAGGTTGACAGATGAGATTAGACCGGAGTCCCCGTGAACTATAATGTTTGCTGACGACATTGTGATCTGTAGCAATAGTAGGGAGCAGGTTGAGGACACCCTGGGGGTCAGTAGGAACAAGACAGAATACATGTGTGTAAATGAGAGGGAGGTCAGTGCAATGGTGAGGATGCAAGTAGTAGAGTTGGTGAAGGTGGATGAGCTTAAATACTTGGGATCAACAGAACAGAGTAATGGGGATTGTGGAAGAGAGGTGAAAAAGAGAGTGCAGGCAGGGTGGAATGGGTGGAGAAGAGTGCCAGGAGTGATTTGTGACAGACGGATATCAGCAAAAGTGAAAGGGAAGGTCTACAGGATGGTAGTGAGACCAGCTATGTTATATGGGTTGGAGACTGTGGCACTGACCAGAAGGCAAGAGACAGAGCTGGAGGTAGCAGAGTTAAAGATGCTAAGATTTGCACTGGGTGTGATGAGGATGGATAGGATTAGAAATTAGTACATTAAAGAGTCGGCTCAAGTTGGATGGTTGGGAGACAAAGTCAGAGAGGCTAGATTGTGATAGTTTGGATATGTGCAAAAGAGAGTTGCTGAGTATATTGTGAGATTGATGCTTAGGACAGAGCTGCCAGGGAAGAGGAAAAGAGGAAGGCCTAAGAGAAGGTTTATGGATGTGTCGAGAGAGGACATGCAGGTGATGGGTGTAACAGAACAAGATGCAGAGGACACAAAGATATGGAAGAAGATGATCCGCTGTGGCAACCCCTAACAGAAGCAGCTAAAAGAAGAAGAAGAACAAGACATACATGAGCTTGTGATCATTGACTGCCATCCTTGATAAGGTGTAACTACTTATATGGTCTAGTATACAGTATCTCTTTCTTCTCCACCATTGTCCTCAGATGTTTGGGTGGTGGCCCAATACCTTAACATCAACCACATGGGGAAACCATTGCAGGATGGCTGTTTCTGATGCACTCATACTAGCACTTCTAGCTCCCACTGCCATGTCTTCAGTCGGCCATTTTCACTCTGTGCAGACACAATGTGTACATACTGCACCCACGTCCCTTTTCTACATATGACTGATTAAGCAGGTTAAGTGTTAACATGGGCAGCAACGTAACTAGCAGCCTTGTGCTTTAAAATCTAGTTCCATAATCACTAGGCCATACTGCCTGCCTTTATATGGGTTAATTCCTGCTTCTTATGACTGTATTAGTTTGAACATGGTGCTATGTTTGAAGTTAATTCTTATATGAGAACAGTACTGTCCAGCTTCTTCTTGTTATGAAATTCCTTAAACTCTTATTTGAATCATTTATGTTTGCAAATATTGCTACAATGATACAATTGCATGATATTCTTTTTTATTTTATAAAGAAACATTAAAGCCATCATTTTTTTTTCAATCACACAAGGCGTTACCTGAATTGCACATCAATCAATAGCTATTTTTAATCTGCATGGCTCCAAACCACAAATGAGATTAAGACTGTGTCGAATGTTTCTGTCCAAAATATTCTTCTAAAAAGGAGATGATTCAAATGAAATATTACAGTTAGAATACAAGGTTCTGTTAGCAGCATAAGGCACTGTGGACTAATGGCGTGACAAATGACTTAAAGTGTGTCTATGGAAAAGCCAACTTACTTATTGTAAGTTGTCAGAGCTCCAATAATAAATACACAGAAGTAATTTTTTTCATGATTTTTAAATTGCCTGTGGTAGCTTCATCAGCTGAAGACAATGTAAATATAAGTATATACTTTCTGATCTAAATCTTATGCAATAAACTTGGGTTAAAATTGCAAATTCAAATAAAAAAACACTCACCTCTGCATTTAATAATAATTAAAACAAGCTAACCTCGAACAAAGTCCAATAAATGGCCTTCAACTTAGACCTAAAAAGGATATGAACACTCAAATGGTCTCCCTATGAAATTTTTAGTTCTTTAACCCAAACCAGCTTACAATTCCACCCAGGGGGTAAACATTAACATTATACAAAATTATTGTCTGTTATGTCTGCATTTTTATCACTATTTAATTTAATATTGTTTTTTATCAGTATGCTGCTGCTGGAGTATGTGGATTTCCCCTTGGGATTAATAAAGTATCTATCTATCTATCTATCTATCTATCTATCTATCTATCTATCTATCTATCTATCTATCTATCTATCTATCTATCTACAACATATTCAGATTACCACTGATAAGCACTAAAAGATAATAATAATCGATAAGAATTCCCTACTGTAGACTTACAGACTGAAACATAAAGCCATTAAGATTGTATCTGACTCATCACAAACTGGTCACCCTCTTTTTATTCTCCTTCTGTCTGGTAAAAAAGCTTAGGTCAATGAAGACCATGACTATCAGTACTCATCCAGAAACCAAGTGATGCATTAGCTTGACATCTTCATCCTTAAGAGTCTTCAACAATAATTAGATAAGTATGTCTAAGTCTATTTGTGTTATTTGTACATTGCTTTTGAGCATTACTGTTGCCTTAAAATATCATGGCTATTTTAATGTTTCATTTGTATGACCTGATGTCATTTTGGTAATAAATTATTTACTTCCTTATTTTACTTAGGCAAAATTACGAAACATGTTTTTGAAATAAGGATAAATGAAGCTAAACAGAATAGTGGCTTAGCTGGTTTCTTTCCCAGGTGTATGCTGTTAATGGAGCTGCAAAAAATAAACATTGACTGATTGACTGAATGGCATTTCCATTACGTTTCTAAAATCTTTGGTTTATATTTAGAAAAGCTGAGAATGGCATTGCTAGGAAAACAGACCAACAGACTATTTAATCTTTAAAAATAATTGAAAGAGAAAAGGTGTTCAGGCTTGTGAATTTGGACATTAACAACTGAACTGTGTATTTCTGATGTGCATACAGTGACTTAAGATTTTATGCCACAATGCTCGTCTTTATGGGTCTAGTTTTTTTTTAATAAAGCAGGTTCATAATGCTTACTTGCACTATTTGTTAGTTAGTTGTTTCCATTGTTAGTATTATCTGGTCCTTAAGGTACATGTCAAACTTTGTATTTGCTTGATTTTAGCATGGCTTTGATTTTATGGTCTTTAAGACAAAGCATACGGTCAGTTTTTAGTGTAAATTAACAGTGATTTAAAAAAATAACGGTAATAGAAATA
Source organism: Polypterus bichir lapradei (assembly GCA_026402145.1). Lineage (NCBI taxonomy): Eukaryota > Metazoa > Chordata > Cladistia > Polypteriformes > Polypteridae > Polypterus > Polypterus bichir. Next base: position 27,450,700 of record JANRMT010062808.1, on the reverse strand, counting down.
ACATTTTGGAGGTCTTAACTGCACACTGATTAGTAGTATAACCTAACATTGTATTTTTTCTCTAGAGAGGCTGGTTCCCTCCATCATCCCTAAAGATCTGCAGGTTAGATTAATTGGTAGCTGCATATTAGAGGTGGAAGTGAATGAGTGTGAAAAAATGAGGTTGAATATGCATTCCATCCATGGTTGTTTCCTGACACATTCTTGAAGATGCCAGAATAAGCTCCAACTACCAGACCAGGGTTAGTCCATCCTCTGGATGGGTATGTCCAGAGGATGGATCGATGAATTAATAAGCAGTACAATATGTGAGTCTTCAGAAAATGGATGGATAAATGCAATGCTGTTAGATTTTTTTTTTTATCTAGGTTGGGTTCTCTTAGGTTGGGATCTCTTCTCAATTTCTCCAAAAATTTTACACAACTCAGGCTTCACGTCACCACACATGATCATTGCCTAAGTGCTGCATTAACTTCTATGAACCAATTGCAGTTCTACTAGATTGCATTCCTTTTTCAGTTGGTTTTACAAGTATGATATTTCGCACTAAATGTATTTCTGTTTGTTTTCTATCTGAGTGTTCAATGTATTTCCAATTATTTTCCAGGTTGCTTAGCCTTCCAAACCTGGTGAATTTACCCAAGTTGTACCTTTCATAAGTTTTGTCAGATAATTACACTTTAGGATTCATTTCCTCAGCCCCATTAAAAAAAATGACTAGAGATGTAATGGTTTTGCTCAAACCATGCAAAAGTTGAAATAAGTGGAGAACTGGGCTACTCATGCTGAGCCACATTATCATTTTGTTCTTGGCAGAAATGGAATAGCTAATAGTGAATAACACAGCTAAAACACAATGAAGAGCAGACATGTATGACAAAATATGTTAAACTTACTGGGCTTGAATTAAAAATATATTTCCCATAATTACACGGTTATTGAATGAAATCCTTTTGGAAAATATAGACTCATAATTTGTTATCTTTTTCAGGTTTTTTTTTTTTTTTTGCAAAACCACCTACTCCTGCAAAAATCCTGTTAAATAAATTCTATGCAGTGCACCTTCCAGAAATATCCCATTTTTAAACTGCTAGCAAAAGCAAACCATGGATCATGTAGCAAGTGAAAAAAGCAATCTTCATACTCAGGGGGGTCAAATGGATACTAAGGTATAAGGTAACAGCTGGCATAAATGAATGTGTCTGGCGCATAGAAAAAAAGTGCAGCGCTTCAAATGATGTTTGGAATTCATTCCTCCAGAAAAGACCTTTACTTTTCCTTTAGTTCCCATGGCAGCTGGAAACCTATAGTGACATGTTGATCTTAAAAGAAATCACCTTTTTGTTCTCGGTGAACTGTGTGGTGCTAAGATTATGAAAGATACCTAAAATGAGTCAAATGCGTGTCTATCCAGAAAGACTCCTGCAAGCAGTTTATTCATTATCACTTTATCAATAAAAACAGCTGATGCTCTATAAAGTCTTTCTTTCTTTCTTTCTTTCTTTCTTTCTTTCTTTCTTTCTTTCCTTCTTTCTTTCTTTCTTTCTATACCATTACCATCTTTCAAAAAATGACATTTGTATACAAATTATACTAAAGCTAGATGATCAATCTCAACAAAATCAGTATTTAAAACAATCCTTCTGACAGTTTATATTAATACATTAATAATTTAATGATGGAATATTAACAATTTTGATAATGTGAAAAGTTTAATTTAGGTAGCACAATTACTAAATTATATTATTAATGCTATTAACTTTAATCCTAAAAAACTATGTTTGTGCATTACTCTATAATGTAATTATAAGAAAGTTAACAAAATCAACCCCTATTTATTTTACAGTATATTTTGGTTTTATTCCTCAATAGTTCATACTATTTGTTTCAGTTCTCATTCCCAATGTCCTTCATGAGCAGTAATTAAAAGAAAACTTTTCTATTAGGTTCAAATATGTAGAATCACTTTCTCTGTATAATTATTTATAATAATAATAATGAAGAAATTGCACTTTTTTATGTTGCCCTTAAATATGTACATAGGACATGTCAAAGACTGTTACATATACAATTCAGCACATATGTTCACATCCATTGTTATCTTTGCAATCAGTAGTTTATGAACCCTACCGTGATTCTGATGACCTTGGCAATATGCCTCTGGTGGCCTTTAAATAGGTCATTTGTTATCAACCATTTCTTCATGCATAATCCATTTCAGCTTCTTCAGTTCATGCTACCACATTTAAAACATCATTTGATAGACTATTTATAGACTTCGGTGGATGGATCAGGTCTTTACTTCTTTAGATCAAGATGAAGGTTTGTTTAAAGATTGAATAATGTTTGTTTAAAAGGTCTAAATAAAGACTAGAATTCTGACTGACCAAATGAAAATGGCCTCAGTGGTAAATTGTTTTTGTGAACATTAAACTACAATTGTGTGCTCTATTTTACAACACATCAGTTTAATTTAAGTTCCATACGTTCGATTTTGTAATTTAAAAGAACCCAACAGAAACAAACAAAAAGGTTCGGAGCCCCACCTGGGGAGCCCTCGTTTATTAGCGATTGTTCGCTGTCTGGAAAATATGAAGGAGCAATAGTGCATGCTGACAGATATTAAGGCACAATCAATAAATTCCAGCACAGACTGAAATTCTGTTGTTATATGTGTTGGTTATTCACATTTTCTTTCTCTCTCTGTCTCTCACTTATTGTTGCTCATTTGGAGTCAGACTGCTGGAATAATATTTTAGATGTGCCTGTGGGCAAAGTCAGACCATGTTGCCGAGATCTCATTCCAGGTCAGTGAAGTCATTGCTATAGAAGAAATAAATAAAGTTCCTACTTCTCTGTTGTGTGACTCCACCCTGGACTGTGTCCCCCATTTCCATTTCCTGTAAAAATGGTGATACTGCAGGCGGTGAATATGAATGGAATGATGACACACTGAAATGCAGTCTGTCCTTTGTCATTTAAAACTATACTGTCACATTGCAATACATTGAATTTAATAGTGAACACTACTCAAACATTACAAAATAAAAAATCACACTCTCCTGGAACGAATCCCAAATTTTATTATTTAATACCACCTACCAATTATTTTTTGCCATAATTACTCAAATGAAGAATTGTGTAGAACTGCAGCCTAATCTGGAAGATTCAGGTATAAGGCAAGAACCAACCCTAGACAGGGGGTTCATTGCAGGGCAAGCTAACAGAAACCAAAAATCACTAATAAACCTAATTTGCATATTTTTAGGATGGGGAAAAATAAATGAGGATCACTCAAAACTGTACAAACAACACACTGTCAGGACCCAGTCTCCCTGGAGTTGTGAAGTTGGAGTTGTGCCATTGTGTTGCTCCATTTCTAAGAACTGCCAAACTTGTTGGTTGTTGTGACATTCTTGTGGGTAGGCATATGGGATCCAGCAGAGGTGCATCTATTTGATCTTCTGCTCTATTTTTGGTTGCTGGATCCAAATCTGTTGGGATAGTTTCATTCCACCAGCAATTGAACAAGGAAATTGGTCAAATGTAATTTGGACAACCTCCAATTCAAGCAAGTCCTCCACTAGTAATACTCAAAATTCCTTGGCATAAAGAAAGATTGGCAGGATGCCTGCATTGAACACTCTCATCTTTGTTTATAGACTGATAGATTTTTCTTCCTTGTAGCTTGTGAATGCTGCTTTAGCACTCTCACTCCTGATAACAACATTTGCACATCAAGTAACCTTCAATGCAGTGTTTATGGAACCTACATTAAGTGCTTGAATTTATTGACCTGTTTAATCATCTCAGTGCCAACAGATAACAGGAAGCTTGTGACCAGTGTGTAGACTTGAATAGTTTGTTTTACACACTGATGTGCGGCCCAACCTTTCCTGTTCTGTGACTAATGATGTCCATGAATCAGTTCCAGTTTCATACACTGCGTTTGTGAATGTTAGTCCATCAGCACTGCATTTTCCAAGCTGTTTGACATGATCTATTCAATTATGATGTTGAAAATTTACGATGAAAGCACACCCTTTACATACTCCAATTTAGACTGTAATGCAGTCATTTGTTTCATCATACACCTTCACCATGCAGGAGGCATTGTCATAAAAGATGGTTGTAACATGGACAATTTTAGTGGGAATACCAATACCCAGGAGTGATTTCTACGTGACATTTTTGTAGATGCTGTCAGGGTCACTTCTGAAGTCAATACATATGTTTTACCGCACCACGTATGCTCTTTGAGAACTTGTCCTACAGATAAAAATCAATAGCGCCTTGACATGGTCTTAACACACACTAATGCAGGTAGTATATTCTCGCTTAGCCTATAGGTGAGAGCTGATCAATTGTGCAAGAACCTTCCCTACAATGGGTAGGAGAATGATTCCTCTATAGTTCTCACAGCATATTTTATCATTATTATAATGTAGGGAGTTCTTAATAATAATAATAATAATACATTTTATTTATATAGCATCTTTCCCATGCTCAAGGCACTTACAGAATATAAGAAAGAACAGCAGGGTATACAGTATATAGCGTAGTATAAACCAAATAAATAAATAAAGAAGATTAAGACAGTAAATTCAGAGAAAGCCTACCAGACAACAGAACTGATGGTCTAACACACACACACACAGGTTACATGAGCATCTTGACAGAGAGGTAAACTGAGAGAAGGGGAATGAAGTCAAGTAGAGCTAAAAGCCTTCACCATAATCTTCACGTGGCTCTCTGTACTGGCTGGGGAGCAAGCAAGAAACTTCACTGGTGCACCCAGCAGACACACCCTTGACATGTGAAATTCCCTGGCTTCATAGGGAGCAGGTCCTCAAAATGGGAAACTAGCCACAAAAGAAGAAGTTCCAAAATAAATTATCAATAGCTCTGTCAGAGAGCGTGAAACCATAAACGTCTGACTGTATGATAAAGGGTAGACAAAGGATATTTAAAGGTTTATTTTCAAAAGGCACTGAAACTTCAAAATGTTCAAAGAGCACAAAAGGGACAAATAGATATGCACAAAGGCAATCTGACAGCAAATGCAATCCCAATACATAATCCGAAGAGAGTGGTCAAGAACCAAGCAGAGGTCAGAAGTTCAGTAATGCAATTAATACTTAAAAATAATAATTTGAAAAACACAAGAGAACTCACCAACACCAAGTAGAAATGAACAAATCACATTTCACCAGTGGGTCATTTATAGGATGGGGGCAGATCGATGTGGAGACAGACAGGTGGTGCCACCTCTTGGACAACCACCCATAAAGCACAAGGGAAGTAAAAGAACAAGAAACATAGTTATGCAATAAAGAGTATCTATACACATTACATTAATAAATATAATACACATACAGAAATACTTGAAATTAAGCAAAGAAGAGATAAAAAAGGAACCTAAACTATAAAACATAAACAAGCAGAACCATGGCAATCGTTTTTCTTAAGTACAGGGACAGTATCAGCCAACTAACAGTCTTAAGAAAAATTTTCCTCACGTAATTTGCAGCAACATGTGCTACAGCCTTAATTGCTTCTACAGAGATTTGGTCAGGACCTGCCGCGTTGCCATTTTTTAAGCCTCTTGATTGCTAGAGAAATTTAGTTAGTGCCTGTCAGATCATGATAGTTGGGGGATTATCTAGCTCATGGTTCAATGTAGTACACAGCTCACATTTAAGCTCTGAATGGAATTGCCTTTTCCAGCATACTTACAGTATGTCTTCCTCTTTGGTCTTCACAGTTCAGCCTGTAAGATCTCTGAGAGTTGCATTTAGTTAGCAATGCTGACCAGAGAAACATTTCAGCATTAAAACAAGAGTTTTTGGATCATAATAACCAACAACTACATGGCCCCAGAAAGCCCTGTATCCTTTTTCAGCTCGGTGTTGATCAGCTTTGTCAGCTTCTTTCCGTTTGGTGAATGTAACAGCTTGGAAGCATACTACTGGATAATTACCGTATATCAAAAGTTATGCCAGAAATCCATGCTAACTTTTACTTAGCTTCAACCAAGGTATTCCCTGCACGTCTATGTCTTTGGAAGGTTAGTTTTCCTAAGTGCGATTTTGCAGTTCAATTTAAAAACTACTTTGATACTGTTGAGATTGGGGTACATTGAACGGGGGTTTGGGGTGGAACATTTTTCAGCATCAGCTTGCCCTTACACCTCACAAGTTGGTGGTCTGACATGGTCTCAGCACTATGTAGTACTTGGATATCAAGAACTAATGATCTGAAGCATCATGCTGACAGCATTAAGCACACAAGAATACCAGGTCAGCTGGGAAATAGGTTTGGTCGTAACAAAATTTTGAAAATGATAAGCAAGTGATACACAGAGAAGCAAACCAATTCCATTGACATTTAGGCTGCCACACCCAAATTTTCATTTCTTAGTCTGAATAAAGAGTTTACGCACTGATATCACCTGCTAACGATATGTTAGAGTATGTTTTAAAAGCACTCATTATACTCATTAATACTTCTCTCAGTTGGATTGTACACCCCAATCGCAGTGATAGAGCAGTTCCAATGAGACTGACCAACACAATGTGATCTGAAATAGGTATGAAGCATATGGCAGACCTCTTACACTTATTATTGACTAAGAAGGCAGCTCCAGGGTGACATTGCTCTCCATGAGAGTGAAACAAGTACATTTGCTCAGTGGAATTCTTATTGTAGATTTCCTTAATCATGGGCTTTTATAGCTTGGTCCAGATAATGAGGCTGCTATAGAATTTTAGGAACCGTGTATTTATTCCATTTTACTCACTTGACTACCAGTCTGCACATTCCAAGTGCCAAAATTCAGGTGGTTATTTGTTATCATAATCCATGTAGGGGCATCTATCACTGGTAGCCATACATGCCCCCTTGTGCCCTCCAATGCCATGGTTGGAGTAGCCGATTACTCATTTCTTACCAGTACACTGGTAACCACCAACACCAACATTTCCAGAATGGCAATAAGTTTTTTTTATGGCATTCAGCGGAAGGAAACCACAGCTCTTGGTCACATGCCAACCACTGCTACCAACATCTGTTGTGTCAATTCTAGCTATTAGAGCTGTCCAGAATGTGTTGTGACTCCTTGGTACTATGAACCGAATGTGGACAGGGAGAACCTATAATTAAAAGATTGATTGTTCTACAACTGAAGCCTTTCACTCTTCATGGTTTATTTCCCTGATGTACAATGAAAATACCTCTACTCTCTACATTTCTGTTATGTTCTTTTTTTGGCCTGTTGCTCTCCCTTGTTTGAATCTCCCTTCATGCCGTTTTTTCCCCTTCAGCATAGGGAAATAAAGATGTTCATTATGGGGCTTTCTAATGTTTTACTCCTGAGCTGCTCTTAGCATCTCACGTTCTGTCTCTATTACAGTATATATCTGCTCACTCCTGGTAAATGGCAGTTTTGAACAAGTTCTTATTATTAATTGTTGCATAAATAAATATGATACACATAATTTGCTAAGTCATAAAAACTCATTTGTAACCTTAAACAAACATCTTTTAACTTAAAGGTATTTACATTTCCTCTACAGTTTTTCTCTTTGGATATGCAAAATGCAATAATGGCACATTTTCTTTGAATCTCCAGTTTCAAATTAAAAAGCTATAGTAACAATAAGGAGAAATAAAAAATAAATTAAAGAAGTCTATGAAAGTTTTCTACATCAATACACCTGGAAAGCTTGACATTCAGATAGTAAATTTTCTTTACTCATGTAAAACATATTCGAGTTAGCTGGGATGTAACTTGAACTTTATTAAAAAAGTAGTGAAAATAGGATTATATACTATACGTTCTTAAAAATAATAAAATAATCCATTTTTGTATTCTATTTTAATTTTTTTCAGGTTTTTGAGGTCTCCTTATATCTCATTTCATTAGAATAAAAGGTAAATTCAGAGATATATATAATTGAGGATTCATAGCCGCAGAATTCAAGCTAACAACATCACTCATGGATTTTCAGCCCTAACCATAACTTTTCAGGCATATTTGATTGGGCATCAAATCATCACAAACTGCCCACGGAGACCTACACTACTGGTTAATGACACACACGTATTTCCCTGGATGCCCACAAGCTTTATATGTTATTTCATCTCAGCCCTGAATGATGAAAGTGCCAAGTTTTTGTTTTTCAAATGCTCATGCAGTACAATGGTTCTATATAGCAATAAACATTGTAAATTATTCTTTGATCTCTTGTGTAATAGTGATTTGAAGTATACCTGTAATACGTATGGATTGGATTTCTTTAGAAATGTGAAAATTGAGCAAACTAAGAGGTACAGTAGACACAAAGGTATTAACTGTATTATACACTTCAACCCAAATTAATATTTTCTGAATATATTTAGTGAATTATGGTAGACCTGCTACACCATGCGTCTGGGGTAGCCTGCAAAATTATTAAAGAAATTTGATCAGAACTGTGCAAGGCAATGCACTGCCTTCAAGGATAGTAGATTGACATATTGAATTTGAGAATGTGCGAGGCAGGTACCACTTTGGGAACCTTGGCTACTGTGTTTCTAGTTTTGCTCCCTACTGTAACAGAGTACATATTACAGTATATATGATTAACATATAACTCCACAATTTATTTTGTCTCTTGGTGATTACTAAGAGCTCAATGCTATTTCAGGCTGATTCACTGGATCTTTCTTTTAATTTTATAGCACGAAAATGCATACTCCCATACCAAGCATACTTGATATCTCTGGAATTCTCTGGAGATCTGATGCTATAGAGACCATGACACTATTGTACACATTTTTAAACATAAACACTTCCTGTTTTTTCACATAAGATTCCTGGGCTTTTTAAACAAATATTTTTCTAGATAAATAATCAGACTGAGCATATGACTGAAAAGTAAGAAAAAAAATTGAAGTTATAAGTAATAAGTGAAATTATTGAGGGAAGTCTATTATTATTTTGCACAACATCTGCTGGGGCTGCGCCCCACTGGCTCTTAATGCAGAATCGCCACAGGTTATGTATGTGAACAAGACTCATTTGACAAATTATGGTAAGTACAGTTTGACTGTTCTCTGGTGGAGAGTCATCCAGCTTGAATTTCCACTTGCATTTTTCAAACTGTGAAGACATTGAACAGTAAAGAGCTATAGGTAGTGGAACAACAATTTAATTAAATTCATTAAAGCTCATTTTCATCATTGAATCTGATAAGGCGTGTTTACTTGAAGTAGATTTGGTCTCTCATTTAAAATTGCTGAACCTAAAATGAAAAGTGAAAGTTACTAATATGCAAAATCTGCCAAGAGCTGCCAGACCAAAAGCTTAATCTTGTATATGATGAAACCATGTGATAAATAGAGGGCAGTGGCCTACGAGTCCATCAATGTTTTGAGGCTTCATTCTTTTTTAAACTCTTCTCCATCCTATGCACTTCTCCACGCTGTCATGTGATTTTGTTTGGCTAATAAATACCATTGTTTTGCAAAGGCCTCTCATTTTGGTTGGCATTAGGTCTCTCACGTTGCTTGACAGTTGATTCTAGTGTGCTTATTCATTCTAAAAGCAGCAAGTGACCTCGAATCTGTCAATCCTGCTGCCTCAAAGTGATTTTCAATTTGCAAATGTGATGGGAAAATTATGGCTGCAACATTTGCTGAAAAACTGAGAAGCGTCTGGATGCAGATTCACAGTGTGAGGGTCTGGTGTGAAAAGTGCTATAATAGCTATCAATTCAACTTTCCAAAAGCTCAACAGACACTATATGGGTATCAAAACAAGCAAGTCAGGTTGTCCACTTGTTCATATTTCTCTATGAGCTCTAGTTTCCTCACAAAACGCATATACATGGATGTTGCATTGATTTGTAGCATGTTTAAATGTTATTGTGGTGTCCCATCCAGGCTGTTTCTTGCTCTTGTTTTGGCATGATGCCGTTTGGAAACACTTCAAACCCCATTCACGGTATATAAGAATAAGCAGATTCAGAAAATGGGTGGATGGTGTTTCCTCACCATATCCAATTGAATAGATTATATTTAAATAAATGAAAATATTTCATGCTAAGTTAATTACTGTTGGCTGCTCAGATGATGGCTTAGATGCTTAGTTGTTTAGATTAAATTAGATAACATTAGATTAGATATTTAGAAGCTTAGATGCTTAGATGATGGCATAGATGATACTAAGATGGCTGCTAAGAATGTGCAATGATGTGTGTTAGACCAAAAAAAATAATTCCAAACACATCAAAATGGAATCTCCTTTTAAAATGCGGTTCCATGATAACACTTGATCTGATCCGAGTACTAGAAACATCAAAAAGATGCAGAGTATACTTTACCAAAAACATGTGAAACTGACAGCTGAGCAAACATGCCCAAAGAAACAAGTAAAGTTCCATTACTTCAGGCAATTTTCCAACAAAGCATTTGGCACATTTGCAAAGTTTTAAGGCTGATAAATCAACTCCTCGTTTTTGACTGAAATCTCTACTGCTGTGAACACTGTTTGCCTGTCTAAAATTTTTCCCCTTGAAAATCTGAATATTTTAACTGTTCTTGCAGTGTGTTCACTTTTGCATTAATGAATCCGCTTGCCTATTTTTTCTTAACTATCCTACCATTTGACATTAACTTTAACAGATTATTGGGTCTGATTTATTTTTATTGTAACTCTCAACATTTGTGTGATGCATACTGTATATGGCAAAGTAATTAGAAAGAGCTAAGCGAATCACTTATAGCACCAATGTGTTTTTTTTGAGAGGGGTAGAAGATATTGAGTGATGCTAGTAGGTTCTTTTCCATTACAATAGGCAATTCGGAAAACACAATTCTGTCCTTCTCATTTTATTCTTTTATTTTCTTTTCATATCATTCTGTAGAACAGAGCATTTTGACTTAGAGCATTTTGGTTTATAATGTAACACGCTTTAAAATCACTTAGCAACAGTTCTTAAAGGGGTAGGTCCTTAGCGTAGCTGAATTTTATCGAGTTAAGTTCTTTAGCTTTAGTTTTTCTTATTAAAATCAGCAGAATCATACTGTACCTAGCCAATTTTCTCTTACACTGCAGGGAGCTTTAACCTAAGTCTCTTATACTTACCAAATATTTGAAGAAGAAATTACTAGTCACCAAAGGACCACGGTACTTTAACATTTAAAAGGAAGAGCAAAAGGCATTGCATCAAATTCAAACTGGAAAATACTTTTCAAAATGTTATTAAAGTAAAAAAAAAATAATTGGATTTGGCCAGTCACCTGCATGCTTTATAAGTTATATTTCTGAATAAGTCAAATATGATCAAAATAATGGAATAACATAAACAAAAATATTGATATTAAACTAAGTTCTGCAAAACTAGCCACAAATATAACACAGACAGAATAGGTTGTTCCAAATTCCAATGACCATTTGTTTAAAAAAAGTTTCTCTTGAATTTACTCTTCTTGATTTTCAATAATCTCCTTCAGTATGTGATTTACTATTTAAATAAAAGAATTGAAGTACTACATCGATTTCCTTTTAAAAATCAGATCAGTTTGATAGGATCTTCCTCTCAAATACCAATGCTGGCTCTTGTTTATAAAATGATTTTCATAGAGGATGACTCCTAATTTATTTCTCATTATATTTTCCATAATGTTATAGAAGACATAAATGAGCTGTATTAGTCTATAATCCATAGCCAGTCAATTCATTAGGTGTCTGCCTAAGGTTACACTTACAAAAGTTAAGGGAATTCAGACAATGAGGGAGACAGGTTGTGGAGGGCTTATAATAGTGAATGCGCACCATGGACACAGAGGGGTGGCATTTATGTACTGTAATTGAAGGGAAGCTTGCTCCAGACACCGAAGGGGATTCCAACCCCATCTCAGTTCTTGAAGTCTAATAATACTGAATGCACACTATGGACATTGATGGTCACTGTTTATATAACTCAAGCAGAGCTTTCTGCTCCCTCCGTCACGCTGTGGAAAATGAGGGGTGCAATTTTGGAAAGTCAAGGGGTGCTTTGTGAGCTTCAACTAGCACTGCTGTAATTATCAGAATCCATTGTGTCTCCATTCTTATAACAACTTTTAAATTGTCAGTTGCTTGTCTTTAAATTTGTTTCAGTACTTCTGGTAAAATCCTACTCAGCTTGGAAGTTTAGCTACTCTACAAAGCACCCCATGTCTTACATCTGAATATTATAATTTAATATACTTATGCACTGAGTTTATTTTACTTCTATATGAGGCATTCTATTTATTTCTTCTTTTCAGAATACTACAGTACAATGTATTTAGTTCATTTGGTATTCACTGTGCTTGTCCAATTATTTTTCCTTGTGTATTACTGAGGTTTCTGAAATTGTCTTTTACAATTTTCATTACCTAATTCAGTGTAGAGTCATGGGTGACCACAGTTTAGCACAGCAGCATCAAGCATATGGCAGGAACCAACCATGGATAGGGTGCCATTTATCTGATGGCCCAATTGTGCACACCTACACTCTACTTCTACAGGGCTATGTAAAAATCACCGATTAACTTAATCTTTGGGATTTTTTAGGAAAATCCGTACTAT
>JANRMT010062808.1:27425224-27438092 GCA_026402145.1 Polypterus bichir lapradei | reverse complement strand
TGTGTAGTTTCTTTCTTTTTCAGATTCATATCCATGACACAGGCTTTATCAAACACACTAAAATGAATTGCATATTGTTTGCAAATTTAAGGCACTTCATTGTAATCTTACTGTAACAATATATGCACAAAATTGCCAAACTATTCCCAAAGCCATAGCTGCTTTAGAGCTGTTACTCTCAGTGCACCATAGAGAGTATTTTAACCTGTGTGTTGCATATGTGTGTAGTATCATTGCTGCACAGGTTGTGTCGAGAGCACAGTGGATTGCACATCATAGCAGAGGATACAGCTTCTAGCTCTGGGGGACATTCATAGCACATGCTGCCTAAGGACAACTACCAGCATCTGCATGGATTCCTCTGACCCATGCTACAGTCTATTTGAACTCCTCCCATCGACAAACGCTTCACAACCTTTCCTGCATGGACCTCATGGCTCAGAAACAGTTTCATCCCAAGAGGTATAAACTGACTCAATCAGTCCTTCAAGTGCTCCTGGTAGAACTTCTTGTATTTAAAATTGCAATTACCTTATTGTAAACTTGCACTACAATTGTAATATTGCACAACCTGTAGCACTTTGTGAACTATTTGCATTATTTGCACCATATATATGTATATTATACTTATGCTTTCATATTGTAAATTTTTTATTGTCTTTATATTGTATTTTTTGATAATTTTATAGGAAAATAAGTTTATGGAGGAGTTGCAAATTGAATCTCATTGTACCATATGATGACAATGAAGAATTAAATTCAATTCAATAGATCACATTTTTACAGATGATTATGACTGGCTTCTAAGTCAATTTAGATTTCCAAAAGCTATCCTTTTGTAGCTGTGTGCTGTTAGAATACTACGATGTGTACTTGATATCATTTTTATGATGAAATGTATTAAAGTATGTATATTATGTTTTACAAATTAATTGTTAACTTGATATAAATGATATATACTGTTAATAATTAAACACGTGGGAGCACAGAGATGCAGCGGTAGCAATTGCGCTCTGTGCTTGCTGGGACTGGTGCAACCCTGGATGGATGGATGGAATAATTAAAAATATATAATGAGGATTTTTCAGTGTTCCTTCAAAGTTTTGAGGAATAGGTGTTATAAGCTTACAGCTGGTTTTACACTTATTACAGACGATTATTGTGTGACAATTGGTTATGTGGAGAAGGAAAACAGGACAAGAATTGGGGATTGGTATGTTTGACAGAGACAATACTGCTGCAATAAATTATTCCATCCAGGGTTATGCCAGTCCCATCAAGCATGAGAACAATCCCTGTACGGGCTGGCAGCCCATTGTTACTGCTGTGCCACCGTGCCCCTACAGGTTTAATGTACGTTTTAATGCATTTCTTCATGAAAATGACATCAAGTATACATCTTAGTATTCTAAAATGTTCATAGGGCTGTAATATTATTTAAACATATAATGTAATAATATAATTTAGAAAAATGTGACATTACTTGACATTTTCTGCTAGTGAATGTACATTCTTTAATGGTGAACTGGAGAGTAAACAGGTAGACAGGCGCACTGTATAAATATTGTCGATCAGGCTGAAAGAAGTGGTATTTCCATTTTTTTCTTTATAGAGAGTAGATACAGGATGAAAAAGAGGAACGTTTGTGAAAAACAAGTGAGTGTTAGGTTTGATGTCACTTGGATTTTTATTGAATTGTTAAGGTGCACTTAAAGTTGAGCAGAATTTTTCAAAAGTAATAATGATGGGGCAAAGTATTGTTGTGATGTTTGTTGCTGAGGCTGCTGGTGTTAATGCCGAGTAGATGGTTTTGTTTTAGTTCTGCTAAGTTTCTGTATGATGTGTTTACTTTAATAAATATCCTCGGCCTGCAGTCTGTCCCTGTTTTTGTAAATAGTGGTTATCTTGGTATACAGAGTATTGTTGTTAGAGAATAGTCTGCTCAAGAATGATTATTCTTATGCAGGACCAAGCACTATAATCAGAAAATGGTATGAAATTCCCTAAAAAGATTACAGTGATGGCTGCTAAGAAAACACTAACAAGTCAATTTATAAAACGCTAAGATTTTAATTAGATATAGAGACATTTTAAAATGAAAATGATAGTTTTGGTATTTGGTCACTTAGCCTAACATAGCTCATGGTTCCTTAATCCTTAATAGTTCCAAAATATCGTTGAGGTAAGATCAGAAATTGTCAAGCCTATTGCTTACAAATAAACTACTTTTTTATCTGTTCCCCATTTTTACAGGTCTTTAGGTAATGCAAGGTTTTCTAATATGTGTACAAAACTCTATTATTAACATTTATTTGTTGATGGACTGAAAATACAGTATATCAAAACAATAGACAATGATTTTAAAGAAAACCTATTTACTCACTTCAAAATTTTAACCACTTCTGCCATGTCACCATTTAATATAAAATTTGAATAAACAAGAATGATGCTACACTACAGTAGTCTTTCCCCATAGATCATATCCTACATACAGAGGAAAAAAGTTGAGTAGCACCACATTGGAGTATATCAATGTCCATTGTATTAGTCTTGTGACATGGAGCCTAAAACTAGGCACAGTATATCAGATGTGAGAGTTTTATACATCTTAAATATAACCTTTCTTGACTTGTACTCCACAGGAATGAATCTAATAGACAGATCACATGTTACTATATTCTAATTTTTTGATCTTGCTTATACTGTACTGTCATTCATGGTTTGTTGTGCACTGATGACATACATAATTTTTGCATCAGTGTTGACACGTGTGACTGAGAAGTGATGCCATGTCTTCCATATTGCCATGCACTGATATTTAAAGAAGCACAGGCATGTAGGAATGCACAAAGTTCGTCCCAGCACAAAAAAGAAAAAAACCCAAACTGTTAAAATGTATTTTGTTTACACTTTAATTTAGTTTCTGAATTGAAATTTAGTGTAATCCCTTGGTTTTGTGGGTAGAAAAAAAATCAGTGTTTGCTCTATATTGGCCTAAATCTGATTATTCTGAAGGAGAACACGATTTATATATGTACTATCTGAAAAGTGGATATTTTTTAAAGATATTAATACATGGAATACTATATGGATCATAAATTCAAGACAAGCAATAGAATAGGTTATCCAGAGGTGTAAGACATATCATCAATTGTGTGCACTCTAACTTCTAACGGTAATAATACTTTGCGGCAAAAAATTATTCAACTGAATCAGTGTAGCAATTAGTAGTTTCTATAGGGGAAATACAAATCACTAATTATCAGTGCACACACTGAACATGCGGCTGCTGCCATTATTTTTGCAACTGCAGCTTCTCCACCAATTAATGAAATTCCCCCAGTAATTTAAAGAATAATGAAAATCTCTATATAAAACAAAATCTTTAGAGAGATAGATCCCACAAATGATTACAGTCTCTAAAATGCAAATTGACATCTCTTTTTCTGTCTTGTTTGTGTAAGACATACTGAATTAAATGAGCATCAGCGGCAGCAGATACTATGAGAGTACTGTAACTCCCTCATTTAGAAGTTGTAAGTTCTCCAAGGATCCACATTGGTGACTTGTCTTGAGTAAAGCAGTACACTATGCACCTCATCTTTGTTTGCAGGGCTAACAGCAAGCTGCCACAGAAAGTTCTATTTCATGTATTGCATTGCACTGTAGTGAGCTCTGTAATCACGTCAACAGTGTGGAAATGCAATGGCTGAGCTTTTTACATGAATAAAATTACTACTAATTTCTTTTTTAGGAATTAAAAGGCCGGAGGTAAAAAAACAAGTATTATACCGTAACATGCCATTCCATTTCTAAACAAAACTAATCCTGAACAGGACTGGAAGGGGTTGAAGCCTAACCCAGCAAACATATTGTGCAAGGCAGGATTGATCACTAGACAGAATGCCAGTCCATTGCAGGGTCAGTTAGAATTATGTTTGCCCAAATTTGTTGAAAATATGCCTTATGTTTAAGTAAATCTTATTAACCATAAGAGCAGATTATTAAAAAAAGGATCAGTTTAGAAATATGCTTGGTTTGCATAAATAGTACATTAAAAGTGGTTCTACACTATATTTAACCTTGTGAGTAGCATTTTCAAACAATGCTATTCTTTTTTCTGGTACCCAGATCCCATCTACCTGCCATATCAGTTCCTGTTCAGGCCTCCCTGACTCCACCTCTTCCTCTAATCCACCATATTTATTGCCCAGGTCCATCCTGTTAATCAATGCTGTCTTGAATTCATGTCTGAAACAACGTATTTTTCCATTTTTGCCTGCCTTATTCAAGTATATGGGGTGGACATCCCCAAACCTTTTTCTGTATGGAGCCTATTTTATTACACCAGCAACAATGTTTACGTGTTGCTGAACTCTTCTGGATGCTGCAGTTGTTCAGTAAAGGCTTCTTGGCTGATATCATTGTTGTAGACCAGCTTACTGTATATCCACATCCTACAGCGGCCAGAAAAATCACAACTGTATAAAATCTGATAATTAAAATGAACCATAAGAACTATCTACTCATCCAAAGCCTTATGTATATAATGCCTTTAAGAACTGTAAGAAATATTTTCATTTTAAGCATTTCAAATTTTTCAGAATTCAAACTGTGAGTTTCAGCTAATCAGTAGAGTGCATGTGTATTTTGAAGTTTATTAGTACATGATTTGTTTTCATTTGTCTTATTTTCACTTACCATATTGTGTATATATTGATTTTGTCGTTTGTAAAATTATGCTTATTAAAGTGTCAGTCATGGATACAATGTCTTTTAAATGTCTATTAAACTGGCACCATATTGTATATGGCCAAAAAGCACCTTGCCTGAGGAAGCCTTATTTAATACACCGGCCCTGTATGTAGCAACATGTAACGCACATTTCTTTATAGGATGCTCAACATACACAACCAGAGCTCTCCAGCAACTCTGCTGCATCATTTAGATCCATAGAGTTTGAATTATTTAACTGAAGTCTGGATGCAGCACTTTTTACCAACATATTACCCATAATTCCTTGCTATAAATAAATCATAAAAAATTTCCAGTGAAAAACTACTATACGTGGATAATCCTACTCCATATAATTTGCTTCCTTAATGATTTACCACATGACATCTCATATTCTGCAGAACAAAGGGATTATTTCTACTATGCAAAATATTGCTCTTCAGAGGTGAAGATGTCCTATTACAGTTAATAACACTCATAATAAGAACAATTTTGACATTCTTAAAGCAGACTATATGTTGAAGAATACTAAATGAGAAACATTTGATTTTAAAGAAATAAAAAGTGCCTGAAATCACCTTAACTTAAGAAAATTCACAGAGTAGTATCAAACTCAAACTGGATGAGTGGCAGATTGACAAAGGTCACATCATAATGTCGACAGTAGCGATGAACAACTTTTGAAACATATCAAATGGAAGAGAAAAAGAAAGATATGGGTGTCACAAGTGCAGACTGTTGAAATTCAAATCAGGCTCTTCAAGCAGATCGGAAGAGGTCCACATCTTTGATATGTTCACACAGCATGCCTTAGTACTCTCTAAAATGTTCAGGTTTAAAGACATCTATTTATCAAATTCATCCATCGATTTTTAAACATTTTTTATTCATTACAGAGTCTTAGGGACTATCTTTGCAACATTAGGGAGCAAGACAGGAATTAACCATAAATTGTATACTTATTAATCAGGGACATACCAGAGCCTATCATATATCTGATCAAATGAAACAAAGTGAATTCACAAGCCAAAAAAAAAACACAGATTCCTCATAGACCTCAAACTGAACCCTGATCCATAGAGCTGTGAGGCAGATGAATCAACCACTGTGCCAGTACTGTATATTGTACCCCCTATTTAATACATTTGCTTTAAAGGAGTCGGCATCTTCTTTTGTCTGCATGTTTTTTTTTTCCTGAGAATTGAAAGTTTCCTCCCACATCCCACCATAATGAATGTGATATTCGGCCTGCAGTTTCAAAAGGTTCAATAATTCAGGTTGTGGAAGGTTTCTGGATGTAATATTAATTATAGATATCAATGGGGATAAAATCCAAGATGCCTGAGGAACAAATGTTGCTGCCTTCCTTAGCAGCAGATGTGCAATGTGCTCCTTGAGTTTAGTGTAATTAATCGTTCTTATTGATAAATACAGCTCAGTGTCCTGAACATTTGAATAATCCTTAATTTGTGTTCTACTGTTAGACAGTATTGTAAACTGTTCTTAATTTTTTTAGGTATGGAAGGCAAAAGTTTTGAGGTAAAATTGTTATACTTGCTAACCATAGTGCAGGAAAGCAGTTAACAAGTAAGAATTTCCCTCTAATCCATAAAAATAGCAGTAATGACCTTATAAATGTATCTGAGTGAGTGTGGCATGTGATTTTGAGAACTACCTGCAACCCTAATCCAGAAAAAAGATGGATGGAGGGATGCATTTGACAGAAAAGTGGAATGAAACTACCAGTTCTATAAAAAAGTATGAAATCATTCATGTAAATTGTTCTTTTTCATTTGTTAATATAGAAGTATTTCAGGAAAGAGAAAAAAACTAAGCTGTCTGTCTACCCTGGCACATACTTGTCTAAGACAACGTGGCACTTAAAGCAGTGCTGGGCTAAAAGAACACAATTTCACATCAGGGCAATTTAGAACTAACAACTGGCTTAAAAACATTTTTTCTTAAAGTAAGCCAGGGTCCCTAGAGGAAGAAAAAATGAACATACAGCAAATACTACACATAAAGAAAGGACAAATAATTGTGAAGTAGTAATTAGTGGATTTACAGTTGGCTGAGGAGTAAAGTGCAACATTACCACTGTTTCAATTTATTTTTTACAGTTGGAGTGTTGTACAGTGTGGTTGAAGTGGCAGTTGAACTGGCAACTGAGTTTGCTACTACATCATATCATCGATATAATCACGTCATTACTTCACTCTTTAAAAACACCCATTTTAGTAAATGTGAAACATATACTTGATTATTCCTGCGTCTGGTAGGTGTTAAGCTCATATCAATAAATATAAAGATAACCCATTCACTGTGATACTTTACTTAACATTTCTAGTTCCATGACACTGTACACAGAAACTAACATCACAATGTATTAAATGTTAAAAACTTTTAACAAGACCACATTTAGTCTTCTAAAGAAGCCTCATTTACACCTTGAGGCATACTTTCTGGGATATCTTTGACTCTGCAAAACTATCCTTGCCTGTGCTTCAAAAACAATTCCAGACATTCAATATTGTGTTTTAGTAATGGTTTGACAACTTTACCTTTAAGTTATAGTAAAATATTGGTTCCAGAAATTGTGCTGTGTTTGAACACTGAAGATTAAAAGAGACAAGTCAATTATTGATGTTTTAAAAAAGGAATCACTGCAGTGTGTTTTGTTCTTGGTTTTTGTCTCGGGGGATTTGCATGCCAAACAAAACATACTGTGTTGTAGCAGCTATAGGAGGAAGACAAAGTACTGATAAGCAGGCTACATAATACAGCACGCTCTCAGAAATTTGAAGGAAAGAATTGCTGTTCAGTGAAGCAGAGGTTTCCAATATTAAGCTGAACAAGATGAAAGGGTCAAGATAAACTGCAAGATTGTGGGCAAAGAAATACATTACATACTCAAACCTGATTGACACATTTCAGGGTCATGGTGTGCCAATGCCTACCCAAGTAAGTTGGGAAATAAATTGACAAATGAGAGGAGACCATTCAGTCCATCAAGCCTTTTTGTTTAGCTAATAGCAAATCCTTATCAATATCTCATCCAGATTCTTCTTAAAGGTCGTCTTGGTTTCTGCTTCAACTACATGTCTCTGTAGTTTCTTCCAATGTCCCACAACTCTTTGTGTGAAGATGTTTTGTCCTGAGTTCAGTCTTAAATGCACTTATTCTTATTTTCCATTGATGTCCTCCAGTATGTCATTCACTCTTAAGCTGAAAGAGTGTTGCTGGATCTAATTTATCAATGCCTTTGAGGATTTTAAATTCATTGGATTAGTTCCTCAGGCAGTCTCCCCTGCTTGAGACTAAACAGGTTTAATTTTATGAGCCTAACAGAGTTTCAGGATGTTATTGGGTGAATGTATGTTTGTATGTTGGAGAAAAACTGGATTGGCCAGAGTAAAACCCATAAAGACATAGGGAGTCATCCAAACTGTCTTTCGACAGCAACTGAATATGGGATTGAAACACAGGATGCCGAACTCACAAGGCAGAGTTTGGGATATCTCACAGGTGGCGCAGTGGTAGTGCTGGTAAGGAGACTGTGGAAGATTGTGGGTTTGCTTCCCGGTTCCTCCCTGTGTGGATAGCGATTTGAGTACTGAGTAAAGCGCTATATAAATGTAATGAATTATTATTATTATTATTGTTATTATTATTAGTCCATTCAAACTTCCTCAAAAGATGCAAAATCCCGACTGAGTAATATTTTTGGTTATAAGACCTCACTCATATTTGCTTTATTGTTGTTCACTTTGTGTCTTCATCTTACTTTTCTTCTTTCCATTTCATTTATGAGACTTACAGTGTTTCCCCACTGGGGAAGCTTCAGCCTTTTTCCTCCAGATCAATCTACCTCTTGCAGTGTGCAGCCATTTCTACTACAGTCTGCATTCTGACTTAAGTAAGGAAGCATTAGCAAGACTCCACTGGTGTGAAGAAGAGCATTCTGAATAACCTGAGGAAGAGTTTGTTGATGTTGATTGATTAGTTGATTTAAAGTTGTGTAACGTAAAAGGAATATTATAACGTGCCAGCACTAACACCTTGGTGTGAAAAGGCTTTAAGGACTATGCAAAGAAATGTACTACATGAAACTAAAAAGACTTTGTTAATTCAACATAGCCAATGTGTTCAAAGAACATTGTTACATGCTTGTTTGCATCACACAATATTTAGAGAGGTTATTTTATTAGTAATAACACAGTCTTTTAGTCTTTAATTCATTTTTTTTTAATGAGCAGTTTTTTTTTTATAAATCTAACACAACTTTAATTGTTCTCCTTTCATATTGTTTATTATTTCCATTGATATATATTTTTTTGTAATTTGGTTAGTTACCTTTCTAATTATTCTTATTGTAGTTCAGTTTAGAAAGTGATTGTTCATATCCTTCATCCTTTTTGTTTCAATAAATTTGTACTTTTTTTCTATGAGATGCAAGCATTGCCTTCTTTTTTGATCGGATTAAGACCTTTTCACACAAAGATGCTCCACTGGAGTGGAAGGTTGATTGATAATTTACTAGACTCCTGATTATGATCTTACTTTCAAACCTTCATTTTTTAATTTTCTGTAATATTTGGGTGATAGGGGAAAAAGAACTTTACAGATAGCAATTACTGGTGGAATACTGGTGAAGTTACAACCATATTGTTTTTAGTCAGAATCTCGTGGACTAACTACAAAGAGATTGGTGTGGGCAAGTGCACTGCCATGGTGCAAAAATGCAGTTTACTGTGCACCACTTCTCTGGACATTTTGTTTCCAGCAGTTGTAACCACATTGGGGCACCACCAAGCCCCAAACCACTGACACAATAATGCACAGATACACTTTCAGCTCAAATAAAGGGTTTTTATTTGACTCCAACACTTCCTTCACAAGAAGACCAGCGAAAAATACATTATGCACAATTCTCCCTCCAGGAGAGAGTCAACCAAAATGAGGCAGCAGGCTTTCTTTTAAGGTCGACCCGAGAATTGCTTCTGGTCTCATGCCCAAGATGTCCAGAGCACTTCTGAGTTGTGCAGAAACCAGGGCAGTCCATCCCTGGCAGCACCCTCTGGCAGCCCCCAAAATCCCCAACAAGGCTGCACTTCAAAACTTCACTTCCTGTGTCATCCTGTGGGTGTCCTAATCAGGTTTAGCCTTGAGGAACACTGCCACCTGTCATGTGGGAATGAACTGCTCAAAGTAAGCCCACTTTGACCTCCTGGCTGGGTATGAAACCTTCCTTAACCCCGGCCTGGATGTTTGTCCTTCCTTCTTGGCACCCACACAGTATAGGGTACAAGTCAAGAGCAAGGTGTGAATTGATGATTAGTTCATTACAGGGTACTTTCACCCATGCCAGCTGAGTTGCCACTCAACCTAGTTGGAGTGTGTTTAAGATACTGGGAGAAACCAGAGTGCCAATAGAAAATCCCATGCAAGCATGAATACTTTATACAAACTCCAATAACACAGACTGATTGGATTTGCACCCAGTCTCTTAGAGCAGTGAGGCACCATAGTTGACCAACAAGTGAATGTGCCATCCCATTTTCAAACAAGTCATAGACTCAGTGATTTTAGGTGCTTTGTATGGATTGAAAGTAAGATGAAATTGTTCTCCTTTGTGAAATGCCATGTTATTTAGGTTCTACAGATACTGTTAAGAAACATTGCTGAACTGTTAATGCCATCAAATCCTTCTGTAAAACAAATTTCCATTTGCCGGAGAGCTAGGTTTAAAGGCCCCAGATTCAATAAAGTGTTTGAATGACAACGTTCTTCTGCTAGTTTAGTAAGGTCTCAGGTCATGACCTCAAAAAGAGGACTGAAGTTTTCTGTGTAGCCTCACTAATATTCAGAACAGAATTTGCCACAAGTAAACCTTTTTCTGACTTTACTGTAACCCCGTCTTTGGGGGCAGAGATTAAAGACCACTGCTCTAAATATACACTACTTCATTTGTGTATAAATTAACTGGTTCAATAAATAGATCTATGCTCTCAGTTTTGAAAATGAAAGGATAAAAGCTTGAAACTTTATAATTAAATCAAGTAGACAGTACACTCCAGTAATACTAAATTGCATATTAATATGTCACCCACTTCAACAGCTGTGTCCATTGTTATTTTCCATTTAAAGCCCCATATGCTTGTCTCTCCATTCGTCTCCCTACATTAACCTTTTGCACATTTTAATAACTGTGTCTTTTTGTTTTTGCTTGTTTTTCTCTTTTCAATTTAGTACTTTCAAATGTCTATTCATTTTGTTCAAACCTTACTTTGTCCACTGCAATGCAGAAGAAACCTGACTCTATATCTGCTGTATCAGTTTGTAGGTACAAAGTTCTCCGGATCAAATCTTGTTCATCACAAGCCATTGTATCTAAGATTCTGTGATCTATCGTTTAAGATGCTGTCTCAACCATCCAGTTTTCCTCTTCTTTAATTTTGGAATGATTTTATATACACTCACCTAAAGGATTATTAGGAAAACCTGTTCAATTTCTCATTAATGCAATTATCTAATCAACCAATCACATGGCAGTTGCTTCAATGCATTTAGGGGTGTGGTCCTGGTCAAGACAATCTCCTGAACTCCAAACTGAATGTCAGAATGGGAAAGAAAGGTGATCTGAGCAATTTTGAGCGTGGCATGGTTGTTGGTGTCAGACGGGCCGGTCTGAGTATTTCACAATCTGCTCAGTTACTGGGATTTTCACGCACAACCATTTCTAGGGTTTACAAAGAATGGTGTGAAAAGGGAAAAACATCCAGTATGCGGCAGTCCTGTGGGCGAAAATGCCTTGTTGATGCTAGAGGTCAGAGGAGAATGGGCCGACTGATTCAAGCTGATAGAAGAGCAACTTTGACTGAAATAACCACTCGTTACAACAGAGGTATGCAGCAAAGCATTTGTGAAGCCACAACACGCACAACCTTGAGGCGGATGGGCTACAACAGCAGAAGACCCCACCGGGTACCACTCATCTCCACTACAAATAGGAAAAAGAGGCTACAATTTGCACGAGCTCACCAAAATTGGACAGTTGAAGACTGGAAAAATGTTGCCTGGTCTGATGAGTCTCGATTTCTGTTGAGACATTCAAATGGTCAGAATTTGGCGTAAACAGAATGAGAACATGGATCCATCATGCCTTGTTACCACTGTGCAGGCTAGTGGTGGTGGTGTAATGGTGTGTGGGGGATGTTTTCTTGGCACACTTTAGGCCCCTTAGTGCCAATTGGGCATCGTTTAAATGCCACGGGCTACCTGAGCATTGTTTCTGACCATGTCCATCCCTTCATGACCACCATGTACCCATCCTCTGATGGCTACTTCCAGCAGGATAATGCACCATGTCACAAAGCTCGAATCATTTCAAATTGGTTTCTTGAACATGACAATGAGTTCACTGTACTAAAATGGCCCCCACAGTCACTAGATCTCAACCCAATAGAGCATCTTTGGGATGTGGTGGAATGGGAGCTTCGTGCCCTGGATGTGCATCCCACATCAACTGCAAGATGCTATCCTATCAATATGGGCCAACATTTCTAAAGAATGCTTTCAGCACCTTGTTGAATCAATGCCACGTAGAATTAAGGCAGTTCTGAAGGCGAAAGGGGGTCAAACACCGTATTAGTATGGTGTTCCTAATAATCCTTTAGGTGAGTGTGTATATATATATATATTGTCACGCACGCGCAAGTAGGAGATCGCAGACGGACCCTAGCACGCTTTGGAAGGGATTCGCCGGCAGGAAGTGGCAGGGTACTAACCTTTCTCCTTTGCTTTCTTACAGAACAAAAGACGCTCCGCCATCATAAGCCCGCAGTACGTTACTTCTGCCCTTCCTCCGCCATTGTTCCTGACGTCATCGATCCCATCTTCCCTCACGGTCCCTTCCCAGCATTCCTCCACTTCCGGCTCCTCCTTTATAAAATGGCCGCCGACGCCAATATACGGCGTCGCGCATATGAACACTTTATGTTTGTATATTTTGACCTGAGTGAGAAATTTGTTTACAGTGTACGGGGCCGGAAACCCCAAACCTTTATGCTGTGTTTTCTCTTTATTTTACAATATATATATATATATATATATATATATATATATATATATATAT
>JANRMT010062808.1:27400029-27425124 GCA_026402145.1 Polypterus bichir lapradei | reverse complement strand
TATATATATATATATATATATATATATATATACACACAGTGCATCTTTTGATAAATTATATTATTGATGGAGTTAAACCAGTTTTAAACTTTCTTACTGCATGAGAAACATTTTGTTATGTTACAGACTTATTCCAAAATGGATTAAATTAATTTTTTCCTCAGAATTCTACACACAACACCCCATAATGACAACGTGAAAAAAGTTTACTTGAGGTTTTTGCAAATTTATTAAAAATAAAAAAATTGAGAAAGCACATGTACATAAGTATTCACAGCCTTTGCCATGAAGCTCAAAATTGAGCTCAGGTGCATCCTGTTTCCCCTGATTATCCTTGAGATGTTTCTGCAGCTTAATTGCAGTCCACCTGTGGTAAATTCAGTTCATTGGACATGATTTGGAAAGGCACACACCTGTCTATATAAGGTCCCACAGTGGACAGTTCATGTCAGAGCACAAACCAAGCATGAAGTCAAAGAAATTGTCTGTAGACCTCCGAGACAGGATTGTCTCGAGGCATAAATCTGGGGAAGGTTACAGAAAAATTTCTGCTGCTTTGAAGGTCCCAATGAGCACAGTGGCCTCCATCATCCGTAAGTGGAAGAAGTTCGAAACCACCAGGACTCTTCCTAGAGCTGGCCGGCCATCTAAACTGAGCGATCGGGGGAGAAGGGCCTTAGTCAGGGAGGAGGCCAAGAACCCGATGGTCACTCTGTCAGAGCTCCAGAGGTCCTCTGTGGAGAGAGAATTACTACCAGCCCGCCTGGAGTTTGCCAAAAGGCACCTGAAGGACTCTCAGACCATGAGAAACAAAATTGAACTCTTTGGTGTGAATGCCAGGCGTTACGTTTGGAGAAAACCAGGCACTGCTCATCACCAGGCCAATACTATCCCTACAGTGAAGCATGGTGGTGGCAGCATCATGCTTTGGGGAAGTTTTTCAGCGGCAGGAACTGGGAGACTAGTCAGGATAAAGGGAAAGATGACTGCAGCAATGTATAAAGACAGCCTGGATGAAAACCTGCTCCAGAGCGCTCTTGACCTCAGACTGTGGCAGCAGTTCATCTTTCAGCAGGACAACGACCGTAAGCACACAGTCAAGATATCAAAGGTGTGGCTTCAGGACAACTCTGTGAATGTCCTTGAGTGGCCCAGCCAGAACCCAGACTTGAATCCGATTGAACATCTCTGGAGAGATCTTAAAATGGCTGTGCACCGACACTTCCCATCCAACCTGATGGAGCTTGAGAGGTGCTGCAAAGAGAAATGGGCAAAAATGGCCAAGGATAGGTGTGCCAAGCTTGTGGCATCATATTCAAAAAGACTTGAGGCTGAAATTGCTGCCAAAGGTGCATCGACAAAGTATTGAGCAAAGGCTGTGAATACTTATGTCATGTGATTTCTCAGTTTTTTTATTTTTAATAAATTTTCAAAAACCTCAAGTAAATTTTTTAAATGTTGTCATTATGGGGTGTTGTGTGTAGAATTCTGAGGAAAAAAATGAATTTAATCCATTTTGGAATAAGGCTGTAACATAACAAAATGTGGAAAAAGTGATGCGATGTGAATACTTTCCGGATGCACTGTATATACAGTGGGTACGGAAAGTATTCAGACCCCCTTCAATTTTTCACTCTTTGTTATATTGCAGCCATTTGCTAAAATCATTTAAATTAATTTTTTTCCTCATTAATGTACACACAGCACCCCATATTGACAGACAAAAAAAAAGAATTTTTGAAATTGTTGCAGATTTATTAAAAAAAAAAAACTGAAATATCATATGGTCCTAAGTATTCAGACCCTTTGCTTTGTATTTTGTAGAAGCACCCTTTTGAGCTAATACAGCCATGAGTCTTCTTGGGAAAGATGCAACAAGTTTTTCACACCTTGGGGATCCTCTGCCATTCCTCCTTGCAAATCCTATCCAGTTTTGTCAGGTTGGATGGTAAACGTTGGTGGACAGCCATTTTTAGGTCTCTCCAGAGATGCTCAATTGGGTTTAAGTCAGGGCTCTGACTAGGCCATTCAAGAACAGTCACAGAGTTGTTGTGAAGCCACTCCTTCGTTATTTTAGCTGTGTGCTTAGGGCCATTGTCTTGTTGGAAGGTATACCTTCGGCCCAGTCTGAGGCCCTTAGCACTCTGGAGAAGGTTTTTGTCCAGGATATCCCTGTACTTGGCCGCATTCATCTTTCCCTTGATTGCAACCAGTCGTCCTGTCCCTGCAGCTGAAAAACACCCCCACAACATGATGCTGCCACCACCATGCTTCACTGTGGGGACTGTATTGGACAAGTGATGAGCAGTGCCTGCTTGTCTCCACACATACCGCTTAGAATTAAGGCCAAAAAGTTCTATCTTGGTCTCATCAGACCAGAGAATCTTCAGGTGTCTTTTAGCAAACTCCATGCGGGCTGTCATGTGTCTTGCACTGAGGAGAGGCTTCCGACAGGACACTCTGCCATAAAGCCCTGACTGGTGGAGGGCTGCACTGATGGTTGACTTTCTACAACTTTCTCCCATCTCCTCACTGCATCTCTGGAGCTCAGCCAAAGTGATCTTTGGGTTCTTCTTTACCTCTCTCACCAAGTCTCATCTCCCCCGGTAGCTCAGCTTGGCCGGACGGCCAGCTCTAGGAAGGGTTCTGGTCGTCCCAAACATCTTCCATTTAAGGATTATGGAGGCCACTGTGCTCTTGGGAACCTTAAGTGCAGCAGAAATCTTTTTGTAACCTTGGCCAGATCTGTGCCTTGCCACAATTCTGTCTCTGAGCTCTTCAGGCAGTTCCTTTGACCTCATGATTCTCATTTGCTCTGACATGCATTGTGAGCTGTAAGGTCTTATATAGACAGGTGTGTGGCTTTCCTAATTAAGTCCAATCAGTATAATCAAACACAGCTGGACTCAAATGAAGGTGATCTCAAGGATGAACATGTAAACTCCACACAAATATAAATATATGAGTGTCACAGCAAAGGGTCTGAATACTTAGGACCATGTGATATTTCAGTTTTTCTTTTTTAATAAATCTGCAACAATTTCAAAAATTCTTTTTTTTGTCTGTCAATATGGGGTGCTGTGTGTACATTAATGAGGAAAAAAAATAATTTAAATGATTTTAGCAAATGGCTGCAATATAACAAAGAGTGAAAAATTGAAGGGGGTCTGAATACTTTCCGTACCCACTGTATATGTATATATATATATATATATATATATATATATCTACACACAGTGTAACCTCAGTTCACCAACATCTCGGTTCACGTACAAATCGGTTTACGACCAAAAAGTTCGCCAAACTTTTGCCTCTGTTCACGATCACACACTCGGTATATGAACAAGCCAGTTTCCCTTTTGGTTTGTACGTGTTCAGTCTCTCCCTGTGCATTTCCTGTGCAGCGAGTGAGCGAGAGACACACAGGCGCGCGAGAGAGAGACACACACACACAGGCGTGCGAGAGAGACACACACACACACAGGTGTGAGACACACACACACACACAGAGGTGCATGAGAGAGAGAGAGATACACACACATACAGGCGCACGCGTGAGAGAGAGAGAGAGACACACACACACAGGCGCATGAGAGAGACACACACACACATGCAGGTGTGCGAGGGAGAGAGACACACACACAGGTGCGCGCGAGAGAGAGAGAGACACACATACACACAGACGCACGAGAGAGAGATACACACACACAGGTGCACGAGAGAGATACACACATACACACACAGGCGCGAGAGAGACACACACACAGGTGCGCGAGACAGAGACACA
Organism: Polypterus bichir lapradei; assembly: GCA_026402145.1. Classification (NCBI taxonomy): domain Eukaryota; kingdom Metazoa; phylum Chordata; class Cladistia; order Polypteriformes; family Polypteridae; genus Polypterus; species Polypterus bichir. The sequence goes on along the minus strand of JANRMT010062808.1, from coordinate 27,421,337 downwards.
CGCCCACACGAGAGAGAGAGCTGGACACATAAGGTAGAGAAGGCAGTTAAAGAATGCACTGGGCTTGTTTTTGATTTCATTTCTGTTTACAGCGATCGGTTTCTAGCTTGGATTGTTGCAATGTTACTTTTCTTGGTGGTTTATTAAATTACGAATTTTTTAAATGTTCATTTTTTCCCTGTGCTTAAAACTCATTAAAAATAGTGTTTTTAGTGAGCGGTTCTTAGCGCTATAGCGTAAACTATTCCAGTGTTAGTTTTCTCTGTTGTTCAAGGTTTTCTCAGTGTTATTCAATGTTTTTACAGTTTACTATTACCCTGTGCATTCTATGGTATAATTAACTATATTTGTGCTTAAAAACTAAAAAAATATATATATTGTGAACTTTGCCCCGGACACAGACAGGCAGACACGTTAATGTCACCCACGAACACACGTTTATTTTTCATTTTCTTATTTACAGTTCCGCTCACCAACCCCCAATACCCCTCAGTCCAGGCCAATCCAATGCCTTCTCTTTCTTCCTCTCTTTCTTCTTCTTCTTCTTCTCTTTCTTTCTCTCTTTCCCTTTTCTTCTGACTGCCTCCTGTCTCCTCCAGACGTTGCCACTCTTCCACCCGACTCTTGTCATCGACTGGAGGGAGGCGGCCCCTTTAAATAAGCACCCGGATGTGCTCCAGGTGTGCTCCCGGCAATCTCCCGTCGACACGCCCCAGTGTGGCGGACGTGCCAGCTGTCTCTCCAGAAGCACTCCGGGTGTCCCTACTTTCTCTTCCCCCTAGCACTTCCTGGTGTGGCGGAAGTGCTGAGGTCTAGGGTCTTCCAAGTATTGGGGTCCCCCTGGCGGTAACCCCGGGTCCCTACAGGGTCGAGCTTCGCAGCTCTTTACCTGAGGCCTCCAGGGCGGTCGCCCCCTCGAGGTCTGGAGGAGGCACCAGCCCTCCTCCGGTCTTCACCGGCGTCCAGGCTGGGTACCACCTCCATCCAGCTGTGACAATATATTTACATACAGTTCATACGGTCTGGAATGGATTAATTGTATTTACATACAATCCTATGGGGGAAATTGCTTTGGGTCACGACCACGACCACATCGGTTTACGACCAGAGTTTTGGAACGAATTATGGTTGTGAACCGAGGTTCCACTGTATATATATATATATACATAAAGTTTTTTTTTGTTAAAAAAAACTTTATTATTAACTGCACAGCAAAACTCTTTTAGCCACTTAAAAAAACTCTCCTCGAAATGCAATACACATGTCCCAGTAATTTTCCCATTACTGGAAATATCTTTTGTTTCTATGTCTAGCACCTACTCAGTTTTTTGCTGGATTTCCTCCACAGTAGCAAATCTTCTTCAATTCTCAGTTTTAATCTCAGGAATGAAAAGAAGTCACAGATAGCGACTACTGGTTAATAGTGGCGAAGCAACAATCATATTGTTTTTGGTCAGGCAAAACAAACAATGCCATTCACAGGTATCCATCATTGTCTTACTCAGTACTTACATAGTAAATTTAAAACAATCATGTCAGTCTGAATTCAAATTTGCCACCCAGAAGAACCCATCTTATAATATTTAGGTTGGAAATACAGTTTAAGAAGAAGAAAACATGCAATATTTAAGTTGTCCACAATTGTTTAATTAATACTCTATGGGATACAGGGACAGACCCAGGACATATTTCTCTTGGCTGGAATAAAAATATTTTGGAATTCTAAGAGGAGATGGAGACTGTTGCTGAAGATACAGTGACCTAATTTGTTTTCATCCACATATTTATGATTTGTGTAAGGCACTTGGGATCTATTTGGAAAGCAGTATATAATGCTCTGTGCAACAAATTAGTGAAAATATTGCATTAGTTAAATGGACAATAATATAAATACAAGATTTTTAAATGTGCATTGAAACATACATTTTTTCTTTTCCCTATAATGTAAAAAAATTGTTAATACCAACAAAGAGCTAAAAATGTATATGTTCAAAATTGCATTAGCTCTTTAACACTAGTAAGATGTGCAACCCAAGAATTGCAGCAGTGCCAGGGAAACAACCAAGCCTGCACAGATCAGTCTGACAAACCTGATTTATCCACTGTGCTGATAAATCTGTATTGTCTTTCTAAAACAAGGAGACAAATTCCAGTTATATATTGCCAGAATAACAGAGAATTATTAAAGGTATACTTCATAATATTATAACTATATAATATAATATGATATTTTTAATGTGTTTCTTACACCATGTAGTGTATGGCTAAGAAAAAAATGTAATCTCATGTTTTCATAAAGAACGACAAAAATGAAGATTTTTGTGATATTAAAATTAAAAAGTACAATGAGTGACGACCACAACCCAAGATGAAGCATTAAAGAAACACATATGAAAACATTATCAAGAAGAGAATATGCCTCGTACATTATTCAGAATGTCATTTCACCTGTTCAGTTTCATACTGTAGTGTGGTGTTAAGTAATCCTGAGATACTCCAGTTGTGGATATTATTATACTATAAATGTAATGTTATGACTGGAGGTAGGGCTACAATTCAAATACTTGTTCTTCTTTGAGTAAGTTTAACTTTCATTCAAAACAGCATTTTTTGGAAGAGCTTTATTTAACAATATGTTACTAAATATTCATGTCTTTGGGACATTATGAGGATACAACTGGATGACTTTATATGAGGATTATGCAAAACAAATTAGGAAAGATTTTTTTTCACTGACATTTTTGATATTTTTTGCAGCTGCCCTGTGCCTTAATAGACACCTATTTGATCTGAAACTTTATGTCCATTTTGCATGAAAACATGACACTTTTTCTCTTCATCACTACAAAGTACATGCAGTATGTAACAAACAAAAAAAAACATTTTTGCATTAAGTATTCTTTTAAAAATAAAATAGCCTAAATCTTCATAAAAAGTAAAATAAAATCTTGCAAATATTATCTGTTAATGAAGGTGGAAATGCCTTTAAATTAAGTAAGTTTTCCCAGAATATTTCAGGAAAAAAAATTGATAAACAGAATTTCACAAAAATGTGTAATTAAAAGTCCACTAAGAGGAATGAGTATAGGCTCATTGTTAGGTTCTAACTAGAATTGCTGTCTTAGCTTAAGTATATTATATTTAAATATAATTTTGAATATTGTTCTTTGTTTTTATTTCTGTATGTAGATTGTTTGTTTAATAAAGTATCGTTTATTTATTTTTCAATTTTTTTGTGTTATGGTCTATGTTATCAGTTCTGTCTCCTTTGTGAAGAACCCAAGAAGGTGGGCCCACCAAAAATATACAGCTGGGGGTCCCAGCAGGTATTTAAGGAGAAGCTGAAATTCTCTTTTCAGCTTTAGCGTTGTTTTGTATGATCCTCTTGTAATTTTTGTTTGGATTGTCTGAATTTGGACCCCTGTATTTTTATTTAAAGTACTGGTTTTTAGTTCATGGACTAATGCATTTGTTTGCTTTTAGGTTTGCCATTTTTACTTATTCTGTGCTCTGTTTTCCCTTTCCTGTATTTTTAATCATTTTTGAATAATAAATGCTTTGATTATTAACTACTCTGTTTAGTTTTTGGATGGTAGGTTTAATAATTTTCCTTTTTTTTCCATTTTCATGACTATCTGGTACTTTAGATCTTGTAACTGCTTTAGCCCATTTTCTAGGCTTCTACAGGCCAAAGCCTGATTATTGAGTCAGGCCTTTTTGTGATTTTTTTGAGGCCTGCTTCTCATTTTTGTTCTTTGTTGTGACTTATAAGAACCACTTCTCTTACTTTATTAAAAAAAAGTGAAATATTTTTGTTCATTAAGCCCTGTGGATTGACCATTTTACAACTTAATATCCAATTAGCTTCTCCTTGTAAATGAGCCATGTCAACATTCTCACGTTTTGAAGAGTGAACAATTACCAAAATAGTTAATGTAAGCAGAGAAATAGAGTGTTAGTTTTCAATAAAGTATCTAGATGCTGAATGTTGCATAGACCAGTGTCACTTGCCCTGGTGGCTACACCCCTTGTCATTAATTGTCATTGTTGATTCAGTTAACTGGGCAAGAATGTAAAACCAGCACAAATAACAATATTTCTAAGTTTCTCATGCATGTAAATCTCATACTACTACTCATTTCTAAGTCCAGAATACAAGAAGAAAAAAGACCAGCTGAACAAACATTAAGATCAGTTAGAGATAAAATATACAACTAAGAGTTGTGAGTGAATAATTTAGAGGTAACAATCGTTAAGTAATATTGTTTGCGGTACAAGTTGAAATATATAAGCATTTGTTTTAGAAACGTCATGAAAAAAGCTACTGAAATGGTTAAGTAAAAAAAAGACAAGAATGTACTAGGCGGACAGTTGATAAAATACACAAAATGTACTAGGAGATGATTAAGCAATCAGCAGATGTCTTGTAAACAACAAGACTGAACAGTTGTCATACACACTGAGGTTTCAAGGATAATAGCTGTACTTAAAAGATGTAAGAAGAACAACAGTGTAATAGAATAGACTTTTATTTCAATAAGTTATTTGGGTATAAGCCAATGAGCCAATCAGAGTAAATGTATGCATTAATCAGTACTGCTATGTAAATTCATTTGTTTATAAAACGGACTTCTGTCCTTATTTTTTTGACCATGCTTTAACAAACTACTGTTATGAATGCTCCCTTCTTTGGCATTTACCGATGAGATAATTGAAGATGTAATGAACAGGTTTCCTCCTGCCTGGTTTCTGACTCAAAGAGGTTTAATCAGACTTGCCGTAGTAGAGGATACATTTCTTTCTTTAATTAATATATTGATTTTTTCCACAGTGTGAAACCAGTTGGAACAAAAGCCTGTAGCCATAAGAGTTTCCCAGGACTAGAATTGGAAATAAAGACTGTAACTGAATATTACTTTTAAATTTTAAGATTCTGGTTATGACTGCTCTTACATTTTATAGAATATAATATAATAGATATAAAAGAATCAACATATATATTGCAACTCTATTACTAGAGTTAGATAGTTGTCTTAGCCTTGTAGATGATGTTTTAATGTTATTATCCCTTCTTGACAGTTAAGAGCAGCAACTACATCATAATAATGGGAAATTACCTAATGTATTGCTTTATAGATTACCAGCTGTGGAATTGTATGTGTTGGGAAGACAATCATTTTTGGGCCTAAGACTTTAACGTTGCAGTAATTTGTGAACAACTGTTTGAATTTTTAAATTTGCCAGTTTTGCTTTTTATGATTTTGACAACCTGATTGGAATAAATAGAGTACTTGAAATTATACACAAGTTTGTTATCGACACTTCAGTGCAAGCAGGTTGTCTCATTGTGCATATAGTGCTCTTTTGTGTGCTTATCTAATTATGTGTTTATTACAAGCACAAGAACTAAACATTTGTGGCATCATTTTTGCTTGGTTAATGTTTTCCAAGATTTCAGAAGCAGGTGGCATGTAAAAAGGTTTTCTATGTTGTGAGATTTTTGAGACTCCAACAACCCTCCACCTGTGCTGTGTGCCAAAACTCTATTGACCCAATCAGGGATTGGTTGTCTGCTGCTGATGCAACTGCAAGTTCGCAGGCTCACTGTGTAACGCATCTGTTGCCCGACAGTTGATGCGGGAGACATTTAGAACTGGCCACTGACCTGGCCTTGCGCTCACTTTCTGTCTCCTCTCTTATGCAGAAAGGCTATCTATTCTTTTGATCTGAGAAGGAGTGAATACTGGACAACATCATTTTCAATGTTTGTATGCTGTGTGTGTTTAAGTGACAGCACCTGTTGTAATAGATGCTTTAAGAATGTTCCTGTCTGCACAACAATAAATTAGATCTCCTTGCAAACCTGGACTCATCACATTCTCTCTTGTGCAAGTTGGTGACCCAACCATCACCGTATACATAATAAAAGAATGAATTAGCACAAATGTGGACTGAGATGTCTAAAAAATTTACAATAGAATCGCTGAAATGTAAAGAAAATATTTGCATCACACAACTTGAAGTATTTATGAAATACATTGTAAGGCAAAATGAAAGAAAAGTGCTTGAATCTGCCTGCCTGCTAAGCTAGGATACCATGTCTTCATTTGTACCAGCACATTCAAATTAGAAAATGAGATCATATACAACATCTAACTTTGTGCTTTGTTCTGTGATAACATTACATATGGCTGCTTGGTGTGGGGGGTTGGGGGGCGGCGTCGAATAAATGAACAAGACATCAAAATTAATTTTTTACAATTTTATTTCAAATTTAAATTTGCAAGCATATGCTTGGTGTGTGGGTGTGTGTGTGTGTGCATGCCCTGCGGTGGACTGGTGCCCTGCCCGGGGTTTGTTTCCTGCCTTGTGTCCTGTGTTGGTTGGAATTGGCTCCAGCAGACCCCCGCGACCCTGTAGTTAGGATATAGCGGGTTGGATAATGGATGGATAATCACAACGAATGCATTATAACTAAAATTAAAATAAAACATTTCTAAGGCATAGATCTAATGACTAACTGACGTGCGGCGCTGCTGCTGCTGCTTTTATAGTCGCATAATTTCAATCCAGAAAGTTTGAGACGTATTGGTATCTGTCAGGAACATTCAGGTAACAGTAGATCAGGTGATAATGCGGCGCAACTGCACCACATTGGCAGTGTAGCCAATATTGCCAAAATGAGTTAAATAATTAACTGCGTATTGGGTTATTTTCATGATACAACTAACAGCGGTATAATATTTGTTGGACGAAAATACGTTTGTGTCACGCAGATTGACTTCATCGGTGTCCTCATTTACGAGATTTTTAAAAATTAAAACATATTTAATCGTTTCTTTACATAAAAAAATAATTAAATAAGAATAAATAATGTATTCTTTGTTTTTGGGATTAGAATTACTACCAAAAACCATGCAAGGCATTTTAACAGTTATTAAAGCACTTTAAAAAAAATAAATTCCAAATATTTCATCGAAGTTAGCCGAACACATGCAAATCTTATGGAAGTAAAAATGATAGAATACCGCGACACCGCACGAATATCATACCTTTCTTAGTTGTATTATTGGTTATTTTCATCTATTTTATATTATGTAGGTGGCGCAGAATTATTCCAGTTAGAAAAGGGGGGGGCGCGAAATACGAAAGTTTGAGAATCGCTGACATATGACAAGTCTTGTTTTTTATACCTAGGACTTTTAATATAGTAAAGTAGTTTTGGTACATTACATAATATTTAATTCAGAAGTGTGTTTCTGGAGTATCCCATTTATCTAATGGTGATTGGTGAAATTAAAATATGATGTTTTGAAGAAGGCACATGCGGGCTCTACCTACAGGTGTAAATAAAGGACAGCCATGCTGGAATTTCGCATATAAAGATGGCTCAAGACTCTTCTTTATTTAGTATTTTCTGCAACTTACATGTAAAGATTCAACATTGCTTTGCCAAAAAATAAAACAGTCTATATTTCTGGCAGCTCGCAATGTCCAGATTGAGTTACTTTATTTGTTATTGGAAATGGACTGACTCACAGTAGTTTTGTTATCACTGTATTAAGGTTTGTTAATGCCACCAACTCAAAGAGGTTTAATTAGACAGAGTCCTTATGTAATACGAAACCATGAATGCTGTATGTAACTGGCAAATCTAAATTGTCCCAGTATGGATAGGTATTTAAGAGTGGCATGGGTCTGCACCCTAATTTGCACCTGAATTGTCAGGTTAGGCACCACAACCACATTTAGAGGCTTTCGTTAAGTTAAATATGTTCAGAACCATTTTTCTTATGTGATATAAACATAAACATAGTGTTTGCTTCGGGTCTTGTTCAGAAAGTGGACGCCATCAGTATACCACCAGGGTTCAACTTTAAGATTAGACACCCTTACACTATTTTAAGATTAGGCACTTAATTTAAAATTTAAGATTAGGGACCCTGGTGTACCTGGCCTTACCCACACGAACCTTAAGTTCAGGGTTTGTAGTAGGGGCTTTTGGCGTCTGCTTTCTGAACAAGACTCTTTGCTTCTTCTTGTGTGAGCCTAAAAGATTAAAAGATTAATAAAAGATTCAAGCCTTTAATTAAACAAATTCAAAAACAGTGGCATACATTGTATTTTATTTATGTTTGCAGTGTTTTATTGCTTTCGATCTTGGACCAGCTATATTTTAAACTTCTCAGTTATGTATTTGGCATTATATCTGTAATTGTTAAAATCAGTCGTGCCATATGAGAAAAACAAAAACAAGTCTACAGAAAATGCAATAGTAAAGAAAAAACTAACTAAAATAAAGTTGCTTATCCCATGCTGTCCAGAAATATATAGAACAATTTATTCAGTCAGACTATAATGCAGTAGTTCAGACAATAACTTCATTTATGATAGACAAGTGAATGATTTCAGCGTCAATCAGCAAGTTTCAGGACACCATCTTAGTTGAAACTGACAGTCAGAGCAATTGCACTGGACTGTAGAATCTAGGCAGGATGCATCTAAACTAGGCCTTGTCTAGCATGCTTCATTAGTTTAATTAATAGGAAACAACTTGAACACATTTTCAGAGGGAATTGCCAGCATATCAGTATGCTTTGCACACCAGTGGCAGCAGTCTCAAGTTTATCTTGTCAGTCATATTATTAAAAATTGTTAGGTACATCCTGCATTCAGCAGCCATTCTTTTCCTCATTCATTTTGCAGTTTCCTCTGGGCTTATACTGCCTTCACCACTTTTAAAAAAAGAATGGTAGTACTGTATCCTCTGCTCATTTTCTTTGTCCTATTGATTCTCTTTAGTTATATATTAAGTCGCCATCCTAGCTATTGTTCCTGAAAGAATTTATTCATCTTCTGTGGCAATCTTCTGTAACATGCAGGTCATAAAAGTCTTCTGTCCAATTTATGCAACACCTGCTAGCTTTCTATTTAATTAACTTCCCCACTCCCCACAAATGCACACACTCACCCCCGTGAAATCCATATGAGGTTTATCTAGTTGTGCCCAGAAGGACATTCTAAAAAAAGACAACCCTGCGCAAGTAGAACTATACGAAAGACAATATATATAAGAACTCTGACATAAAAGCACTCTCATTTTCTAAATGGTAATGTGGATGTCTTATTTAAATTTTGATGTGGCACTTTTTTGTCAGGATGAAAGTGGAGTTGTCCTTATAGACCCAAGCTGATTAATACAGCTTGAATCCAAACATTTCACAGGATAAGGGTTGCCCAGGATGAGAAGTCTAGACTTGGAGAAATTTTGAAATTGCAAATTAACTTACGAAATGGTTGATGGAACTCAACTCAGATGTCCAGCACTTAAGTTATTCTTTCAACAAATGAACAGTCATAACAAAGTTTATGCTGACCCACACAAATTTGCCTTAACTCTTATGCGATTTCAGAAAAAATGTATTCTTCAACTTACATTAAGATTTTTTTTAGCTAGGATGTTACTTGTTATATTATAGGAAACAATATAAGTCCTAAAAAATTGCTAAAAAACAACTATTTTCAAATAATTGGTTGTCTGTTTATGCTGCACACAAGTGTTAGAACTGTTGCCTCACAGATTTAAAAGATGTGTCTGATTGGTTAACATGTGGAATCAAAATGTGTGTATCTAACAGCTAAAAATTAGCTCCATGAATGGCTCAGGTTCACTGCTGGGATATGTGTTGTGGAAAGGTAGCTCTGCTTACTTACAATACCATCTCACAGACAAAGTGGTGGCAAAGTAGCAACAATAAACACCAATCAGGTCACAACAATTTTATATGTAGTTTGTATTAAATAATCATTCAATTTACAATCTATGTCAGGCACTGCCAGGAAAACATCACCGGAGTTCAGTATTGATGGAGCACTTAGGACATTCTCTCTCTCATATTTTGTTTGATTGTTAGTGTTCTGCCTGACTGAGAAAGAAAGGTAGGAATTATTTGGGAAAAGACCAAATCATAACACGTTTAACGAGGGTTTCATAATCAGGAAGTCAAAGTGCATGATTGTAATAACAAAAAGTCAAAACCAAAGCAAGCAGACAAAATGTCAACAGCAGAAATATGTTTGCCAGGAACACTAACGGTAGAAATGCACGTTAAGTCTTTGTATTTTTCTCTATAAACCTAATGAGCTAGGAAGTGCAAGATATGATTATAAGTACAGTGATATCACAAGCTATGCATTTCTGCATCATTTCCTAAGCATGGGCAGCAATCTGCTTAAAAAATTAAGGTGCCCACAAAAAACAAAATGGTGCTATAAAGATACAAAAATAATTTAACTGATTTGAATAAAGTCCTTACAGAAAAACTGTATACAGAATAGAAATCTATAGTACATGTTTCAAAACCTAATATGAATCTGAAGAAGTCTATCAAAGTACTAAAGGAAAGCCAAAAGAAATTTAAAACAAATCCAAATCATAATGGTTAGGTGATCTGCTGTTGTCGAAGTGTGCAGAAGTTTAGCGGGTGAAAGGTTATGGAGGGTCATGATTAAAAAATACCAGTGTTGAGTGGATGAGGTGCACCAGTGTATTTGGGATCCAGTGGTATTAAGGTTCTCAAGGTTTCCCAATTCTCAACACTACAGCGTAGGGATTTGTATATAAATAATGTCTTTATCTTCCCATCAACACAATGTTTCCACTACTTTCAAATCAGAAACTTTGCTTAAAGGAACCTGCCCAATATATTCCTCAGCTTCCACCCATTTCTATTCCAGAGGCAATACTGATCAGTCAGCATCTCAACAATATATTAAACATCATAAAGTTTCTTCCTTTCAAAGATCCTATGGTACGATGAGGAAAAGACCTTTCACTTAAAAGTTCAGAAAAGGAGTGGAAGGCAGACATGCATTGAATACACTCTAGCTCTATATGCACTCAACTATTCAACTTAAAATGTTTTATTGAGCACATTTATCTTATTTAAAATTGTCCAAAATATATCCAGGGCAAGATTCAACCTGAGAACATTGCAATCAAGCTCTAGCTTCACTGGGCCATATGTTTGGGGCATGCACCAAATTAACACTGTTTTGGTGAAAATTCTTTAAATGCCTATCAGACATCCTTGGTGTCACAATCACTCCTAACCCATTAACAGCTGTGTTTGGTGTACTCCCAGATGGGCTTAAAGTATAGAAGGATAAATTAATTGTAATTGCCTATACCACACTACCAGCATGTGAACTTATCTTGTTCAAATCTTGTATATTTTGGATCTCATTTGGTGATTCTCTGTTGTCAGTGAGAGGCAGCAAGTCTCCATGCTTAATGCTCTGTGTCAGCCCTTATGTACTTCTTTATGTTCATTGTTAACAGTGTCACACATGTGTGCATAGGAGGCAGTCAACAAGCCTGGAGGTGAGTGAAATATCACAAGTTCAGGGGTTGATTCGCGGTACTAATATCTTTCTCTCTTTTTTCTCAGACTCAAACAAGAAAAATAAAATACATACCATACTTCCGGGTTCCCAAGATGGCCCCCACATGTCACTTCCAACACCCTCAAGTCAAGTTGGGGCGCATGCACTGGTACAGTACGTTGCCACACCCATTACACGACGAAACAACTCGGGATCTTGGTTTGCAACCCCCCAGGCAGACACGTGGTCCAGTCCCTCTCTCCAGAAATGACTCTCTATCTGCCGCAGCCAGGTGTTACGTGGGTGACCCCTTGGCCTGGTCCAGCCACTTGGGTCCCCAGCAATGAGGATCTTACGAGCCGGATCACCCTCTGGGAAACGTGCCACATGGCCGTAGTGCTGTAACTGATGCTCCCTCACAATTCAGGTAATGTGCCTCATGTGGGACTCCATGAGCAACTGCTCATTTGACACAAAGTCAAACCAACGGTACCCAAGGATTTTCCAGAGAGACACAGTACCAGAGGAGTCCAATCTTCGTCTCAGGTCACTGGATAGCGTCCATGTCTTGCAACCATATCGCAAGACAGGAAGCACCAGGAGTCTAAAGACTTGGACCTTCGTCCTTCTGCATAAATATTGGAAGCGCCACACACCCTTCTCCAGGGACCTCATGACCCCCAATGCTCTCCCAATCCGTCTACTGACTTCATAGGAAGAGTCACCAGAGACATTGTCACTGCCAAGATACGTAAACCTCTCGACAAGGTCGACACTCTCTCCGCAAACAGACACACTGCTAATGGCTGTGCCCAAGAGGTTGTTAAAGGCCTGGATCTTGGTTTTTATCCAGGACACTCGCAAGCCCAGACACTCAGACTCCTCGCTCAGTCTCTCCAGTGCCCCGATCAGAGCCTCTATTGACTCTGCAAAGATCACAGCATCATCAACAAAGTCAAGATCCATGAATCTTTCTTCACCAACATATGCCCCACAGCCACTGGGCCCCACAATCTTGCCCAACACACAGTCCATACAAGCATTGAACAGAATAGGTGCAAGAACACACCCCTGACAAACCCCAGAATCAAAAGGGAAAAATGCAGAGTTCATGCCTCCACTCTGCACAGCATTCACAGTACCAGTGTACAGGCTGGTCATGATATCCAGCAACCTCACGGGGATCCCACAAACCCTCAGGATGAAAACTTTGCAAAAATCGACAAAGGCTGCAAAGAAACTCTGCTGATATTCACGTTTGCGCTCCATGAGAACTGTCAATGCCAGGATGCGGTCTTTGGTAGACTTCTTAGGCATGAAACCAGACTGTTCTGGTCACTGGTAGGTGAGCAAGTGATCACGGATCCTATTGAGGACGACCCTAGCAAGGACCTTACCTGGCACCGAAAGCAGTGTTATCCCCCTGTAGTTACCTTCTCTTTCCACATAGGGACGACAAGTCCTGTTTTCCATTCAGTTGGGATGATGCAAGTCTCCCAAATGGAAGCAAAAATTGCTTGCAATGCCAGGAGGACAGCCTTACCACCAGCCTGGAGAAGTTCACCCCGGATACCACAGATCACCGCAGCCTTTCCCACCCTCAGCTGGTTCACCACCTGTGCAATCTCAGTGAGACTGGGTAATTCACAGCTAATTGGAGAATCAGCTTTCAGGATATCCAACGTCCTAGCCGGAGGATCAGCTTTGAACAACTGCTTAAAGTAGCCAGCCCAGTGGGTCACAACTGTAGTGTCATCCGTAAGGACCGTTCCATCAGCCGTCCTGACTGTGACTCTCCAAGGAACAGATTCAGATGTGTGTAATGCTTTGATTCCTCTGTAAGCAGGACGTGGGTCGTTAGACCACAGATGGTGTGTCACTTGCTCACAGATTCATCTAACAAACGCCTCTTTATCTGCCCTCACAGCTGTCCCTCTCAGTTCCCGGTACAGACCAGTGTTGCCATTGAGCCGTGTGATGCGACTCCTCTCGATGATATCCAGGGTGCCCTGCGAGATGAAACACCTCCTTCTCGGAACACTGGAAACATCAACACAACTTTCAGCAGCCTTCAGGGTCTTGTCACGGAAGGTCTCCCACATCACATTAGGATCGCCAGTCGTACCCAAATCTGCAAGTTCCTCACATAAACTGCGTGCAAACTCATTAGAAACAGCCTGGTCTTGGAGTCTGACCAAGTCCAGGCTCATTTTCCTAGTAGGTGGTAACCTACTGGACCTAAGCTGCATCCTAAGAGTAGCAACAACAAGTCTGTGGTCAGAATTCACAAACTGGGCACTTTTGTAGACCCTGCAGTTTTGCAAGAACCTCCAGCATCTGCCCATGATGATGTGATCGATCTCCTTCACCGCACCACCAGTATTGAAGTACCAAGTCCAACACTGCGGTTCTGGGCGCTGGAACCAGGATCCAGTGATTCGCAGCCCCTGACCTTTTGTAAAATTAAGGAACATGGAGCCACTTTCACCACAGTCACCAGACCCATGGGGACCGAGACAATCCTCATAGCCAGCCCTGTCAGTGCCAGTGGCTGCAATTAAGTCACCTATGACTAGAGGAGTGTCACCCTGCGGGCACCCATCAACCACTGAGCGAAGCTGCGAATAAAATGTCTCCTTCGCCGAGACATCACTCACCGCGGTTGCAGTATACACTGAGACAAGAGACAAAGCACCCAGTGAGTGCCGTAATCTGAGTCTCATAATACGCTTGTTGAAAGGAGTGATATTGGACACCATTGGAAGAAGCCAATCCACTACAGCAACAGCTACTCCCCGAGTATGACAGCCATCAGACCGACCAGACCAATAAAAGGTGTATCCACCTACAGAGATCTGGCCAGTCCCTGGTCTGCGCACCTCAGAGAGTGCCGCCCCTGAAAAGCGGAGTTTACGCAGCTCCTCCGACAGCAGAGGAACATAATCATCTTGCCAGAGAGACAAGACGTTCCATGCGCCCACCCATATCGGCCGCCTCAAATTGGGGCTCCAGTGCTGCCGTGCAGAGGGCGATGCCTCAGCACCACACCAGTTCTGATCCCCAACAGTCCTGACCCCATTGGCTCTCTAACGGTTTCGACTCTTCCGAGGATGGGGCTCCCGAGGGCTTTCCCCCATCCCCTTCATGATGTGAGCAGACTTCCTATGGACGGCTGCAGCAGAGCTACTCCCGCGGAGAGCAAAACGGAGTCTTTTCTGTTGTCTCAGAGCTTTGTGAGGTATTTTTTTTTTTATTTTAAGGTGGCTGGGTGCCAATCCTGCCACCAACCCCCATGGTTTCCCTGCAAGTTGTCCTGGGTATGACGTTAAACTGCATCCGGCCCTGCAAGCGGTCCTCCAACTTGCAGGGAAATAATGGAGGTTGGGGGCAGGATTGACACTCCAGCCACCGTAAAAAAAAAAAAAAAAAACCTCACACAGCTCCGAGACACTCTCTGATAACGCCATTTCCAGCTCTATACAATGACAATACTTCTGGCCTCCAGAAAATGACGTCACTTCCTTCATCACATTATTGCCAGTTTCAACGTCATCTCCTGCCACATCGTTTCTGTCCACCATTTTTTTCTGTAAAAATACGCCATCTTGGTAAAACACGGTATCACGTACTGTAAATGAAGTATTTGATCACTCATTTTGCCTTATCATTTTTCTTTTGTCCTTCGGACATTATATGGGACGGTCCCCAATTCTTTTCCTTTGTGGAAGTTTTTTTTGTCTATTACAATAGTTACAATACATTTATGATAGTGACCACATTATATTATTTGCCATCTTGTCTTATATTATTTGCCATCTTGTCTTTATCTGAAAGAAAGCAATAGAGGCAGTGAAATTAATCAAGTAAATAGACTATATTCCCCATCACTTTGGTGACTTCTCTCTTTGTTGTGTTTTATTCCTTTTACAGACTTCTACTGAATCAATCAATTCCAGTCTGCATTGTCTTGGCTTGCAACATCGCCACACTTTTTTGATCATATAGACCACAGTGAAGTATTAAATGTTGCTTGAACTTCATTGCTGCCTATAGTGAATGGCTACGAATGACAGTTAGTGTATAAAGATGTATCTTGGCATTTGGCTCCTTCCTTGTGTTACATCCTAGCAGATTAGACAAATTAGGTTGCTCACTACTGATTAATGTTTTAGTGGCAGATCTTAGGTTACCAGGGAACACAGCAGTAAGCATGACTGGTGACTTTTCCAAGAACATGGGTTAGTCACTGTCTCTTCAAAGTTCACACATCCTTTCCATATCTGCTGTGTGTGTGTTAAGAGAAATGATGATTCTAGTTTGGCCTCATGTGGGTGTGTGAGTGAGCACTTTGACTAGAGCTAGTTCCCATTATTTACCCAATATTATTCACCCAATATGCATTTCAGCCATAATTCTGAATTGGATTAGGTACACTGGGTAATGTGTATATAATCACTTAATTTATCCATCCTTCTATTTCCAAGCCAGTTCAAGGTTGAGGGGCAATGCAATGATGGTAGTGCTGCTACCTTGCAGGTCAGGGTTTGTGTCCCTGGTGCTCCTAGCATGGAGTTTGCATGTTTTCACTGTGCCCTTGTAGGTTTCCCCCCATGGTCCAAAGACATGCAGGTTAGGTAAAGTGGAGTGGCTAAATTGTGTCCTGATGTGTGTGTTTTTTCACTCTGCAATGGAGTGGCACTCTGTTCACGTGTTGCCTTTGCCTATCGCCCAATGATTGCCGGGATAGACTCCAGTTGCACTGCGACTCTGTCGTAGATAAGCTGGTATAGAAAATAGATGGTTTATGTAATATATAAATTTGTTTCTGCTTACAGTTTTGCCAAATTGCCTCTAAAATTAGTCTCTCATGTGATTCACAATTGTGAATTGTGAAACCAACTAAATTTTTTTTTTGTGCTGGTTGATAGCGAGGAATACTGTTCTCTAAAGGTTATTCCATGGTAGAAACTTGTAATGCTACTTTTCTGCCTATATCTTCTACCATGTGGCTTCATCTGCCTAGTACACTGCTGCCCACACCTTCACCACTGGTTCTTCCTTGCACTGTTTATTTGGGCTCAGAGGTAACACAAGATGCATTAATTTCCCCCAGTCATTAGCTGATCCAAGCTGGAATCCTTCTGGAAACTCGCTGGCATTCACACACCCAGGCAAATAGATATCAGCAGCATAGAAAAGTCTCCTTAGTGCTTCCAGGTTAATTGCCCTCTAGTCACTCCCCACACTGTGCAGCAAAAGCATTGTTCATGTGCTTTTGCATATGTAGAAAAAGGTTATAGATAAGATGATAATAATATATATAGCATCACTATCAAAGAAGAACTAATAGTAGTATATTCTGAACCAGACTTCTTTTTGAATAAAATCGAACATGAAGTTTGGATACAGAAATATTCCCAACAAATACTGTAATGCACAGGCTGAAAAATCTAGAAATTAGATTTTTGTAAAACTGTTACAGTTTTAGATTTTTTGTTATGCACAAGCCATAATTTTACTGTCTTGTGGAAAGAATTAATTTTTTTATTTTTTAGGTTAAGAAGGGAGGTGATCATTAGTGAGTAGCAGTATGGTTTCATGCCAAGAAAGAGCACCACAGATGCAATGTTTGCTCTGAGGATGTTAATGAAGAAGTTTAGAGAACGCCAGGAGTTGAATTGCGTCTTTGTGGACCTGGAGAAAGCATATGACAGGGTGCCTCGAGAGCAGCTGTGGTATTGTATGAGGAAGTCGAGAGTGGCAGAGAAGAATGTAAGAGTTGTACAGGATATGTACAAGGGAAGTGTGACAGTGGTGAGGTCTGCGGTAGGAGTGGTGGATGCATTCAACGTGGAGGTGGGATTACATCAGGGATTGGCTCTGAGCCCTTTCTTATTTGCAATGGTGATGGACAGGTTGACAGACGAGATTAGACGGGAGTCCCCGTGGACTATAATGTTTGCTGATGACATTGTGATCTGTAGCGATAGCAGGGAGCAGGTTGAGGAGACCCTGGAGAGGTGGAGATATGCTGTAGAGAGAAGAGGAATGAAAGTCAGTAGGAACAAGACAGAATACATGTGTGAGAATGAGAGGGAAGTCAGAGGAGTGGTGATGATGCAGAGAGTAGAGCTGGTGAAGGTGGAGGAGTTTAAATACTTGGGATGAACAGTACAGAGTAACAAGGAATGTGGAAGTGAGGTGAAGAAGAGAGTTCAGGCAGGGTGGAGTGGGTGGAGAACAATGTCAGGGTGTAATGGAGCAAGATGAAGAGGACAGGAAGATATGGAGAAAGATGATCCACTGTTGTGACCCCTAACAGGAACAGCCAAAAGAAAAAGAAGAAGTAGAAAATATTTATTTTTTATATATCTAGGCTGTGGCTGCCTTAGATGGGATTTGATTCTATCACATGACACACACCCACACTAATAGCAACAGGGGATCTGGAAAGGAAGATAAAACCTCTTTTTAAAACATGCAAAATGTGAATAGTACATTGTGTAGGTGTTCAGCAGTACATTTTTCAAATTCTGATTGTTTCATGGTATACAATCACCTCACACCAAGGTGTGTCCTCATTACCAACTGAACAGCTACAGTGGCCTTTCAGATGTACAATAAATGAATACAGAGGACCTGCTACATCCAGGTAGTGTTTTGAATCAAAACAGAAACAACTGAGGCAAACAAATGGTACACGCATAGGACAAAAAACAGTAAGAACAAGACCAGGATAAAGTCAGATTTAGCCCAAGATAAGAACAGCTGAGCAAAGTATGGATTCCTTGGAGAAAAATGGTTGAAAATATTTAAAGCACAAACCATGAACAAATGGCTTGAGAAGGTATAAACTGATGGTAGTGTAAGTGCTGTTGCAATGTAACAAAATTTATAACTGGGAGTGAGAGGCGTGCCTAATGTCATGGTCAAGCGTGAGGAATGACAATCGTTATTCAGAGGGAAAATAGCATAGCCTGCAGATTGACATATTCTCTTGCCAGTACTGTCAAAGACGGTATGAAGGAGGTTAAGTTCAACTCTGAAGTATCTTTCTGCACAAGATGATTCTAGTATCATGAAACTGAAGTATTTATTTCAATAACAAAATAAAAAAATACAGTAAACATAATTAGCAAAACAGAAACTATTAAGTGAAAATCCTGTTTTGTAAGTAATTTAACTAAGATATTTCTTGATGTCAAGTCTTTTATAGGCATATTTTTTGCAGATAACATTTAAACCATATCACTGACTGCCTAAAGGTCCTCAGAAATCTGCAAATATTGATAATGCTTCTTAGTGATTTAGCAAAGCAGGTATCTGGATGAAAAAATGCAAGAATTCACACCTATAATACCATAATTGTAGGAGGTGGTATGCTAAAATGTTAATTAGCTTCAAGGCAGCATGAATACATTTGCCTCTAATATTGTAAGGCAGATATTAAAAGAAAAAAACCCTTAAATGTCAGTTAATTCAGAATGTATGCTTATTTAATGCTCTCAACAGTTTCAAACTGTTAGTTGAGTAAGATGTAGTGTATTTTAGTTCTGAAACCTCTTGAAAATCTGAAAATCATTTTGTAGGGTTTTTTTTTTTTGTCAAGTGCCTGAAAGTGAACTGCATATAAAGCATGTTGTGTGATTCCTTTTTCCCGATGCAGCTACTTTAATTCTCATCTTAATATCATCCTTAACAGTGGTCTAGCCTGAGATTCTTACATTATGGGTTCTGAATTCTATCACCTTGTGATATCCCGTGTAGTGGGAAGTGGCCCCAGCCTACACTCTGGACATCTGATAGTTCATGAACCGAACGGGATCAGTGGAGAGATGAGACAAAGACAAAAATTGAAGGGCGAATGGTGCAAGTTTATTTACAAGAGTGCTGTACAACAAAAATGCAGTAGTGTCAGGTGGGCTTTGAAACACAGTCCTTCAACACTGACACTTCTTCAGAAATAAATAAAAACAAACAAAAAGGAAAAATAGTGTATTTACAAATACAGTGCACTCCTACAAAAACTACACGCACACACACACTCCAATAATGAAGGTTGTCTTCTTTTATCCCTGGCTCAAGACGTTCCTCCAGCAGGAAAGAAAAATGCACAAAAACAAGTGTGTGTATATACAAAAAAAACAATTGCACCAAACACAAAATCAAAAACTATCCCAGCAAATAAGAATATATACCTCCACCAAAAATAATCACTAGGAGATATATAACACTATATACAAAAATAATATATGCAAAAGCCACCAAAATTACAACTGCTCCTCCAAATAGCTCAGCAGTGCTTACTCCTACCTCGGAGTACCTCTACTGATGACCCCTATTGGCCGATAACTCTTTAAATATAACCGGCAAGATTATCCAGCCAATCTGCCAACACGTCTACCTCATGCACCTATCCCGGTAGACGGTAGCGCGTTCACGCCACGCACCGTGCCGCGCCACGACACGTCCCAGGTAACTATGTGTTTAAAACCGAACCCCTGCGGGTCACGCGCGTATAAACCCTCCGGGACGGCTAACGTCTATGCTGAGCTACAGCATACCTGTTGTCGACTCACCAGTAAGTAAACCATTTTTTTTAACGTTATGGGATCCCCATCTGACTCAATCAAATGCCGGCTTTCTCTTTTAGGCGCGCCGCACTTTAAACAGCCTGCACTGGGCAGGCTGCGAGGACATCGGCGTGTAAAAATGAACACATGCGGTGGAGCCCGTACTGGCCATTATACCGGTCTCTCGTGTGTCCAGACACACTGCGCCTCACAACGTTCACCCGCTAGACGGCCCCGCGTTCCTACTACAGAGCCCTCAACACACCAACGGTAAGCGCACTTTCTTATCTATACTAATAAAAGGCAAAGCCCACACTGACTGACTGACTGACTGACTGACTGACTGACTGACTGACTGACTGACTCACTCACTCACTCACTCACTCACTCACTCACTCACTCATCACTAATTCTCCAACTTCCTGTGTAGGTAGAAGGCTGAAATTTGGCAGGCTCATTCCTTACAGCTTACTTACAAAAGTTGGGCAGGTTTCATTTCGAAATTCTATGCGTAATGGTCATAACTGGAACCTATTTTTTCGTCCATACACTGTAATAGACTGCAGCGCAATGGCCGTGGGAGGCGGAGTTGCATCTCACGTCATCACGCCTCCCACGTAATTCAGTGCCTGCCCACATAAGGTAAAGTAAACACTTTTAATTTTTTCCTCCTTTCCCTGAGCTATAGCCTAGACAACTGCAAACAAGGGATCCCATTTGTAGACCACGGCAAACTAATATTAAGGCACTTCGCACTTTCTTTTGCACGTATACGATTATGAGGTCGTCAAGTCAGATTATGAAGACACGCACAGGAGTGGAGGACCGACAGTGCCATCCCGGCCAGTTAATAGCAGGGCCGTCTCTCCAGTCTACACGAGACCTGCCATGACGCTTCCCAAAAGGCGCTCATATCGTCAGTGAAGACGTCTCTGTACACTATATAAAAGAAAAAGGCAAGTTTCCTTTCTTTACAACTTTTTTCCTTTTATCCCAAACCAAAGCCTTTCTCCTTTCAAAAGGGATCTACTACCGAGAGATGATCCATATATTTTAGCTGCTGTAAGTACTACTTACCTGTTGTGTTATACCGTCTTTAAAATATAGTTTACCCGAAACCACTCCAGTAGTGCTCAATGTATCTTTACTTCCTAAAACGTTAATGTTTTACTGTTTGATAACTTATAGACTACATTTTATTTTTTTTCCCTTGCACTCAGTGACCAAAGCCAATGGGTAATCAGCTATATATATATATATATATATATATACATATACACACACACATAGGCACGTACATATATATACACATATATACCTGTGTGTGTGTGTATATATATATATATATAT
>JANRMT010062808.1:27325962-27375029 GCA_026402145.1 Polypterus bichir lapradei | reverse complement strand
TGTGTGAAAAAGTAATTGCCCCCTTGTTAAAAAATAACCTAACTGTGGTGTATCACACCTGATTTCAATTTCCGTAGCCACCCCCAGGCCTGATTACTGCCACACCTGTTTCAATCAAGAAATCACTTAAATAGGAGCTGCCTGACACAGAGAAGTAGACCAAAAGCACCTCAAAAGCTAGAAATCATGCCAAGATCCAAAGAAATTCAGGAACAAATGAGAACAGAAGTAATTGAGATCTATCGGTCTGGTAAAGGTTATAAAGCCATTTCTAAAGCTTTGGGACTCCAGCGAACCACAGTGAGAGCCATTATCCACAAATGGCAAAAACATGGAACAGTGGTGAACCTTCCCAGTGGCCGGCCGACCAAAATTACCCCAAGAGCGCAGAGACGACTCATCCGAGAGGTCACAAAAGACCCCAGGACAACGTCTAAAGAACTGCAGGCCTCACTTGCCTCAATTAAGGTCAGTGTTCACGACTCCACCATAAGAAAGAGACTGGGCAAAAACGGCCTGCATGGCAGATTTCCAAGACGCAAACCACTGTTAAGCAAAAAGAACACTAGGGCTCGTCTCAATTTTGCTAAGAAACATCTCAATGATTGCCAAGACTTTTGGGAAAATACCTTGTGGACTGATGAGACAAAAGTTGAACTTTTTGGAAGGCAAATGTCCCGTTACATCTGGCGTAAAAGGAACACAGCATTTCAGAAAAAGAACATCATACCAACAGTAAAATATGGTGGTGGTAGTGTGATGGTCTGGGGTTGTTTTGCTGCTTCAGGACCTGGAAGGCTTGCTGTGATAGATGGAACCATGAATTCTACTGTCTACCAAAAAATCCTGAAGGAGAATGTCCGGCCATCTGTTCGTCAACTCAAGCTGACGCGATCTTGGGTGCTGCAACAGGACAATGACCCAAAACACACCAGCAAATCCACCTCTGAATGGTTGAAGAAAAACAAAATGAAGACTTTGGAGTGGCCTAGTCAAAGTCCTGACCTAAATCCAATTTAGATGCTATGGCATGACCTTAAAAAGGCGGTTCATGCTAGAAAACCCTCAAATAAAGCTGAATTACAACAATTCTGCAAAGATGAGTGGGCCAAAATTCCTCCAGAGCGCTGTAAAAGACTCATTGCAAGTTATCGCAAACGCTTGATTGCAGTTATTGCTGCTAAGGGTGGCCCAATCAGTTATTAGGTTCAGGGGGCAATTACTTTTTCACACAGGGCCATGTAGGTTTGGATTTTTTTTTCTCCCTAAATAATAAAAACCATCATTTAAAAACTGCATTTTGTGTTTACCTGTGTTATATTTGACTAATGGTTAAATGTGTTTGATGATCTGAAACATTTTGTGTGACAAACATGCAAAAGAATAAGAAATCAGGAAGGGGGCAAATAGTTTTTCACACCACTGTATGTGTGTGTGTGTGAAATGTATTTTATTTATTTAATACAGTGGTACTGCTGACTTTAAAATGAATTATGCAAATAAAAATTCAAAGTGTAATGTATGGCCTGTGAAAAATGTAAACAGAAACATATACTGTTTAATAATAATGCTTAGAATTCTTTTTCTGTGTTTTGTTTGCAGTTAAGGAAAATATTAAATGGCCTGCAAATCATTTGTTCGAAGTGCAGCACCACACTATAGTGGACAGGTAGCTATGGTCAGAATATGGCTGCTGTCTGTGGATTCTCAGCAGCATATACAAAAACCCTAATGCACAAAGACCTTAGATTTTCTATCACAAGACATCTTTCTATAATAATTGCTAAATGCGTCTACCCCCTACTGTGACCCTGCTCTCAATTCTGACATATTGTATATGCTGCTTGTCACACTTTGATTACGGGTTTTGAACTGCTCAAAGAGGAAGGGCTGCATTTTGTAGACTTGGTGTTGTTGATTAGCATCAGCTATGTGCATAACAGCAAAAATAACAGTACTTCTGCATCCCCCCTGTGAATGCTGTATATATAGAACAAATGCAGCAGGAAAAAATCATTCTAAAATATAGTATTATAAAGAAAAATGAAAGCATACTTTGCAAGTACTAGTTAAGTGCAAAGGTCAAAACTTTGCTTGGTTATTAAGAGAATATGTTATCGTTTGCAATTATATTCTGATACTAATCTCTACTTATCCTGTAATAAAGAAGACAAGTATTCATATTAAAGGATCGGCACATTTAAAATATGAAATTCTTTTCAGATTCCGACTGGCTACAAAACAGAAGTGAGACTTAGACTAGGATTCCAGTCCTAATTAAACAGAGATGCAGGAGACAAAAGGGCCTTATTTGAAAAGCATCTGGCATAAGTCGGAAACCAACCCTTAAATAAATCAGCAGTGGACTGGGTGCCAGTCATTTTAAGTATAATATAACATTCCTAAACCCAATATATCCATTCTGGGGTCACAATGGGCCATAGCCTATCCCAGCAGCACTGGATTCCATGCAGCCACCACTGCAGGGTACATACCTAGCTAGTCTGAAATTAGTAATCAGCCTATCATGCACAATTTTGTGATATTGAATGAAAGCGAAAGTACCTGAAAAAAAATAGATAATTTGCAAAATCCACACAGATGACAATAGGCACATGATGTGAACCCTGAATAACTTAAAAGAAAAGAAGCTGTGCTAAAAACTGTGCCACAATGCCCCTGAAGACTTCAGTCAACTAATATGTATTTTGTGCAGAATAGATAAGCACAAAGCACATCAAGGGATAAAATATTTTAGATATGAGAAAGCAAACTTTAAAGAGTCTTTAAGAATAAACATGAAGTTCAGAGTAAATTGGTAATATGATTTGACAGTTCAGCAGTATCAGTATTATTACATAACATTCTCAAAAATGCTCAATCCATTGCAGCATCTTGGGGGCAGTGCCTATCCCAGTGACCTTGGGATCAAGTGCAAGACAGGAACCAGCCCTGGATGGGGCACATATCAACTGTACGGTCAACCTAATTCACATAATGGTGGAAATGTGGGAGGAACAATGCAGTGTCCAGTGGAAAACCCACACAAATGTGGTGAGACTGTTCAAACTACAGTACACATAGATAACAACTGGGCATGGAATTCAAACATACTGCTCCACCAAAGTAGAATCAGAACTAGTACAGTAATAATAATGGTAATTTATTTTGTTTCAGGAACACAGACAAAAAACATTCTTTGCAGTTTATACAGAAGACTCAGTTAGATAATTTAGGATCTGGTATAGCTGATGGTTATCTCAGTAACATATTGTGCAGTAGAGTAGCTGAACTATTCCACTCTGGCCCAACATATCCCTACACTAGATAGTATATCTAACAGCCAGAAAGAGTAAAATGATATAAAATCCTCTACCAAATCATAAATGTTTTATTATAACATCCATTTATTGATCAATCCATTCATTCATAAACCTGGCTTAATCCAATTCAGGGTTGCGCAGACAAGAGTCTAACTCTTCTTACTGGATTGAAATCAGGAACAAATGAGGTTACCAGGTGCTACAGTCAAAATCTCCCTAACAACAAGCCAATTCTCTTCCATTTTGAAAATTTCCCCCACATTCTGAAAAGCAACATCTTAATTTTTTTTGTAATATACGCACTTAATAAACTCTGGTAAAGAAAGGTCTTGTCAAAATTACAAGTCAATTATGTTGTGAGCTATAGTTGTACTAAAATATTTTAAATTATTACGACGAAAAATCTATTCTGTATCTGTACTCCACCTGCAAAAAAGTGGCATATTTTTGCACTACATGGAGGACATTTATAAATGTTGGGTATTTCTTCTTATTCAAAACAGGTTAAATTACTTGACATGATAAAGAATTGAGCTAATCAAATAAACTCAGTGAGTGTATTCTTTGATGATATTAAAGTTTAAGGAAGTTACTGCCCATAAATCATTCATAGGAAGGACCAATCTAGACATGTACATGTGATGTTTTGTTTTCTGATGTGAACAGTTCCACTTTAAAATGGAATAACTCAAAATAGTGTTTACTCCAAAATATAATATTAAATCACAGTTTCATTTACAACCAAAAACTTTTATAAAAGCAAAAGTAATCATTTAAATAATACACACACTACCTATAAGCTTTGGTTCTTGATTCAACTTGCTGCTGAATCTCTGCATGTAGCTTGATGTTTTGGGTTTTGTCATTACAAAAACTGAAATATAGAGTATATAGAAATATTCTTAAAATATTTGATTCTAATCTTGAAAAGCTAAGTCAACAACTTTAGAGGATTTTTACAGATCCCTGCAACCTCATACCAGCAATAGAATTGCTTTTGTGCTTATCTAAAATTCTGAATTTTGTTAATTACATTAAAAAATGAACAAGATAAGTACAGGCTGGGAAGGCAATAAGAATGCCACTGTCAGGCAGCACATCAATCTGAAACCACTCCAACCTCCAACCAATTATATATAAGTTCCAAGATGAGTGGGCAGAGAAGTGAATAGCAGCATACTGTTGCAGTGATCGGTGTGTTGGTTATTGCCGAATGATGCTTTTTTGAGCATTTGGTTGGTGGAGAAAATGTGGAAGGTAGAAGTCCATTTCTATTGGAAGGTAATTCCCATGAAAAAAATATTCCTTATTTTTAAGAAATCCCCCATTTTATATTTTTCCCCATGAAACTCTTCCCCCCATTTTTCTCCCTGTGCTCGTAATTTCCCCTGATCTAACAACATTGGGAAAATATTGTGAATAATATGTCAGTCTTCACAGGACACACTCATGAACACATTTATGCACAACTTTATTTATTGATTTTTTGCTTTAGTATTTTTATCAGCTGTTCTCAGTAGACATGCAAGCAGGAATTCCATTATACTAGACACACATGACAATACACTTATCTGGACTTGATTCCAATTTACATTCAGAAGACCATTTGGAGGCAGGTCAAGCGCTCTAGTGAATGTAGTTACTCACTGAGCCAGAGGCTGGCACTGTTTTCTAGATCCTTTCTCTCTTTTTCCCTCTGTAGCTCAGGTGAATGACTCCCCTGCCATCACTGACATCATCTCCGGTGTTTGTCTTCCCGGATCCACCCCTTCCTGCTGTCTGTCTTCATAACCCAGAATACCAGCTACCTGCTTCAGTTCTGTTTTGGACTTGTGTCTTTAAAAATTTCTCTACAACCAATTGTGTGTTTATTTCCATCTAACTTTTCAGATTATATGTGGGTACCAAGGTGGTACACCAACTGTTTATCTGTGTTCCTTCTATCATGTTACCATCTTTACACTGGTGTATAATGGATGGATGTTTTGTTTAAAGAAGTCACCCAAAAATTGCATATTTTTAATATGTTACTTACTCCACATGATTTGTAGTGATGGTCAAGAGATATTTTAATGTCATGTTTTCATGCAAAATAGGAATAAAATAAGTTTCTGATAGAATGACTGTCCATGGAGACCAGCGCTGGACAACAGCAATCAATATCAAAAACATCCATGAAAAAGTCTCACGTTACTTGTGTTTGACAATCTACATGTCAAGTCACTCATTTTGTTTGTATTATTAAATAAATGCTTCCAGAAAAAATCAGAGTAGTGCATGAACAGGAGGCATTTTCATATGGGATTGAGTGGGGAGAGATGGATCTTCAATTCAAAAGCTTGTTCTTGCATGAACGTGCTTCCTATTCATGCATTACTCCGATTTTTCCAGTGTTTAACAATTTATTTACATCAAAATGCAAGCATTTTACATATTGTCAGCAAATGACTGGGTGACTTACGTATTATGCAACACAAGCAATATCATGGCCTCCACAGATGCTCATTCTGTCGGAAGCTTTCTCATCTTAATTCTCCATAAAAACAAGAGACGATAATCAGCCATCACTACAAACTAATGGACACGGGGTAAGTAACATATAAAGGTAATATCATTTTTGGGTCGAGTATTCCTTTAAAATTGATTTTTATTTAATGAATGAATGGAATGTTATTCACTGGCAGCATAGTTGCTAGGAATTTATTTGTTCTTATGAAAATAATAACATACAACACACAATGCAATATGTGACAACAACACAACATTATAAGCATCATCAGTAAATAATAATATAGTTCACAATACACAATAATTAAAACAACATGACAACAAACTGAATTGTACTCATGCTCCACATTCTATCAGTCTTTAAAAGTTATCATGATTTGGATTGAATGAAACTCTTTTGGAGATCAAGCAGATACAGATTTGAGTCAAACGTCACTGACTACAGTAGGACATAAACGGACATGATTCTTCCTTTGAGTGACCTGTAAGGTTTTTCTGCTATTAAAAGTTAAAGCAGGCAGTTACCCAGGTGAGTGTGGACTTTGATTAGACTACTGGGTCAATTCTTTACAAGGAATAAATCCTGAGTAGAGTGCTATTTCAGATCTAAAAATTTCCTGTTATCCATTAACATGTATGACAGCACAGAACAGCAAGTTCCTACAGTGAGTTTTGAGACAAATTGAACACCAAACTGCTTTAGAACATTTTCTGTTTCATTACATGCAAGTTTGTAATAAGGTAGACACTTGTGTGCATAATACATGGTAAACAATTGTAGCTGTCAGATTTGCTAAATTACCAGAGGGGAGGTGTATTTTGTTGGTACATTGCTAGCTCTTGATGTATTAGTACAGCATCTTTTCCTAAGATGTAGCCTTCCACTGAGTGGGAAATGATGCAAAAAAGACATTATTCACTTGGTGAAATTTTCCAATTTCGCACAACACAAATCTGGATAACTGGTTGAGTGAATGTGTTTTATTTTACCCCAGCTGAGATGTACTTTCCATGCTGAATTACATCCCAGAAACTAGGGCCTTCATATTGATCCATTAACATTTATAAATGACCTGTTGATCTTTAAAGTCTGCACCAGTCAGATTTTTTGGGTAAGTGCACAGTGAATAGATATTTGCCTCAGCAAGAACTATTGCTTAGCTGTAATGAAGCAATTTCAAATTTTGAGATACCCGGAATTAAGCAAAAAAAGGGCAAAAAAACCCCAAAATATAATTTTTTTATTCATTAAGGAGGGATGAACAAAAGTTAACAAACCCATTTGTAGTAATCCTCCTTTCTCAGTAACTCCCGCCTGCTCTGTGCTTTCCTGACACTCTCCTCTTAGCTCCACACTCACTGGAGCTCTGTCTGTAAGGCTGCCCTAAATTTCATTTGAGCTGAGCCTTTG
Organism: Polypterus bichir lapradei; assembly: GCA_026402145.1. Taxonomy (NCBI): domain Eukaryota; kingdom Metazoa; phylum Chordata; class Cladistia; order Polypteriformes; family Polypteridae; genus Polypterus; species Polypterus bichir. The sequence continues at coordinate 27,367,787 of JANRMT010062808.1, read as the reverse complement.
ATATCTCGACTGCTGGGATTGGGGTGTGGCTGCTATAAAGTCATAGGGCCAACAAAACACATTGGCCCATAGTTGACCGATACCACTGCAGACCTGAGCCTGCCACTATTTATAAAGTATCAGGTCATGTCTCCAAAGTAGCTCTACTGCTGATAAGAACCACTTTTAGCCACAGGCTCATTCCATCATAGCGCCTCTAGGGGAGGTCTTTTCTATCCACTGCTATCAGGCAATTCAGTGCTTTCACCTGATGTACTCATTAAGTTTGTTTTTCTATACTGTATTTACTTATCAATTGATTGATTGGCTGTATTATTTGTCCTGTGTGTCTGCATTCTTGTTTTTATGTTTCTCCTGCTTCATGCATCTGAATTTTGTCATGAGATTAATAAAGTTTATCTAATGTAATCTAATCTAGTCTCTGCATTCCCACCTTGAGTCCATGTACTGCCTTTTATTGGCCAAGTTGTCTTGTACCCTCTGCTACAGTTACTGCTTGTTGCTCTTTTGGGACACTCATTACATCTACATGGGATACCACCTCCTGATGGTGCCCTACTTTCATTGCTGGAAAAACAAAATGCACCGGCCCTGCTACTGCCTGCCTCTCACTTTACACTGGGGCCTTGTCCCTGTCCTTGTCCTGTACCAGTCTGCTTACAGTCCCTCAGTCTACCAAGCCATCTATCACACTATACTGTTTGATTATAAATATTTAAATGACTCCATTAATATGAGGATGCCATTTTCTTGATCTTTTTCTGCAGTTCCTTGTGTATCCACATGGTCTCTTTTGACATAGACAGATAGACAGACAGAACTTTATTTGTCCTTGGGGTCAAATCTGGCTTTCCACACAAGCTTTTTAAATAAATAAATGTAACACTCATTCTCAGTATTCAATTTTACAACCATTTGCTCCAAGTTGATTTTTTTTTTTCTTAGTGATTGACCTTGCTGAGATCTTCCATTTATTTATCCGTCTATCAATCCATTATCAAACTAGTTTATGTTTAGGGGTCAGAGTCTATCTGAGCAGCATGGGTCACAAGGTAGCAAGTAGCTGCCTTTAGATGACTTGGGCAAAAAATGAATTTAAAAACCGTAAGTACTGTAGCTAATTGAAATAACTGGAAGCTCACTGTGAAGCAACTGATCTGTCTATGTAGAATGTAATCAGGATTATCAGGGGAGTTAATTACACAGTATAAGATGATTTCCTAGTATTACTCTATATCTGAATGAGTCCTTATCTACTGTATACTGTTATTCTTGATAGACATTACATGGTAACACTTGACAATATCGCTGTACTCACCCAGGTAGTTACTGAGGTAATACTCTACACATTCACCAAAATTTGGGAGTTGTAAAAACACGCATAAAAATGCTCCACCTAGAAATTCTCAAGTGTAATGTCCAGGCTTCATGCAATTCTATTGTCTTGGTGAAGCAGTTCCATATCGTTGCTTTTTCTTTGCAAATGAGTAACACTTTAGAATAGGATCTTTAAGCATTTTCTTTAGTGCGTATATTCGTAATTTATTTCTCTGGAACACAAAGGCTTTGCAAATAAAAGTGACTAACTGAGACATTACAGACAGCCCAGTGTCAAGGGTGTTTTGTAAGTCTTATTAATACCAAACAAAACATAAGGTCTTGTTACACACTGATTAACAGAAGCACCTAGGTGGCCCTTGTGCTAAAGTGTCAACTGCAGATTTTGCAATGTGTGCCTCTATGCCCAGATAAAACAAAGACTGTTCTGATCCTTTACACCTTTTTCTCTATAAGATGGTGGTAGGGTGTATGTACAGTACTTCTTTGTACAGTATGTGGAACATCCACAGCTCACATGAAATTTACTGTGTCTCCAATTCTACCATCAAGTAGAATTTATTAATCCTAGGGACAAAGCTGTCGTGCACATCCAAGCTGTTCTTAAATGTGCAATGTCCTGATAACTGACGTAATTCAGGAACAAGGCGTGGAAAACAGACTCACTGGGCTTAAGAAACCTGTTATGTCCTTAAAACCTCAGTTAAATTTCTGAAGGTTATTAGCCAAGGTGATTTTTACAAGCTGCACTAAATCCCCCCAACTTTCATTGGCACCGCAATGTCCTTCATTACTTTAAACACCATTTAGCTCCTCATGCAGTAAGAAAGTTTAAAACTGGTTTAACTCCATCAATAATATAATTTATCAAAAGATATGTTCCACATTTATGCTGTGTTTCAGCTCCCTTGTGGTTACTCAGTTTCACAAATTCACCAGCACTGTATTGTCTTCTGTTGTATTTTTATAAAATATTTACTGGGGTAATTTTGGAGATGGCAGAGTCACCCCTGAGACAGAAGGCTCTGGTGGGCACCGTGTCAACAGGTAGAGCAGGTCTGGGCTACTTTCCAAAGACCCAGGTTGGCAAGGCCCAGGGCAAGGAGAAAATCCATCTACTTCAGGACGAGGTCCGAGCAGGGGTGGAGGAAGAGAGAGTGAGCAGGGCAGCAGGACTACGGCAACAGGGTGCGTGGATAATGTGGGAGATTATGTAAATAAATGTAATTTTTACACATGACTTTCATCAACTTCTCATTTTTGAACAAAAATGTACATTTTGAAATATGTCAGTCATTGCTATGATTACATACTATATTTTTGTAAATTATTTCTGGGATTTGTGAATTTATTTTAAATTTGATTGCTTCTTATTTTCAGGTTGAAACAGAAAATCCAATTATAATATTTATTATATTATATAAACTCTTATTAGAGTTTTGATCAATCCTAGACCTGGTCCACACTACAACTTTAGAACTTTATTTGTCCCCAGGGAGATATTTAACTTTTTACAGAATCTCTTTAAATAAATAAATAAATAAATAAATAAATACACACACACAGAGACTTTGGTCCGAACACACACCAGAATGACTATAAAGCAAGAAAATTCAAAAGAAAGAAAAGTTCTGACTTGGCTGTCACAGTCCCAGTGATGCATTTTGCAGATGTATTGCCATGGGAGCCCCAGTAGTGTTTCTTCACACACGTCTGCTGAATAATTTATTGGCTGAAAGCACTCAGTGTTAGTGTGTCAGAGAGAGGATTCGCAGCATTGTTCGCAATGGTACTCAGTTTTGTTTTAATTCTCTCCTTCATTACTACCTCCAGGAACCCAGCCACAAAAAATGCACAAACCGGTGTGTTTCTTCGTGCCAGTCCCAAGCCCAGATAAATGGGGAGGGTTACGTCAGGAAGGGCATCCGGTGTAAAATTTTGCCAAATCAATATGCGGACAACAAGATGATCCGCTGTGGCAACCCCTAACAGGAGCAGCCAAAAGAAGAAGAAGACAATTACTACCTCCAGGGGGTCCAGAGTGTGTCCTATAACTGAGCTCACCCTTTTAATTAGCTTGTTGATTTGGTGGGCCTCACTTGAGGTGATAAATACTTCCTCTGTGTTATGAGACCAGTCCTACATACCTACCTTAATAGTGACTGGACATAGAGGCTCTTTAGTGTGGCAAGAGTCATTAAGTAGTTCCTCGGTTTTGCTGATGTTAAGTTGCAGACAATTCTTTCTGCACCAAGAAACAAAGTTCTCCACTTGACTCCTATACTCTGTCTCATCCTCTTTATTAATACATCCCATAAATGCAGAATCATCTGAGAATTTCTGCAAGTGACATGCCCTGGTGTTATATTTATAGTCCGAGGGGCCCTTTGTCCTGGGTATGACATTAAACTGCACCCCCTGGGTGCCTTGTCTGTTGTCTCAGTGTATGCTCGGACCGCGGTCAGTGATGTCTCGACGAGGAAGACATTTTATTAGCAGCTTCGCTCTGTGGTTGATAGGCGCCCACAGGGTGACACTCCTCTGGTCAAGGGTGACTTCAATGCAGCCACTGGCACTGACAGTGCTGGCTGTGAGGATTGTCTCAGTCCCCATGGTTCTGGTGACCGTGGTGAAATTGGCTCCATGTTCCTTGACTTTGCAAAAGGTCAGGGGCTGCGAATCACTGGATCCTGGTTCCAGCGCCCTGAACCGCATCGTTGGACTTGGTACTCCAATATTGGTGGTGCGGTGAAGGAGATCGATCATATCCTCGTGGGCAGACGCTGGAGGCTCTTGCAAAACTGCAGGGTTTACAGAAGTGCCCAGTTTGTGAATTCTGACCACAGACTTGTTGTTGCTAAGCTCTTAAGATTCAGCTTAGGTCCAGTAGGTTACCACCTACTAGGAAAATGAGCCTGGACTTGACCAGACTCCAAGACCAGGCTGTTTCTAATGAGTTTGCATGGAGTTTGTGTGAGGAACTTTCAGATTTGGATACGACTGCCGATCCTAATGTGATGTGGGAGACCTTCCGTGAAAAGACCCTGAAGATTGCTGAGGGTTGTGTTGGTGTTACCGGTGTTCCCAGAAGGAGGTGCTTTATCTCGCAGGGCACCCTGGATATCATCGAGAGGACTTGCAGCGCACTGCTCAATGGCAACTCTGGTCTGTACCGGGAACTCAGAAGGACGGCTAAGAGGGCTCTGAGGGCAGATAAAGAGGCCTTTGTTAAAGGAAACTGTGAGCAAGTGACATAACATCTGTGGTCTAGCCACCCACGTCCTGCTTACAGAGGAATCAAAGCATTACGCACATCTGAATCTGTTCCTCGGATAGTCACAGTCAGGGCGGCTGCTGGAACGGTCCTTACAGATGACACTGTAGCTGTGACCCGCTGGGCTGGCTACTTTGAGCAGTTTTTCAAAGCTGATCCTTTGGCTAGGACGTTGGATATCTCTGGGTCTACAGTTCTTAAAGCTGACCCTCTGATTAGCTGTGAACCACCCAATCTCACTGAGATTGCACAGGGGGTGAACAAGCTGAGGGGGGGGAAAGGCTGCAGGGATATGTGCTATCCAGGGTGAACTTCTTCAGGCTGGTGGTAAGGCTGTCCTCCTGGCATTGCAAGCAATCTTTGCTTCCATTTTGGAGACTGGCATCATCCCAACTGAATAGGAAAATGGGAGTTGTCATCCTTGTCTGGAAAGGGAAGGGTGATCGCCTGGATTGCAGAAACAACAGGGGGATAACACTGCTCTCGGTGCTGGGTAAGGTCCTTGCTAGGATCGTCCACAATAGGATCCGTGATCACTTTGTCACCTACATGAATATCGGCAGAGTTTCTTTGCAGCCTTTGTCAATTTTCGCAAAGTGTTCGACTAAGTTGATTGAGCTGCCCTGTGGGACATCCTGAGGGTTCACGGGATCCCCTCGAGGTTGCTGGATATCATGGCTGGCCTGTACACTGGTACTGTGAGTGAAGTGCAGAGTGGAGGCAGGTCCTCTGCGTTTTTCCCAGTTGATTCTGGGGTTCGTCAGGGGTGTGTTCTTGCTCCTACTCTGTTCAATGCTTGTATGGACTGGTTGTTGTGCAAGGTCGTGGGGTCCAGCAGCTGTGGGGCATCTGTTAGTGAAGAAAGATTCACGGATCTTGACTTTGCTGACGATGTTGTGATCTTCGCGGAGTCAATGGAGGCTCTGATCGGGGCACTTGAGAGACTGAGTGTCTGGGCTTGCGAGTGTCCTGGATAAAAACCAAGATCCAGGCCTTTAATGACCTCTTGGGCACAGCCATCACCAGTGTGTCTGTCTGTGGTAAGAGTGTCGACCTTGTCGAGAGGTTTACTTACTTTGGCAGTGACATTCATGTCTCTGGTGACTCTTCCTATGAAGTCAGTAGATGGATTGGGAGAGCATGGGGGTCATGAGGTCGCTGGAAAAGGGTGTGTGGCGCTCCCGATATCTATACAAAAGGAAGAAGGTCCAAGTCTTTAGAGTCCTGGTGCTTCCTGTCTTGCTATATGGTTGCGAGACATGGACGCTATCCAGTGACCTGAGACTAAGACTGGACTTCTATGGTACTATGTGTCTCCGGAAAATCCTTGGGTACCGTTGGTTTGACTTTGTGTCGAATGAGCGGTTGCTCATGGAGTCCTGAATGAGGCACATTACCTGCATTGTGAGGGAGAGTCAGTTACGGCACTATGGCCATGTGGCGCGTTTCCCCGAGGGTGATCCAGCTCGTAAGATCCTCATTGTTGGGGACCTGAGTGGCTGGACCAGGCCAAGGGGTCGCCCATGTAACATCTGGCTGCGGCAGATAGATGGTCATTTCCGGAGAGTGGGACTGGACTGCGTGTCTGCCTGGGGGGTTGCCAACCGGGATCCCGAGATGTTTTATTGTGTAGTGGGTTCGGCAATGCACTGTACCAGTGCATGCTCCCCAACTTGACTTGACTTGACTTGTGCACAGAGCAAAGAGAAAAGCAGACAGGACCGTTCCTTGTGGTGCTCCAATGTTGCTAACATCTGTATTAGAAACACAGCCCTTCAGTCTCTCAAACTGCGGTCTGCCCGACACTCCATTATCCAGGACACCATAGGCTCATCCACCTGCATATCTCTGAGTTTACTCCTTCCTTACTTCTGTGCAGTAGGTGACTGGTATTGTGCCTCAAAACACTCATATATTTTACTGAGTTTATTTTGGAATGAGTCCCAGTCTATTCTATAGGGTGGTCCAGATCTAATTATGCAATTTTCATTACGCTATGAGTTATTAAGTTTATTACATAGAGAATTCACAAAAAAATATTTTTGTTGCTGATAGATGGCAGCACCTGCCCTGCACTCCAAAATGGTGGGGAGACGGTTGTCAGTTGAACAGCGGGTGCAATGTGTTCGCTTTTTCATAATTGCATAATTAGATCTGGACCACCCTGTATACTTTACACTCATTTGTAACCTTTAAAAGCAACTGTACATCATTGTCCATCTACAAAAAGAAGTCTGTTTTTTTGTTTTTTCTTCATTCATATGGCATTTTAATTTAAGTCAGGTAACAAACAGTGTTCTGGGTTGGAAAACCAATAGGAAAGATGTTGAGTTTTTCGCTGTTTCAGAGTGGGATGATAAAATATAAAAACAAAAAAGGCACTTTCAGATTTACCTGTGTTAGTGTGGACTAAGCCTTAAATAGATTTATATATCATTTTATTTTGAAATTTCCCCACAATGTATTTTTTAACAATCATTCTCAAGAGCTGTCTGTATGAAATGATAAAGATATTTATCTAAAGTTTATTATAGTGTTAATAAACTTTGGACATACTTCCGGAAGAAATGGCAGCCATTCTATTCATTTGGCGTACATTCCAAATAAAAGGAGAACAATGCTATGGGTAGACATTTTATTAGCACACAATATTTATAGTCATTTTAAATTAAGGATTGTGGCACGGGAATTACTGGAGAGGCAAGTATTCCAACAATCAATTGAACAGAGATATGATCACATTTGATCAAAATAAATGAATTTATGTGAAAGAAACAAGCTTTTAGAGGCCAGTTAGGTTATTTTTTGGCCATGATGATGGGTGGCTAATGGAGATATTGAATCACTATAATTACCAAAGCCTACAAAAAAACTCGTAAATCCGGCCCACCTTAAATCCCTTCTCACCTCTCCGTCAGCGCCTTTTGTCTTGTAAATGTGTTAATAAGCCCAAGCAGAAAGCAGACTGCTATACCATCTCCCCCACCAACGCAGAAAGGGCCCAGCTCAAGCCTTGATCATCTTGGAGTGAAGGGCTGGAGTTTTAGACAGGAAATAATAGATTGTTATTTCGAATACAAGCATTTCATGTGTGTTCCGTGTCTACAACAATCTATGTAAACACATCGTTAAAACAGAAATGAAGTCCAAATATCAAATGAACACTTTCACAAAAGGTGCAAGTGCAATACAACATTTTCCGTGGTGCAGCAGTAAGAACTGCTGACTTGTAATCAAGAGGCTGCGGGATCGATCCTGGGCGTCTCACAAATGTACCATTTTGAGTAGTGAGCTGCTGTTATTGTTAATATCATACAATAAAAACATACATTTGATTTGCGCCTGTAACAGCCGGTGTAAATTTATAGGACTTATAAAAGGTACTTTTTCTTTCATTTTTATTCTCTCAGTCATGATGACGATACAACCCCAACACCCCCCGACACAGATCTGACACTCTTAATTTTTATTTGAAACTGGGAATAACTGTACATGTGAGGGGTATTTTGAGACAATGAAACCTGAAATTCTCTGATCTGGAGGTATACAAGCTGACACACAAATGCTGGTGTGTCATGCCTTTTTGGTATGTCATTGTCATTTGAATTTTTTTCATTCAGTTTTATGGAGCGTTCCTGCTCACTCTGAATTAGTATGCACCTTATGGTCCATGATGTCAAAGCCACACTGACAAAAAAACAGACACATAGGTATATATGATATTTGGAATTATTCATTTTAGGACCTGTATAGTACATTTCAGAAAACATTGTGGCACTGATGCAACATTTTTCATATTATTCATATTCATTCACATGCCTTCTTCATGGTTGTAATCAGTGACCATGTTTCTTTTTTTTCCCCCAGTCTCCACATTTTGGTGCATAGTAGTGTTTCTTTTGTACTCCAGGACACATTTACAAGACAAAAGACGCTGACGGAGAGGTGCGAAGGGATTTAAGGTGGGCCGGATTTACGAGTTTTTTTGTAGGCTTTGGTAATTCTAGTGTTAAATCTACATTATGGCGTTCTTCCCAATACCAAGATTTTGTCATATATTTAAACATATTCTCACTTCAGTATTTCTGATCAAAGCACCTTCTTGATTCTGCAATTTATTTTTAATTAAGCTTTTGAAAGTTGCATTGTATAGCAGGTACCTTCTTATTCATATTGTTATTTGTATGGAAAGGCCAATTAGATCCCCTTTGAAATGTGCATGTACCCCTGCATCAAATTTAAATTCCCCCCAAGAGTGAGACAGAATTGTGTGCTGTTCAATGATCCATCCCTTGTAGGACAGCAGACTGACCTATGGAGTGCTTTTTAACCTTGTATAGCATATTGGTGCCCTCCATTAGTTACAGACTAGCAGCACTAACCAGAAGCTCAGAGGTGTATGCAGTTTTCTGTGCTCTTAAAATTGTTGGTAATTGATAACAAGGTACTATAAGGTATGCCAAGGAGTCCTGAAGAAGACAGTAAATTGGTTATAAGCACCGAGCCTTTAAGTGACCCTATGATGAGGTATACAGGCTTCACTTTAAAATTTGGATTTTTATTATCATAATCTAAAGTTAAATCTATTTAACTCAAGTAAACTAATGTTTTCCACAAAACAATAAAGTAAATGTTGTAACAGAATTCAAATTATTTTTTGTTTTAGAAATGCCTTTACCAAATGAGACTTCCAAGATCATGAAAGTTTTAATTCTGTTCACTTCATGTGGGTTAATTTGGTTCCTGTTACACAGTAAGGTAGAACTGAACCAGTAAACTTGTAATTGAAAGTTCAGTACTCTGCCCACCATGTGACAATGCCTTCTACAATGATGCCAATGATGCCAACAGTATAAGAAAATGGTACTTTATTGCTGTTTTATTACCTTTGTATAGCAACTTCTATTGGTGCTATTTAAGAGAATTTTTAAGTTAATCTCTTAATTCATTAGAAAACTGTTAAGAGTTTGCTTATTCCTATATGTGTTCACCTTAATCTGCCTGCTACTTATTTTAATGTCTTTGATGTCTGCTGGCCTTCAGTGCCATCGTTTTGGTTTTGTCTTGACATATATTTACAGATCTTCATATGCTTGATATTTAACTAATAGGTGCTCTTTTTTGCAACCCATACTGCTGGTCCATAAAATGTAGATTTTTCCATATCCTTTTTCCTCTACAATTTGTCCTTTCCCACTTTATTAGTTAACACTTGGAGGGCCGCAGTGGCTGCAGGTTTTCATTCTAACCTTTTTCTTATTTGATGACCAGTTTTTGCTGCTAATTAACTCCTTTTCCTTTTATTTTAATTGACTTTTTTAAGATTTGTACCCAGCAATTTCTTCAACATTCCACTAAATTGCTTCATTTATTTCCTTAAATGGTAACCAAACAGAAATGAAATGTGAAGTAAGTGAGCCAACAGAAGACCAGCTAAGACAAGGCCTCATACTCCAACTAATTTCACTCCAACCAGTTGCTTAATTAGGTATCGATTCTTGTTGTTAATTAAACCTGTTCTTCAATTCCATGGCTTGTTGCCTCTCTCATTGTGCAATAGCATACATTTCCAAAATTATTGATTTTCTGTTTTATAGAAACACTTTTAAAATGTTTTGGGGACCTGAGCAGATGAACATTCCTGAGACCTTCATCTTTCTTTATTTTCAGATTTTGTATGACGTACAGAGTTTGCCGGACATGTTTTGGCTTCTTGTGTATCTCATTATTGTTTGGCTGCTAATTAAGGACAAAGAAACAATTAAGGGATCTGAGTCTTCAAGAGCAAGTCAATTACAATTAATTCAAAAGAAGTTAATTAGCAGAAAAAACAGGTCACTCATTAAGAAAAGGTTTAGAATGAAAACCTGCAGTCACTGCGGCCCTCCAGGACTGGAGTTGGGGACCCCTGCTTTAGAAAAACAGCTAAAATGAGGTACTACTGTGTAGCCAAACCTTAGCAAATGCTTCATCTGGTCCTAATAAAACTTACATTAGAAGAGGGTTACCTATAGTGCATGTATTAACATTATGTGATATATTAAATGACAAATAAGGGCGTGGATGATGAAATGTAAAGGATTTTATTAGAAGAACTTGGAATAATTTGAAGAAGAAAAAGAAGATGAATTGTATCAATGGGATAATACTAAGGATATAAGTTAATTCTAATAAATAAAGATATCTACTAAGTTGGGCAGTGGAGAAGGGATTAAATGGGAAAATAAAGTTCCTATTTTAAAGTGTTACCCATAATGAGAACACAACGGAAAACTGAGCACAGTTTCATTTTTAATATCTGATGCTCCCTCTTTCTTTCACAATAACAACACTTCCATGATTTCTTCCTCTAAACCTAGACAAACAGTTTTCATTTTGTATACTTCACTTCACGTGAATACAATTCCCTGTCCACTTTACACATAAGACACTATAGTACAATTTCTTACATGATTTAAAAAAAAATATATATTGGAGCTCTAGCAGTGTCACACAGTGGGTCAGTGAGGTAAACTGAGCAGGTAACCTTGTTGGTTTGGGTTTAATACCACCCTTACATTATGTGATCACTCAAATACTACACTTTTTTCATTCTTACCTGACTTTATGTATCTGTGAAAACTGTGTACATGCTATGGCGCTCAAGCTAAATACCCTGACTGCGTCTTCTGTTGTACCGTTCTTCTGTTAACTACTCCTGTATCAAAACTGAATATGTCCCCCAATATGCTCCATTCAGGGGACACACCTTTTTAAAGGTGCAGCACAGTCACTGCTTAAACTTTAACTGTTTACAATGAATGGTGTTAGCCTTTCTAAGCAGCACTCAAGTTAAAAAAAGCTAATTTTTATATTGCATTAAGGGGCACCAGTTATTGCTTCTCTGTGAACATGCTAAATTAAGCAGCTAATTTATCATAAAATGTTCAATATGTAGTTGAATTTACAGATTAAAAAGTCACATAAGCAGTATGAATTTTCTGTCTCTTCTACTGTGATACCATAAAAAAGCCAAAAATGCGGTGCCATGCAACATATTCATACATATATTCATATCTACTCAGAAGTCCTTTAAAGTAGCATTCAATTTCTAATTTATTTTTGTGTAGTACTTACAGGCTTAGAGTGCACATAGAAAACTACTAAACTACTACTACTTAACATTAAACTACTATGCCATACACTGTATACTTATGTGAACAAAAACACACTAAAATGGAGCAGTTTCAATTATTAACAAATTAAGGCAATGATAATGAAATTGGCACAAATTGTAGATTCTTTCTGATTTTAATGTACAATATGTGAAAAGTAATTGAGCTACCTTCATGCTAGATAATTGCTGGGCTGAATGAAACCACTGGAGCTGTGAGGGAGAGCTGCCTGCCTTAATAACCCACATTAAACCATCCAGCCCTCCACTGCCTAAACTCACTTAAATCAAGTTCCATATAAAGCTTACACGTGAAAAAGTTTATTTACAATAAGGATCTCACACTAAGAAATAAGAACGTCCAGTAAATGAAAAGGAAAACTGCAATCATGTAATCTATATATATATAAAAGTCCAATACCACTGACTCACTCATCATGAAATCTCCAGAACCATAAGGACTTGGGACTTGAAATTTGGAATGTAGGTTACCCTTGGCCCATAGATGCTAACTAAGAAACGGTTTTAAAATTGTCGTGTTCCAAACGCGAAATTTCTTATAGCTTTTTAGACCCGTTTGTATGTCTGTCCACTTTTCACGAGAGAACTACTTAAAGGATTTAGATCAGGATTTTTTTCTATAATTTGCTTGAACATTCCGTTGATTTTTAATAGATAGATAGATAGATACATTTTGCGACTTTCTCATGACGCTAAGTATCATAGCTCGCTTGTGGTACCAATTTATTAGCGCAAATCCAAGAGAGACTCATTGGGCTGCGTCTGCCTCGGGGCATAACCTTAACTCCGCTTAGTTAGTGAACGAGAGAACTACTTAACGGACCTATTTCTTTATTTTTCTATCATTTCCTTGAACATTCTAGTTGATTTTACAACTTCTCTCATTGCGCCAAGAATCATAGTTCGCTTGCAGGAGCAATATATTCACGCTATTCCAAGACACTTGAAGACAGAGGCTTGCAGGCCGAGGGGAGGGGGAAGAGTGACATCAGGAGTAGAGAGCTGGGTGGGGCCCTCCTTACTGTTCTGTTTCACTGATACGTGGGTAAAGCAGCGGGGGATGGCTAGTGTATTATAAGTGATAAAACAGTGAGTACAAAAAAGCAGTGTAAATTATACAGCATTTAATAGTCTTCTTGTGAATGGACAACAGTCAGACAGTCCATCTTCTCAAGAAACTGAACTAAAGTAATAATTATTATTATTATTATTATTTATCATGGCAATTTGCTAGTGGGTACTGTGCTGTCTGTTTCTCGACCAGGAACCTAAGGTTTAACTCAGCAATTTAGGATGAATGTGAGTAGTTCCCATGAGTGCAATCTTCCAAACTTCTTAGGCTGTACAGTGACCTGGCAGCTCCTGCAAATTCTTTTCAGATTCTTTCTTGATGGTACCTGAAGCCCCAACTACCACAGGCGCAGTTCTAGTTTTGGTGCCCCACATTCTGTTGATCTCATTAGCCAGGTCTTTATATTTGCTTTTCTTATCAGTTCCTTTGAATAAAAAGTTGTTGTCATCTGAGACTGCTAGGTCGATCAGCATGTGTTACTTCTCCTTCTCATGACTGACCACTTTTTTAGGATGGTTAGCTGAAATGGTACAATTGTTTTTCATCATCAATATAATTATTATTACTACATTTACATTCACTTATTTGGCTGATGCCTTTATCAAAGGCAACTTACAACATTTATGATACAATTGGTTACATTTCTTTTGGTTTTCCAATTAGAGCAGAGGCAGGTCAAGTGAATTGTTCATGGTCACAACAGTGTCAGTAGCGAGATTTGAACCCACAACCACAGGGTTTGAAGTCCAAAGCCTTAACCACTACATCACACTACCTTATTATTATTGTTACTATTATTATTATTATATTGAACTGCTTAGGGATGTGAAATATTATGCCATCTATCTATCTATCTATCTATGCTATTTGTAAAGGTGATTATTTGTGAAGATCACATTCAATTGTCAAGAGCGTGAGCTCCTCTTGAAATCCCACTGTGGCTTTGGCGCAGATACTGGAACAGCACCAGCATAACAAAATATTGTTAAACTTGCCTAATCCAATACAGAGTCACAGGAGACCATAGGCTATTCCAAAGGCACTGGGCATAAGGCAGGAAACAGTCATGGACAATGCACTGGGGCCTACTCAGCTACATACTAACTCTCACAGCAAGCTAATATAGAATTATCAAATAACGTCACCTGAATGTGACAGGAAAACCAGAGTACAGAGAAGAAAAGCCAGGCAAGTACAGGGAGAACATGCTAAACTCTATACATACAAGGACTAGGCCCAGGGTGCTTGTTCCATAAAATAGCAATGTCAGCTCACTATCCAGAGCACCAACAACTGTTTTTAAGTAATGAAGCGAAAAGCAGAAAGGAAGAACTTATGACATCTATGAATTAATTGTTACTCTTTTCTAATTTCCATACTGGTAACTTATCAAAAGATTATCCCATTTGAAATCTACATTGAAAGACAATTATCTTGAAAAGAAGGGAATGCAGCCTTAAGGCTTAGATGCACCTTGTTTTGACCTGTGGGGAATTACAGTTTTCTTTCTGACATTTTAATAGAAAAAAGCCATTCTGGCATATGTCTTAAAAAGCCTGTTTGTTAAACTGTTACTCTTTTCAATATTGGATATACTATATATATTTTTCAGTACAAATGGACCAGCATGAAAGTAACAACACTATTTTACTTACTGCGTTAGAAAGTGCGATTTCATAGAGTTTCCAAGTTTGGGCATCATGGTGATGCAGTGATTTGCACTGATGTCATATGTGGAGATATGTGGATGAGTTTATAAGGTAAATTGTTATATCAATATATAACAGCTGAACTTTGCTTACTGCAAATTAAACATATTAACTTAGGTTTAAAAAGTGAAGATAACTTAACTTATTGCAAGTTTTCCATGTACTATTAAGTGTTATGGGTGACATAGTGGTTAGCATTGCTGTTTGAAGGGCCTGGGCTTAGTCTGCAGGATTCTCTGCGTCTATGTGGAGTTTGCCAATTCTTATAATGTCTGCACTGGTTTTCTCCAGTTACTGTAGCTTCCTTTCACAACTCAAAGATGAGCAACTGTTGGCTGTGCATTGGGCCTGTGATGAAGTGGCTTGTTTAGAAATGGCAGGGATGTTTAGTCTTATTTTCCAGGATGTTTAACCCACTGCAATCTATGGACATTCAATTTCACCCAGAAACGTTATAAAAGAAAGAAATATATGAAACACGCTCTATGTTGAGCTCAGAAACTATGAAATGAAATTATTCCATTGATTTTTTAAAATGATAAGTTGTCATTTCTTATACAAAGGAGAAGTAGGTTAAGATGGGAAAGAAAAAAAAAATGTACATTTGACAAGCTTGAAATATAGTCTATACTGGTTAACCAAAAGGAACACATACATTTTCTACATTAGAAGAATTCCCATTATTTTTCTCTCAGCCATGAAAATCAATTCTGAAGTGATTGCATTCGGAAGCAACTTGATGTGCTTTTGGCAGATCAAAACGGACAGAAAATAGAAGGTGGCTTTTAAATTTCAGATATCTTTGTGTAAAAGTCACAACTTGAGAGCTGGTCTTTAGTACACTGTGTTTGCTTTAAAAATATTACCATACTGACACCAATAAACGGTTTTACATTAGTGGTTTCATTTTTGGGAAGACAGTTTTTTCTTTGTACCAAGAAAATAATTTAATCGAAATGTTTTTCTTTCTCTTTTTATTAATAAAGTTTATACTGTATATGCAAATTTTAATGTCTTCTATGATGGTATTGCATACTAAAAAATTTAATATGCCATATTGCCTGACTTCATATAATGATGAGGCTGCAATTTCTCAAAATTGCTGCTTATATTCTCTGATCTTCTAATTATGTTTATAATGAAATGTTGTAGGTATGTACAATATGTTTAATAATTAATGATTACATTATAGTCTTCAATATGCAGACAACTCATCCCTGCAATTTGCAGTTAAAACTTTAATCTGAAGTGCAAGAACATTTGATAATCTGATGACATTTGGGTGTCACCAAATGGGACATGGACATCTGGAGAACATAAACAGTTGGGCTAAGCAGTGACTGGCGATAAAGTCATACATTTTGATGATCGCAAGCCATCTGCACCATGTGAGAATTAATTACCATAGTATTAATCATGGTGGAGTAATTTTTCTTTGGTGCCTTTGGAAAATACACTGACAATGTTTACTAACAAAAACTTAACAGAATTAGACTTTTATTTTACAAGTGCAGAAATTATACTTGGTGCTGAAAAAAAAAATATTTTCTATACCTGTGATACTCATCACTACTAACTTAGTAGGCCATATGGAGGTAATCTAACAGTGGTAAAGACTGACTAAACTGTAGAAGAATGATGCAGATCTGCCCTGATGGAATTAAACAAAGTCAAGCAAGCTATTGACTCTTAGACAATTGTCTTCTGATTCTGTTATGGCTTTGTGGTTACCCAGATTTGGTTGGTTTTTTTTTGCAGAATTTCATCCAGTTCCTAAGTTCCCTTTGGTGATGCAGGAACTCACTGATACTTTGGCTTTCATTGTAGTTTCTTTAAAGGAAAGACCTACACTTGTAAGAATTATAATGGTCTGCCTGTCTCCCTTTGTTATTTGCCTTTACCCCTCACCATTATGATAACAAAATGTAGTGCAACATTGTCCAAATAATGTTTCAGAGGGCATAGCAACTCAGTTTGCTCCAACACTGTTTTTATACAAACAGAGTTTATAGTAAGTAATCAACAAAAGTTAGGACACCTGTAGGAATTGTTTGCATCCACTTTCAAAGTTTCATTATCATTGAATGCTACAGAAAAAGCTGTAAGTTGTTATCTCATCACTTGTTCCTTGAAAAGAGGTCTTTGAAAATTAACTTATTGTTCAGTTTTGGGAACCTAAACTCTTTTTAACCCCTGGCAGCTTACTGCATACCTTTGTGCCATTTTAGGCTATTCACTGGACTTGAATTGCTTGCATTTCAGTAAAACTGGAAAAATAGGGGTGTTGTAGAGTTTTTAACCGGCGGTGTATATATTTCTACTGTAGAGTACTTTGTTTTATTAAGACAAGCTTTATAATAATACTTTTTAATTATCAGAAAATTAAAATGATGTGTTATTGTTTTCTGAGTTTTTCAACAAACAGTTTATGTTATATATTGTTGCTCAATTGCCATAACTGACATCCAAACATTTATTGATTTTTAATTCACGGCATGGTGATTATCTTCTTTACCATTTTAATGACAACTGTTAATCCCAGACAAAAGGCAAGAATTTAAAATTAAACTATTTTATCATACAGAGAATGCATCCTAAACAAATATTTATCAAGAACCATAAAATCTGAATTATGTTAATTGAGCAATATAAAAAGTTCTTTCTTGCTTACATTTGCACATTGCCAAAAATCATTATCTTTCATAAATAGCCTTATTCAAGCAAATTTTCTGAACATAAATTAACATTTCTAATAGTGTTACAATCTTCCAAGATAAACAGCTATTAATTTACTGTGCCAAATTATTTCTGCTTCACTGTCTTCTTTGCCAAATATACGAGCAATGAGCAAAATAATGACATTAACCATTAAAACTCTATTATTTGAAAAACAGTCTGCTTGTAGCTTTGATATACCCTATTCAAAAAACCATCAGCTCCCATATTTTTTCCATGGTTTTTAAAACATTTTAATTATGAAGATCAGCACACATGGTGCAAAGTAAATGAATATACAATGTAAAGGAAAAGCAAAATGATGGTGCAGCAGATAACATGTATACTTCATATGATTGAGGGCCTAATGCATTGCTGGGCTGGAGTACCTTATTTTTGAAGTTTACTGATTCTTTCACTGTTTAAGTGGTGATCTTCTGTTAGCTCTAGTTTTGGTTTGAATCCACAGTTAAAGTTGTCTAATGGGCTACCTAGAATTGTCACATAAGTCTATGCATTATGCCATATTTCCTGTGATTGATTGTGTGACTTCCGATGGATAGTAGGCCTGCCATGCATTATGTCATGTCTGCTATGATATGATTTGGTGGCACATTACTTGAAGAAAATGTAAGTAAAAGGGATAAAACTTAACAGTTCCACTTTATACACAGTTATAATCATATTAAATCATGGTTATAAGAAATACATTATGTTATTATTGGAAATAACAAACCGAAAGAAGCGATGCAGCAGATTAAGGACTTTATAATGTTATGTTAGAATAAGTTTGGCCCTGTTTGCTGTCAAAGGTGGATGTCACTGGCAGTAATGCTGTTTTTTTTGTATTTGAAATATTTTGTACTGTTTCAATCCTGGAGACCATTCTGAATGGTATACAGCACCAATGCATGAAAACTGTGGGAAAAAGAAAGACTTTAAAGAAAATGAAATGACTTTAAAAGAATTACAAGAAGCCAAAGTTCCTGATGTGTCAATATTTGTTAGTGTGGTCCTCCCCTGTATATGGATCTAGGACAGTGGTGGCGAACCTATGGCACACGTGCACAACACACAGTTTATTACTAAAAAGCCAGAGGGACATGGGGCCAGACTGCTCCCTTCCCCTCTCCACGCGCGCCTGAGGACGTTTCTCACATCGCGCACCCCTCTGCGCAGCAGCCCAATGGGACCACTTCCTCCCTCCCCTGTCTGGGGTAAGGCAGGCGGCTCACATGCGGCATGAGGGTGCAGCGCGGACTGCAGCCTGTTGAATCTGTGGTGAAGGTGATTCCCGTGGTGGGGTTGGAGAGGAGCTAGGTTGGAGGGGATGTGGAATAGTGGGTCCACAGCTCAAAATTGAAAAGGCCAGTTTTAATAGATAATCGCCGCACTCGCGGCTTAGAGGGGGGCGTGGTAGTGTGGCCGGCGCGGTACCTGGTAGATTCGTGATGCGGGCGGTTCTCGCTTAAGTGCACAGGTAAGGAGTCGTCCACATCTGTAATTGTTGCTGGGAGCTGCTAATCACCACACCTGATCCACATCCCCATAATATATAATAGAAGTATGAGGCAGATGGAAAGAGGAAAAAAAGAGAGAGCGAACGGGAATGGAGGTTAAGTGGGAAGACCTCCGTGAAACACTTGAGAAGATAGAAGGGATGACAAAGGACAGCACAGTTAGTTCTGAAAATGAAATCCTTAAAAGTGTGGAATTCTCTGCCATATAATTTTAAGTCAATGAAAGCACTTAGAATCGCTTTCCTTACTTTGTTTGGATCATCTTATGCTTGTGAGCAGCTGTTTTCAGCTTTGAATTATATCAAATCTGACACTAGAAACAGACTAACAGATGACCTGAGTGCTGAATGTGCTGCTCTCAAACTTACAAGGTATGAGCCAAGGTTAGACAAATTATCAGCATGCATACAACAGCAAAAATCACATTAATGGTTCAAAACCATGCCAAATGCATACTTTTACCTTTCAATAAAAAGATGTTTGTATCATTGAAAGCTCTGTTATTGTGTTTTTCTTTTAGGACAAAAGATGTTAATGTTTGAGTTGTTTTTTCTAAACTAAAACCTCAGTATTCAGGTTAAATTGCCGTGATGGCACTTTCCGATAAATAAGTGGGTTTTGGTTTGCAGTTTGGGCACTCAGTCTCTAAAAGGTTCGCTATCACTGATCAAGGATGACATCCAGTGAAGCCTGCCTTTCGCTTGTCTAGAAGCTAGGATGAGAGGGAGAGCACTTTACATGCATACTACAAAGCAAAATAGGGGAATCCCTTATCATCGCTGCCTATAACACTGACAAATACACGCAAACACACACACATGCTCTGTGTCACCCAAGCATCAAAACTGGATACAAAATGCAGTCAGATCACAGTGCAGAATGCTGTATTGAGAATGTGACCAACCTGAGGACACAGATAACTGTACTCAGAATGGATAAACAAAATAATAATTGCTTTGGAAACTGAACCTAAAATACTCCATAATATATTTGTGGAGTCTGAGGACAGATCAAGAAGGAAAAATATCAGTTATCAAGGGACTACCAACAGAAGTTAAGTCACTAATCCAGTGAAAGTTTTTTTTCTAAAATGCTGGCTGATGGCTTCATAGCAGACATCAAAATCATGGGTATTGCTGGTATATAAACTAGTACCCTCTGTGCTTTTGTGGATAGATTTGGCAAACTCCATAATAAAAAAGGGGTTACTTCATATCAGATACCTGAATATGTATATTTGCAAGCTATCTCTGCTTGAAAGACAGCAAAAGTTTACAGCATCAAGAAGAATGTATGTAAAGCTGATATAAGAGATAAAGCTTTTGTTTCTTGCCAGACTGGTCACATACACATCAAGCTGTCCAGAAAAAGCTGGATAAGACTTAAAAAGAATAATAACCACAATTTTTAACACATAAATACAGTAGTCCCTATTAAGGATTGGATGAAAAATTGCAAAACAGGCTTTCTTAAGCCAATATTTGATTGCTTCAATTAGAGAAATGCAAAGAAGAATACCATTAATGTGACAGCGTTTAGCTAAGCCTCATAAGAACTATGTACTATGTTTAATAGATATTCTCCTTTTTCGTGTTTTTCTTCACTTTAGAGAGAAGAGGTATGAGAAAGAAAAAAGTGTGTGTGTACATAAATGTGTGCAAATACAGTATTTATAGATATGTATGTAAACTATATGCTGTATATATGTATCTATGCAAACACATCTAGTGATTCTTCCGGACACGTGTTTCAGGTCTTTCAAATTCACACACCCTCCACCGGACAACCCAGCTGAGGCTGTTCACACCCCAACCTGGGTTCAGCTGGCTAACAAGCTACTTGCCCCCACTGTTCTCCCCTCTTAAGCCATAGCCATCTTGAGGCTCTCTCCACTGCTTCGGTGATGCTGCGGATGGCTCTCCTCTTACTTGATGCCCAAATGGCTGAAGACTTTAATCAAAGATCTGCTCCCCACTTCCATTGGGAGACACCCTGCTTTCTATCCAGCTTGCTTATAGTCTCAGATCAGCCCCTTGCTCTAGGTAAGCTTGTTTTCAAATGCCTCTTACAAGCATTCTTCCCAAGGGGCCTATTCGTTCCAACAGTACTCCTTGTTTAAAGGAAAGGACATAGTCCAGAGAACAATATCTTGTCTCTGGGAAGTGTAATTTTATCACTTTTGCATCTGAACTGTTCGTAAAAGAGGAGAGGGAAGATGTCAGATGAAAATACTCAAATCCTAGTACAAGCAGGCAGGAGTAAAGTAATATGTTGGCTTGGGCAGCTTATAAGCATCCTACAAAAGAAAAGCAGAGACCTCCAGGAGTAGCCTTGAAAGAGCCCACAAACAGGCTGGGTTCATTGCTAATTCCTACAGATTTGCCAAGGAGTTATTTTGACAGAGGTGAAGCTGTAAGCTGGCCTGTATGCAGGAGGAGGTAAACCACTGGTGCGCTGTGGCAGTCCTGCTCCCACAAGACACTTCATCTTTGCTGGGAAGATCTTTAGGCTTAGCTCATTCTTGCAGATCTTGACACATGCACACTGCTTACTCATTGTCATTACTCCATTGCTTTACTCTAGTGTCGCTATACAAGAGTAACTAAGCATGCACTACAGAAAAAAGTGCTTCATTTTGTTTCATCATGGCTTTTCTATATTACATGATTTATCATCATTGATGCTGATGACACGCACATTAATTTGTGTTACTTGGTTTCAGCATGGGAAAGGTGCTATATAAATAAAAAATATTATTATTACCAATTCAGTTAACAATATTTAGGGTTAAGGTTTGCTTTGCTTTGATAAGAAATGTAACCAAGTTAATTCCAGATTTATTGTCTCGTGTGTACATTTCAATGAAGTTTCTATTTACACACTTGATTGACCTGCACCACGCTGTCACTATCCTTGTTCAGTGGCCTGATTGTCACACCACATTTTTTTAAAATATAAAATCACAAAATATAATAGATAGTGATGAATGAAAGAACTGTGTGTAACTTCGCATATAGTTTTACAAAAATGACACTTAAATTCATTTGCATATGATTTCCCTAATGTGAAAGTCACTACAATGAGTTATTGCAGTTGGTAAGGTTTTTTGGGGAAGGAAAGAAAGGAACATTGCTACCTAAGGGTTTGGCAATACTGTACACCCCTTTCGGACCTGTAAATTTCTCCCAAAAGAATTCAGATAAAAATGAACAGGGGAAAAGTAACTTTTGGAAATGCAACATGGCTAAAAAAAAAATTGATGAGCGTTACCATGATTTAAATGGAACAAGTGTTTGGCCGAAAATGCCCAAAAACTGCTGGATGCAAGAGGTGTGGGAATTTTAATTCACAAAACAATACCATTTGTGGCCACTGGCATAATGTCCAATTCTGAAGAGCAATTTATTATGGTGGTGGAGAATTTCTAGTAATCTAAATAAATCTTGGGAAATATATATGCACTTAATAGGTATGCCAGAGAATTTATGCTTAGGTTACTTTCATCAGTTCCAAGAAAGAGCATTTATAAACTTATAATGATGGGAGGATTTATTATTTAATTTAGTATTTAATCCTGATTTGAGTAGGTCCTCAGAGACTGCTACTATAATAACTAAAATTACAGATTATTAAAATGTATTATCTCTGCTTCCCAAAGCATTTTCTATGTCCAAATTTGAGAAATTATTCTTTCTTTGTGTCAGTTCATCATAGTTACTCAAAATTGTAATTTTTCAATCAATACTATGTTAATACACTTCATTAAATCTTGCAGATACAAAGCCATTACTACCTCCAACCACACTCCTCTTATTTTAAAGCTCAGATCATTATGTCCAAAACAACCAAGATGCAACTGGCAACTTCCATTAATGCCACCTGATAAGGACTTTACAAAATCTCTTTCAACACAAATTAATATTTTCTTAGATATTAATACTTCCCCAGACATTTTTACAGGTTTGCTATGTGAAACACAGAAGAGAGTTTTAAGAGAACAAATTACTATATCTTGTGTGTTTTACATTAAAGTATACTGTAGATTAGAGGGGCATCAGAGCAGATTGACGGGATTTCTAGAACTGATCAGGAATACAGTTGACGTAACTGAAGCAAGCACTTGTGGGCTCATTTCAGGCTATGTTTTAAGTCAAGTTTTTAATCAGAAAACAAATTATAGTTGTTTTTTAGTATTAAATTCTTGCTTTGTTTGTCTGCTAGTGGCTGTGACATTTTTAAATCTGTAAACTTGGCACACAATATAAAAACTTCTTCTAAAACTCTACTGTTAAATAAATTGCTAGTTGTATCTACATTTGTTAAAGATGATGGTCTGGTTTTTGCCCTATTGTTTCACAATAATTTATCATGTTTTGGATTATGATCTTGAGACTAGGTGTGACTATGTATTAATGTCATCATATTTTCCATGTCTTTCAGCTCCTCTTTTGTACTTAATGGTAGCTCTATATACTTTTTTTGGTACCATAACAAGACTGTGTTTTAACCACTACTATCTCTGAATCTAGTTTTCCATCTTGGGCTACTACTGATTCTAGATATTTAAATGTATCCACACTTGTCAATAGCTATACTTACAGGATAACTTCTGAATCCTGATCCTCATTAAACCTTATATATTCTGTCTTGTTTCATATTTATCATAGTTCTTTATCTTCCAAAGCCCTTCTCCCTTTTTCTTCTCCACTTCCTCTTTTCTGGTGCTACACAACACAACGACATCATCAAAAACCATGCACTGGGGGACTGGTCTTTTATCTCGTTTCTGAACATACCTAAAAACAAGATCAAAGAGGTAAGCACTTAAAGAAAATCCCAGGTGCAGACCTACTCCAACAGGGTTCTTGTCTTTTACTCCAACACTGATTTTAACCCAAGTCCTCACTCCCTTGTGCATATCCTGGACAATCCTCACATTCTTCTCTGATGTTCATTTCTCTCTATGTTAGTTTTATATAGCTACTTATACTGCTGATAATAGACGGTTCTGTTTCATCCCCTTTAGCTAACATGTTAATAGAACATTCCTGACAATTTGTTAAAATTCTGATGTAACATTAGAATGAGATCAGATAGAAAGTTTGAATGTCTGCCTATAAATAGAAAGGTATAGCGACATACAGTTTTATGTACTAACATAATATATATGTGCTATAAAGCATATATTTTTAACTTAAACATAAATAAAATATGAAAATCTGAAACAAAAACATCATAGATAAGAAGTTATTTTTTGTGTATATTTTAAATTTTTATCTTCAGTTTTTGTTTGCTGTGTTTTTTTAAATTTGAATAAAACTATAAAAAATGAAGATACTTGGAGAGTAAAATTTTTTTGTGTATGCATCATACTCAATGCTTGAACCTTTCCAATAGCTGCAGAATTTTGGAAAACATTCAGTAACCTACAAACAGGTTCAAGGATAGGCATCTGACAGAATCATTTCAATTTTCCAGAGAGAAACACTATAATTTCTAGAACCAGTCCCTATCTGTGCAAACAGATCTATAAAGGAACTGTTTTAGGTGTTATCTGATTTAACTTAATGAGATATCCCTGTGGATACTTTCCTTTACCCAACAAAAATAGGCAATGCATCAAAATTAAACACTACCAGCAATGACATACTGAAAAAGATCAAATCATTGCTTATTTTTAAATTCAGAGCTTTTTGCCATATTATATATATATATATATATATATATATATATATATATATATATATATATATATATATATATATGGTAAAGATCTTACTTCTGATATGGCTTTTTACTTTTAGTATTCTGACAAATACAATACATTTATGTATAAACAATAATGCATACAATTTAACCCACTCCATAAGCATTAAAAAATGTCCATCAGAATAAGTAAAATATAATTTATTATAACAATATCATTATTCTAGATAGAATATATCTCTTTTTATTACATGCAACTAAATTGGTGCAAAGAAACTTAATTTCACTTTTTATTTATGTGTTGTTCCTACACTGGAAAAAATAAATGATTTAAGATAGGACCTTTCATTGTAACAGAACAAAATGCAAGTTGCATGTTACAAAATTGATAATAAACAATGAACGAAAAATATGAGCTAGAAGAATTCTGCAGGCAAGTGATTATGTGTAATTCATTTCTGAATAATGTACATGATCCAATAGCAAATGGGGCAAATAGCAACAGTCTGTGAACACTTTGATGAAATTCTTTACTTCATGATTTTGTAAATGGTGACATTCGTCAGTGGCAAAGGAAATGTATGTCTGGAGGGATTAAAATATAACCACCCCTGAATCCTGTGATTTAAAACTTGTTATTATTTGAGTCATTATGTATCTGCCCATAAATCACAAAAGCTTTCTGCATTTTTTTGTGTTGGTTTGCTGTGACCATCAGATCACGACACATTGACTTGAAATGTACCCTTCTTCATTTTCTGCACACCAGAAGAAGTATTATAAAGGAAGTTGCAAAAGTAAATTTAATAAGAGTTACATCCCGTTTTTATAAATTTTGCATTAGAGAACATCACAGGACAATCCAAACTCTGGTACATTTTACAATATGTTAGTGTTTTTTTTAATAAGAAACACTGACATAAAGCAGGTTCAAAATCAAAATAAAAACCCACAATAACTGAAACTGACCTAAGAGAGAACAAACTTTTCTGAAGGTCTGTTTGTGAATGTTATCGAAAGGAAAAGAAGAAAAAAAGAGACAAAGAGTCTGAGTCTGATAGCTCTGCAGTTCAGAGCCTCCACTCTTGATCTGCAAATGTGTAGAGTTAACTTATTCAATGGCACTTGGCATTAATCAGGTTCGATAACCCTCCCACAATTGTAATCATAACTATGGCATAACTGGGTGGAGCTCTGGAGTGCTGCTGCTAGACTCTATTGGCCCACATTGGAGTCAACTCCATCTACCTGGTCCGCCCATTTGAGTCAACCCCACCTACTTAGAGCTCTAAGGTGAAGATATATAATTCAACAGTCTTGTGTTAACCAGATGGCAAAATGGTTATCACTGCATTTACTATTTGATGTGTTTATCTTCTCGTAAAAAAAAAAATGTCTTGAAATGAATTGGGTTTTATGATTTAAATAGTCTCTTGTGCTATACATGCCAGTAAAACAACAACTCCAGTGACAAAATGTGTGAACAAATGGAGTAATATCAAACTAATTTAAAAAATACAATAATGAAACACCTAAAATTTCCTGTGCAGTCTTCACTCCTACCTAATTGGGGGATTTTGAGTTCAATCTACTATGTGCAAAGTGTGAATCCATGAAGTATGCCAAGAGGCAGACAGGTGACCTTAGTCACATGCCTGAAACCGTACATGATTGATAGATACTCGTTAATAGATAGAGAGATAGATAGATATAAATTTATTTGGCTTTCAAAGCTCATTCAATAAATTATTAAATAAACAGATAAATAAATATATACACACACACTATGGTCTGAACAAACACTAGAATAACTAAAAATGAAGAAAATTAAAAAGAAAGAAAAACTTCTGACTTGGCTGTCACAGTCAGAGTGAGGCATTATGCAGGTGTATTGCTGTTGGTATAAAGGTGCCCCTGTAGTGTTTCTTGACACACATTTACTGAATAATTCATTAGCTTAATGCACTCAATGTTAGTGAGTCTAAGAGAGGATATACAGCATTGTTCATAATGGCATTCAGTTTTGTTCTCTTCTTTGCTACTACCTCCAGGGGGATAAGAACATGTCTCATAACTGAGGTTGTACTTTTAATTAGTTTGTTGATTGGGGTGGGGGTGGGGGGGTCTCCTTAAGTGATGTTATCAGCCAAGCACACCACCGCATAGAATATCACGCTGGCTATTAGAGAGTTGTGGAAATATATGAAGGATGTCACTGGTCACATTAAAGGAACATGGTCTCCTAGGAATAAGAGCAATTAGATTAGGAATAGGACTGCATCATTGCTGCATGCTTAGTCTAGCACATGATGGCTGTTTACTCAATTCTTGCATCCTTGTCTATACCCCATTAGGTAAAAAGCTGCTTTAGAATGCACAGGTTTCAACTGCATATGCAATGATTAGAGTTCTGGAAATTTCATTAACGAATGGAGCCCATTCAGCACTCAACTAATCTTTGCTCTTCGAAAATGCATTCCTTATTTGTGGGTTCTGCTAGCTGACTGACTCCCATCTGTCATCTCCGCCCTTTTTTTTTGTTTGTCATTCTACCTATATAAGACAGGGGGATACATCTTCTAGAATTCAAGTATTGGATTACTTTATTATTGTTTACATTCTAATTAGAGGGGAGGAAGTTAAAAAACACTTCCAAGAAGACTTTACTGTGAGGACATTTTGCTTATTTTCTTCAACTGCTATGTTGTGCTTTGAGTTTTGGGTATTGACGGTTGGTTTTCTTTATTTATCTGACCTCCTGCTTTTACTCAGACCATCAGTTTACCTTACTCACTCTGGAACTTTTATTTTTGGTCTTTTTTTTTTTTTAAAGCAAAACTACCTCTTTTGCCTTTTTCCCAGCAAATCCATATGATTGAGTCTGCTATTGGTGTTTGTGTTTATACATCACAAGCAATGCTGAAGTACTGAAAATAGTTTTGGAATTTAGTTTAGACTTTCAAGTTTAATTTGTTTTCTATGTTAAGCCACTGTTTACCTCATACTGTACAACACAGATTGTCTTCATATGAATAGTTTTGAAGAAGAGTTTTGGTAAATGGACATTACTTTTCTTATGACAACTACTCTGTCAATCCATTGGCCTTATATTGGCATTATTAAAATATATATTTTGTTAATTTTTTTATAATGACAGTCACACACACAAAATAACAATAAGTGCACTCACATCATTTTAGTTTTTTATCCTCAAAATTGGCTTCTAGTTAAGTTTAAAGCTGATTTCAGAATTTTCAATCTGACGTACAACACAGTGATTATTTAGCTACACCTTTAAAGTTATTGTGATTGCAACGTGGATTGCCTCTTGTAATTACCCGGTTTAAAATATTCAGTGAGTTAAACACAGGAACTTTAAACTGTAGAAACATATATTGATACATATTCATATATTGAAAAGCCATTATTATAGATTACTGAATTGTGGAGTATCCTCATTGTTAACAGTGATTTTTTTTTTCTGGAAGCACAAATTCCTCCATTACTTTACAGATACAGTAGCTGTGAGACAGCAGGAGGTGGATGTCTCTGAGAGATCCCAAATGCCCTACAGTTTAGAGCAACACGACAAGCGTTTTCAAAATATTGTAAAGGGGTAATTGTTCCAAAGCCTTATAGGCAAGAACACATCAACTCCATGCTTCCTTCTGGGCAGTTAAAGGCATAGTCCATTGTTCGATAATGAACTATTGGAAAGGGTAAGTACGAACTGTGTGCATATGCAAAGATTACAAGCTGTGTTGTGGACTTTCAAGAAGCTATGTGTTATGAACATAAATGAGGTTCGGGGTAAATCTGTTTTAAGTTAAAAAGTGTCCTGTGAATAGGGGTCACATTGTGCCTTTGATGATGAAATATTTTTAACGCCTTTCAAGGACTACGTAATGGCAAAGGGCCTGGTATTGACAGAGAATTTTGTATTAAGTGTATTGCTTTCACTGGCCTTGGACTTGTCAGAGGCATTTTGAGAAAGCATGTGCAAAGATGTTTTACCTTAAGCTATAGAACAGTCCTTATTACTCTTCTCCCAGGTTACCAGTATTTGCATGAAATAAAGACCAATGTATTTTATTTTATGATTATTTCCAAAGCACTGGCAAGTAGGATAAACACTATTATTAGAAATAAAAGTGCCTCTGGATCACTCCCATTATCAACATGGCAATTTTTTTTAATAAAATCTGGCAGTTATGTAACCTTTGCCGTTGCAGAAGAGATAGTGTAACTAGATCAGGAAAATTAATTGGAAAAGATTTATCATGCATACCTGTGAAGGCCAGTAAAAGATGCTGGTTTCCTACATCCATTATTTATACACCACATTTTACAGTTTCATAGGGTTCATTATTAGAGATACTGTATGTCCAGGTTATAGTGCTCATTTTTAATGAAAACTAAAAGTGCTGATAAGACCACTCATCTTCAAAATATATCAGGAAGTCAGTGAGGCTCGTAACCTATAGTCTAATGACAACGCTTACTTGGTCACAGGTCTATTTGTTATTTATCAACAGAAAAGTTATTGGAAAAGCTATCATCATCAATTTAAATAAAAACAAACTAAATGTAGGTATGTTTTATAAGATGGGTACTGTAACAAATGGATGGTTTAGGCTTGCAGGAAAAAGGGTGAACTGTGTACTAGGCAGTTCTATGAAATGGAAGAAAAAAGGGAAAGGTTGAGCCACACATCTGAAAACAAACTTCCTGCAGAAACATTTAATCCTTAGGAAGAGCATCAGTAATAAATTAATATGTTCTATCAATCTGTTTTGAAACTGCATTGATTATTAACGCAAGATCTGGCTGTACTGGATTTTATTTTCTAGATTGCTGTGCAATGGATAGGAATAATCGATTTCTTACCGTAAAGTGAATATCACTCTTCCACAGTGGTTGGTTGAACTATACCAAGAGGAATGTCTTCCACAATTAGATTCTTTAGTCGCTGTTTTATTTACACCATTAATTTCCTTTACACTCATTATAAGCTGAGAGAGATGATTTTTTAAGGCCAAGATTTAACCTGAAAGTTATGAATACAAGGTAGATGGAGGTTTATTTGTTTTCAATCCTATTTTTGTAAAAATTGATCTAGTTGTATGGAATGTTGTGTGTTTACAATAAGATCAATAAAATAAAAAAGAAATAAAAAAAGAAATGCTTTCACTCACATAATGGCTTGTCAGAGACCCAGCAGCTAGAGATGAGCCATTTGGGTGGGTGTTATGAAAGCTCTAAATAAATTATACCCAGTGTAGTATCAAAACCCATAAACAAACATTTTAATGAATTACAAAACATTAACCAAATATTTCTGACTAAAAATGGAGCATTTTAAAATATTTTTTGCAGTTATTTAGAATGTTTCATTTAGTGTGCTTCGACTTTCTTTTAATAATGTATATAGATTCTCTTACTGTATCTGTACTGTACCAAGCTGGTAGATTGAAGGGGTACTCTTACATTCTTCTTAAAACAGAAGCAAGAAAGCCAGCAAAACTAGAAAAATCAAAAGAAAAACAGGAATACTCACAGAACTCCAATTAACACTTACCTGCTCTATCTTTAAATAGCCAAAGAGTGGCGATGTCAGGGTGGCTGCACACTCTGAGGCTTACAATAGACAAAATAGAATATACATCAAAATATGACATATAATAGCTCAAAAACAACAAGAATAACAATAAAATACTGTACATAAGTTTAGACTGCTACATAACACATTGTCAATCAACAACATAATTTGCATATGTGGACATGATGCATTTATGATTTATGATAAAATGTCGTTTTACAATCTATTCAGCTGTTTTATATAGAGTCAAAATAAGACAGCAGTGAGGTGAGAAATTACTTAAAAACTCACAAACTTTGATAAATCCTAACAAGATTTTGCAATCAGAAAAAAGTATTCTTTATGCTAGATTACAAGTTTTTATTTCTTGACTAGCAAAAAAGCCAAGTTGTTTCTCAAAACACAAAATCAAAATTTCATAACACAGTTTATAACCTGTAAATCCTTGATCCCAAAGGGACGACCAAAATGTTTGGACTGGAGGGATAAAGTCAAAACCAGTAGCTCATGTAGAATAAGTTCAGACTGAGGCAAAATCAAAACTCATTTACATGGTAATGCTAAAGAAAGACCCAAGGAAATCATTTAATTTGGATGTTTTAAAGAGACTCTACTAACACTAAAGACAAATTCTCTTTTGTTTTGCATACACTAAGTTACTGGCAAATTCTCCCTCACCAATATTTATTTTTCCATTCTATGCTAAAACCATGGAACTCTTTTTCCATAAAATTTTTTTTTATTTCTTCTGTTATAAGCCCTGGATTTTTTCTTGTGCTATACTAGATTTACTTCCTTGAGACTGTAGATTCCAAGATATTATAGACATTTGGGTTTACACGTTTTTCTTAACACTTCTTTACCTGACTAAAGCTTTTTTCAACTGAAAACCTTTAGCCTCCAATTAACCCTAAATATTTGTCTGTTTTTGTAGATTTACTACTTAAAAAAGTAGAACACCTATTTCGCTCCTGAAAGAGATTTTTGGTGAGCTGTGTATCATTAGCTTTACAAGCTTTACAATTTTGTATACTGACTATAGATTGTAAGATTAGAAAACTAAAATGTTTAGAAAAAACAAAAAGAAGCTTGAAAAGGAAAGTATATCTTACAATATATATTAGATCTCAACATTTTAATGTAGGATACAATGTAAAAAATATAATTTTTAAGGTCTAAAAATTTTACAGGGTTGAAAGGTGTCTAAAGACAAAGCTGTCAGTTTACCAGTCGATCTAAATCCTTGTCCTCACCTATGGTCATGAGCTGTGGGTAATGCCCGAGAGAATGAGACTGCAAGAACAAGTGACAGGAATGAAGTTTCTTTGCATGACTGCTAGACTGTCACTCCATGATAGGGTGAGAAACTCAATGATTCAGGGAGACTAAGAGGAGCCAGATGATGGAGGAATTGTATTTTTTTGGCTGGTGTTGGAAATGCCTGGGAATTACCTACGAAGAGCGGGAATATGAAACTGGTGAAAGGGAAGACTGGGCTGACCTGCTTCATGTGCTACTTCCTCAACTCCTACTAAGAAAAACAGAAGATGATATCAAATGAGATGAAGTAGTTGGAAGACTAGACTCTGCAAGAAATTAGCCAGCTGAGATGATAAAGGATGACATGATATACAGCAAATTCTTTAAAGGCTTAGGAAATATTTTCTGTTTGGAATATGTCATCCTTAATACAAGAAAAGTGTGGTTATGTATTAAAAAGTGAAACGTGATGTAGTGAACTTTAAGTGGTGTTTGATTCCAATTACCCTGACATTACTGAAAATAATACTTAAGTAATCTGCTTCTTTTAAGATGTTCTACATGAAATACAATAAAAAGGATTTTGTACTGGTGAGCTTACAGAATTTAAATTTGAAAGTAGACACCAGTATGGATTATGGATAGTGGCTCTGAATAGTGGACTGAACCCTTGACAAAATGTTTACAAAGGCTGAATTAGTATTTTTTCAAAATACTTGAACTGTTTTTATTAGTTAAGAAATAAGAAAATGCTGTTTATATTGTGAATCATGTGAAAAATGAATTGTGTGATTGCATATATTTTATGAGTAGATGAGGAACCATCCATAAATTCCTTGTGTGCTTGTACATTTGACAGGTTTAGAAGAATTATTGTAACCCAATTGCCATTTGAATGAATCCTTAATATAGCTTAAAAACGGTAAGTCATTTAAAAGAAAAAAGTGTGTAGAGGCAGAGTCATCCCAAGCATAACTTTTAAAGTAATAAGAGTAGTATCTTTAAATCAATATAGCCATCATTCAACTACATTTTTTCACACATGACAAAGGACCACTAAATGACAAGGTTATAGTAAAAGTGAAAAAGGAATTGTATAACTATGCCTTTGATCAGTAGTAGCTATCTTATTGAAGAGTGCTCATAAAGTATGCAAATTACATTTTAGATGAATTCTCCTCATGTTTGGATTGGGATGCAAGTCTCTCCTAATTTAATCCAACACGACACATGCACAATGATTTGGATCATCGTATTTAGCACCTACAGAAGCCTTCTCAGCAGTACTGTCAGCTGTTATCAGACTTCTAGTTCTATTAAGTCTCAGTTATTAAAAGAGACAAATAGTCTTCAATGACATTGCAGATATCTTTACTTCACTGCCTCAATGACAATTAATTAATTAAACGTATTATTATTTCAAAGTTTCTTAGAGAAGGGTAAAATGAAAATGTTAAATTATAGAGTTAAGCTGCAAAGCAATAACACCATGTTGTATGAAATTTTGAGAATAGACACAAAGAATATAGTGTGTTTAAAGAGAGATGGCTTTATTGGGAGATGTGCTGCTGCACAGCAACAATCTGATGTCAAACCCACAATCACAGGGCACAGAAAATATTACTCATCCCTCTTGGGAGACTATTAATGGTGCTTTTCATACAATAAAATGTTCAGCCATTGCAGATATCTTTAGCTGTATTATTCTTCAGTATACCAACTACATCACTTGCAAGGTTAATTGCTTTTATAAATTAATTGGTGAAGCGTCTATAACATCATTATTATGAATAACAGTTTGGAAAAGTGATAGGTTCCTCATAAGCATATTTCAGCTTAAATGTTACTTCTATCTTTAAGTAAGAATTTCTCCACCTTCTCTGACAGTTGTTAAGCTTGGCCACTCTACAGCTAAAGGGACACAGAAATCAGTCAATATTATTTTCTTAAGAGAAAAAAAAATTCTCATTGTCTGTTTTTCCTGTCTTCAATTTCTCTGCGCTATTATTTTAAAAACTAATCACAACTCTTCAGTCCAATGAAGAATTTTAAAGCCTATTTCTATAAAATGCCATACTGACTGTGCATCATTCTATTTTTAATGTTCAGCTTACATAATCTTTCTCACACAAGTAGTGTTATCACTTGGTGCATTTACAACCCTTGAGAAGCAAGCTATTATCACAGTACACTTGGTCAAGCAGACACAAAATACCCCATGTTAGACTAGGAAATGCAACTCCTCTTACAAGGACGACATGAAATATATATATTCAGTCTGGAGCAAGTAAAAAGATAAGGAAAAAGTGAGAGCTTTACAATTTGAAGGCAAACCATTGGAAAATGATGACATGGCATGAAACTGTCCTGTTCTGACCTGAATGTCAGTCCATTGCAGGGCAAAGGACTGTGTAATGCTGTCTGTACAAAAACACAACTAGGTTTTTCAGTCTTTGTTTAAAACATGCTATCTATTAAAAATGATTAGCATAGGAATTCTGTCATCACTATGCACTAAACATATGCCTTACAGAAGTTATTGTGCTACTTTTGGTACTCTTGATTAAATGAGCAGCAGAAAACAACCTGGATCTTGGTCCAAGATCCAAAAAAAAAAGATCCAGGCCTTTAATGACCTCTTGGGCACAGCCATCAGCAGTTTGTCTGTTTGCGGAGAGAGTGTCGACTTTGTCGATAGGTTTACTTACCTTGGCAGTGACATTCACGTTTCTGGTGACTCTTCCTATGAAGTCAGTAGACGGATTGGGAGAGCATGGGGGGTCATGAGGTCACTGGAGAGGGGTGTGTGGTGCTCCCAATATCTATGCAAAAGGACGAAGGTCCAAGTCTTTAAAGTCCTGGTGCTTCCTGTCTTGTTATATGGTTGCGAGACATGGATGCTATCCAGTGACCTGAGACGAAGACTGGACTCTTTTGGTACTGTGTCTCTCCAGAAAATCCTTGGGTGCTGTTGGTTTTACCTTGTGTCGAATGAGCGGTTGCTCATGGAGTCCTGATTGAGGCACATTACCTGCATTGTGAGGGAGTGTCAGTAATGGCACTACAGCCATGTGGCGTGTTTCCCCGAGGGTGATCCAGCTTGTAAGATCCTTATTGTTGGGGACCAGGTCAAGGCGTCGCCCACGTAACACCTGGCTGCAGCAGATAGAGAATCATTTCTGGAGGGTGGGACTGGACTGCTTGTTTGCCCGGGGGGTTGCCAACCGAGATCAATGTACCAGTGCATGCTCCCCAACTTGACTTGACTTGAGAAAATGGAAAAGTAACACCATCTTGTTATTAAAGCAGATTAATTCATTTGAAGAGACTGTTAGAAAATATACGTTTTTATTTCATACATAGTATACTAAAAGACAGAGACAGTGCATTTTATAAGTGCTATAACTCTTACCGAATTATACATGCGTATTTAAAGCAACCCAATACTGTGGGTAGCTCACAATGTTTCAGGATGTATCTCATTATAATAAAAGAATTTTAAAGAGTCTTTTGTGTTTATGGATTTTTTCCCATTGTACTCTTTGTAGTCTTATTATTAAACAAATTTAATATCATCTGCATCATATAATTTTTTGTTATGTAATACAGGGGCACACTTAAAGCTAGCCACCAAATGGATTTCAACCCAAACAGGTAGACAGTAAGGCTAGGAAACGAAGAGGGATTTAAGGGTATATGTAACAGATAAGTTTTGTTACCATATAGACACTGAACTGGGCATATTCCCAAAGCTGAATGAGTCATAATATTTAGAGAAAACTCAGCCACGAGTCATATATAGATTCTATTATACATAGCAAGAATTTCACTAAATCTTGATTGACTCTCTCAGTTTTGCCAGTAGATTCTGCTTGATATCCAGATACCCTTACTTCTCACAGAATGATTGCCAAAGCCAAGAGACAAATTGTGAACCACTGTTTGATATGATATACAAGGAAAATCCACAAAGGCAGACTACATTTTCAAGAACATATCTAATAATTCCACAGCAGATGGCAGTTTCTTTAACAGTATAAATTGAGTGTATTTATAAAATCTGTCAAAAACTATGAATATGGTTGTATATGCATTAGGAGGAGGCAAATCAGGAATTAATTCCATGCTAACTGATTCCCATGGATGAGTAAACACAGGGATATGGTGTAACAATCATGTAGGATAACTAGTTGTAGGTTTAGCCCTATTGTAGACCTCATAGGCTTTGACATAGTCTCTGATAGCATTAGACATTTTATACCTTTTAAAATAGCTCTTCATGAGAAGTCAAGCAAAATGACACCTTTTATTGACTAACTAAAAAGATTACAAGAGGTTACATGTTGCCTGAAGAAGGGCCCTGAGATGTCTTGAACGCTTGCATATTGTAATCTTGTTAGTTAGCCAATAAAATGGGTTATTTTGCTTGACTTCTCACTACATTCATAATGGCTAACATGGTACAATACCCTAGTACTACCAAATACAAATTAATAATTTGTATTGAGAAGAATTTATATTGATAGCTTTCACATCCGAGGGACTCTTGATAAATAGTATTTTAGGTTTTGCTACCAGGAGCGAGAATGTAGAGATACCTTGCCAATAATGTAAAAAGTTGGCAAGATATCTCTGGCCAAGCTGAAGATAGGTACGCTCCAACATCAAATGTTGACACTGCATCTGATTATGTTCAGCTCTGACTGGAGAGTGTCCCCCACGTGGGACACAGAAGAGCATGTGGTGGCCAAGATATCTCTGCCAATGAACAGGTACCCTCTAAAACACACGTAGCGGTGATCTCTCTCTCAAAAACGTAAAACATTACTCTTTGAAAATCTCTAGATGGTAATGTTGTGACGATGCGGGTTCAGCTCCATGCTGCCTTTCAGCTTCTGGGAGCCCTTTTAACCCAACACCGTTGGTAATGTCACCGATGAGCTTAGCAGTAAGGCAACAACATAGCAAGGGGATAGTGCAAAAGTGTCAAGTGCTTTTATTAAAACAGTCAACAAAACAAAGTGTTCAAATTAAAGAGTGCAGTGCTTCAAAAATTGTCAATAAATAAATAATCCATAAAACAAACGTGGAGGTAAAAATCAATAAATAGAAAAAAGTCTTCTTAAAACAATGAGGTTAAAATAATGCAGAAAACAGTCTTTTTAAAACATTTAAAAGCCCGGTGTCTTCTTACCTGGTGTCTTTCCTGCTCCACCCGTTTGGGCCCCGCAACAGGAGAGTCGTCTTCTCAGCAGCTGACCTTTTCTCTGTTCGACTACTGGTCTGGAGGCCTCCCGATCCCTGGCTTCAGTCGCGCACTCATCCCTTACCAAGGCTTGGCTTTCACCCAATGACCAGGATGCATACACTGGGGAATCCACCACCAAAGCCTCCCAACTCCCGCTGCCTTCATAGCCTTATGCGGCCTGTCGTCCTTCACCTGGTCACACCAGCTCCTTGCTCGGTGAGCTGGAGTGACCGCTTCTTTCTGCCCCCACCAAGTGTTGGCCAAATACCTTTCTTGGGGCTGCCCTTCCAGCTGCCTACCTGCGAGCCTGCACTCGCTTGCTCGCCCACACCGGCTCTCTCACTGCACTGCTTCCTGCTCTCTCCTGCAACTTCCATTCATTCCTCCTTTCTTTTTCTCTTCTTTTTTTTTTTTTTAACCGTCTCGGGCTTCTCTTTATAATGGACGTGGCAGCTGTGGCAATCAACAGTTCCTGGGAACAACTACGAAGTGGACAGTCTCTCACCTGTGCACTTAGGCGAGAAACGCCCACACCGCAAATCGCCCCGAGAACCACTTCAGCCACACTACCACGCCCCCCTTGCTAAGCCGCGAGCACGGTGATTATTTATTTAAAAAGCGACTCTTTACGTGAGCTGTGGACCCACTACACCACAAATGTCTGCTGAACAAACAGGTATTTCTAGCTAAGCAGAGGCAAGGTATGCTACAAGACGTAGTAAGAGATACAGTGACTTGAATGGAGGCTGCTGTATGTGTGAGAGTTTCCTGCTTATGAGGTTCCACCTGACTCCCCTCGGCCCACAGCCTGTCTCTCGGAATTGCATGAATTAATAGGTGCCGCAACCAAACTATGATACTTAGCGCAATGAGACAAGTCGTGAAATCAACCGGAATGTTCAAGTAAATTATAGAAAAAAACCCAACCTAAACCAATTAAATAGTTTTCTTGTGAAAAGTGGACAGACATACAGACAGACCGATAGAAGTTAGATTTCATATATAGAGAGATTTTTAGGAACCTTCCAATTCTGTCTAAGACTGTGGACTGGTCAGTATTTAAACTCTTCCTAGTAATATCATAGCACAAAAACAGGACTTTATCCTGATTCAAATAACATTTTTCCAATTTCACAAATAATCATTTAGTCTTTAATATACTCAAAACATCTTGTACATGTTTAACATCAGTGTCAAAATCTTTGGAGAAAATCAAAATGTCATTGATATATACCAAAACACAAATACCCAATAAATCTCTAAATATATCATGAACAAAGTTTTGAAAACCCGAGGCTGTGTTTTCTAATCCATGGTGCATGATTTTGTTTTCATAATGTTCTGTGGAGGTATTAAAGACAGTTTTCTATTCATCTCCTTTTTGAATGCAAATTAAATTATAAGTAATGCGTAGGTCAAGATTGTGAATACTGTGGATCCAGCAACTTGATTCAATAAAGAGGAAATTAATGTAAGGGGGTAATTGTTTTTAAGTGTGTCTTTAATTCATTCCCAGTAATCTATACAAGGTCTGAGACAAATCCAGCCCCAATAGGATTACTAGACAGAACAAGAAAACCATTAGCTAAATTTTCTTGAATGTATTGCTCCAATGCCTTGGGCTATGGCATGCACAGAGTAATGGTGGATTGGGAAGTAAGTCAATAAGACAATCATATTTACAATAAGGAGAAAATTCTTGTGATGCATTTTTACTAAATACATCCTGAAGATCTAAATAGTTGTTAGGCTAAGCTAAAAACTTCAGTTAGTTGAAATAATGTAAACAAACTATGAAACTGCATTGTAATATTTTTGCACAACTTGGAATATGAAATATAAGCAGTCAGCACCAATTTGATGTGAAGAAAGGAGAACAAGCAAGATGGCACTCTGTTGATGGAATAAGCCTCAAGTGAGGAAAACTGTGCTGAAAGACAGCATATTCCCAACCTTTTCTCAGATATGGCAGACTTGACAATATATGTAAATTCTAGAATAAACTTGTCTTTCTTTATGAACATGGATGGACAGATGGAATGTGGCTCTTGCCCTTGAATGAAGCACCTTTTAGGCAAGACATATTTGGAGTAATATTGAAATGCTGGTGCACCTATTGAATCATATACACAGTATAATGGTTTTACTGCAGATGTGTATACAGTCAAATAAATCTAACTGCTTATGCCAGCATGTTCATGCAATGTCAGACAAGTAGTGCTTATGAAAATGTGAGCAAGCCCCATTCCAGTACTGTGCACGTCACTTATGGCTTGCTCCATTCACAGTGTTCCATCTCATTTGTTCTCCTTTCCCCATATCAAATTGATGTTGACCGTGTACTTCTTATGATGACAGCTTTACTGTTGTAGCAGATATTTGACACACTTTCTGCAGAGCTGCATTATGTGTTATAAGCAAAAACAGAACATACCTGATAAGAAGTTATTCCCAATAAAATATTGATGCCCTTTCATACAATGAACTCAAGCAAACTCAATCAGTCTGGGATCAGATTTTGGACAGCTGCTGATATAAATGACACGTATGTTCTAAATACTATTCTGTATTTGGAGAAAGATCACCGTTGATTATAAGGAAAAGACAGTGACTTTTTTAACCCTTCACATTCAATGGAAGAAATGCCACTGCTGGCAATATTGTCATATCACTACTTGCCTAAGAGATAAGCCTGCTTTGTAGTAAAATGTAAAGAAAATGAGGCTACCCCACTGAAAAAGGCAACTATACACTGTACTGAAAAATATTTGCTTTTACTTTATTTATTATTTTATGTTTCAAGCTGAGTGTTGTTTTGCTTTTCACAACTTAAAAAATAATGAAGTGTATTTGAAAAACTGCTCATGTCACAGCATCCCTTTGGGTCCTCCTCACTCCCAGCAGAACGAAAAAGTGCAGGGTGGAATGCATGCGTGATTATACAAATAATAAAAAAAAACTGTGGGAAGTGACCCCTGAAAGATGCCAAGAATCTTTGCAGACTGCTAATGTGGACTGTTTTGTAATAAACCTACAAGCTGTTTGAGGCTTACAAATGATTGCATGCCAAGAGAAATATGACTATGGTTGTAAATTTTCAAACTACCACTACAAAAAAGAGGTTCTACTTCATTTGCTATTTAATTTGCTGATCGAAATTTTTTGATTTGCTTCACACTAATAAATATGAAAAAATACTAAAGCAGTTTTTTGCTCACAGTATCTCTTAATTGAAAACATATGTTGACATTTAAATATGATATATATGCAAACAATATATGTTGTGTGCTGTGTATAGTTTTTTGTTCACTCAAGCTGTATTAGGCTATCTATGGCTTTTGGGGGTCAGGCAGTAGGGATCCACTATTAGGAGGCCAAGCTGATGGGTCATTTGTGTGAACAAAAGGATCAAGATTAGTGATGACCAAGCACCAAAGTGTTTGGGTGTTCGGTCCGAACACATCGCGATGTTCTTGTACTCTACCGAGCACCCGAGTATAATGTAAGTCAATGGGAGACAACCTAGCACCCCCTCCTCTCGCAGTTTCGCTGAGTTTGTGCCAAACACCACCCTGACCATCTCATCTTCCTCTGCATAAGCACAGTCCTTCACCCGTGAATATTTACCCGTGGCAGTTTGCTATTGGATTGCCGCTGACGGACGGCCTTATATGGGCAGGCACTAAATTACAAACGCCAGCGGCAGCCTGTCTATGAACTTAATTTAAAGTTTAGGTTTACATCGTGCTTTGTTTCCGAAGTAGCAGAACTCATGAATATGGTTGTATATGTCACTCGCTCGCTTCTTATTGTTTCGCTGCCTTCTCAATTATATAATGCATGTTTTCTTCAGCGGTTTTTGGGCCTCTTCCTGGTTTTCTACGTACTGCGTGATTACGTGGGAGGTGTGATGATGTCACACGAAACTCCGCCCCCACGGGTTTCAAGCTCATCTCCATTACAGTAAATGGAGAAAAACAGCTTCCAGTTATGACCATTATGCGTAAAATTTCGAAATGAAACCTGCCCAACTTTTGTAAGGAAGCTGCAAGGAATAAGCCTGCCAAATTTCAGCCTTCTACCTACACGGGAAGTTGGAGAATTAGTGATGAGTCAGTCAGTCAGTCAGTCAGTCAGTGAGTGAGTCAGTGAGGGCTTTGCCTTTTATTAGTATAGATTGCTAGTGTTTTTGAACTTTTGGTTGATTAAAAAGATAATGTTTAAAAAAAAATTTTATGTTGGAAAAACAGATAACGGAACACTTACGGAAATGAAGTCTAAGAAACGCGAGAGACTTCAAATGATCAACAAGGAAATGCGCGTCTGTCTTTCGAAAATTGATCCTCACATCAATCTCATATGTGCTGAAAAACAATCTCAACGTTCACATTAATTAAATTTAAGATTTATCCTTTGATTCCTTTATT
Organism: Polypterus bichir lapradei; assembly: GCA_026402145.1. Classification (NCBI taxonomy): domain Eukaryota; kingdom Metazoa; phylum Chordata; class Cladistia; order Polypteriformes; family Polypteridae; genus Polypterus; species Polypterus bichir. Next base: position 27,326,745 of record JANRMT010062808.1, on the reverse strand, counting down.
GATAAAATGTCTTTCAAACTTGTAAAATTAACTGTTTTTATTGGCGATTGTCCATAGACTGTGTCGTTACTACTTTATTTATGGGCAGTCCCTCAGGTGCGCCGTGAAAGAAAATGTTTGGGCTTACTGCGCCGCAACTCGAAAAAGGTTGCCTTTCACTGCTCTAAAACATGATATGGGAGTGCCTGTGAGTGAGCTAAGGCTCTAAAACATTATATGCGAGTGCATGCTGTTTAGCACCCAATGACGTGTTCTGGCCAGCCAATCACTGTAATGCCAGCACCTGACATGTCTACTGGCAGTACTTACCTGCCCCTTGATTGGCTGTCTACAACCCGCGAAATGTGCGGGGCAGACACTCGAGCATGGCGCGTTCGAGTAGCGGCATGCTCCGAGCATAGCGAAGCTCGAGCCGAACACATGTTCGGCCGAGCATGCTGGCTCATCACTAATTAAGATGCCACTTGGCATAGCATTGCCAGTTAAAGTATTGAAAAAATGTGTGGTGGTTTAAATATTAAGCTCTAAAATCCGTACTGACCCCTACTCTCTTTTCTGTTTCTTTTTCCGGTTTCTTTGTGGTGGTGGCCTGCGCCACCTCCACCTACTCAAAGCTTCATGATGCTCCAACAATGATGGATGGACTAAAAGGCAGAATTCTACGTGACCATCATCATCAAGCCTTTCCGTGAGAACCCTAAATCCAAAGAGGACTGTTTCATTTATGTTAGGTAGAATGCCCAGAGGGGACTGGGCGGTCTCATGGTCTGGAATCCCTACAGA
>JANRMT010062808.1:27258009-27325862 GCA_026402145.1 Polypterus bichir lapradei | reverse complement strand
TTTTTTTTTTCTCCAGCTGTCTGGAGTTTTTTTTTTTCGTTTTTTCTGTCCCCCCTGGCCATTGGACCTTACTCTAATTCGATGTTAATTAATGCTGATTTATTTTGTTTTTGTATTGTGTTTTTTATTTTTCTATTCTTTATTATGTAAAGCACTTTGAGCTACTGTTTGTATGAATATGTGCTATATAAATAAATATTGTTGTTGTTGTTGTTAAGCTCAAAATGAAGTGTGATCGATAATAATAATAATAAATTACATTTATATAACACTTTTCTCACTACTCAAAGCTCTCTCCATGCAGGGAGGACCCAGGATATGAACTCCAAGATGCCCTTACTGTGAGGTAACAGCAATACCACTGCACAACCTGTGTTAGGCAACATCCAACAGCAGGTGTGAAAATAATGAATCATTGAAAAAGGAGAACATTACATAGCTTCCCACATTAAACCTTTGCTTCTAGGTGCCCTAATGGCAAGTACTGGTCACATACTGTAAAATATAAAAATAAAACACTGCACTTGTGCATTCAATATTCAAAAACAGAATAGAAAGGACAAGAAGGAACACATGCAATATTTCAGTTGATGGTAGGTCAGCAGCTTTGAAAATGTTGCTGTTCAAAATTTTTATGCTCCTGGACATATCAAATTTAGGTGTTCAACACTTAGAATTTGCTTTTCTCCAGGTTGAAATGGGGGTCAGATGTACAGTGGTGTGAAAAACTATTTGCCCCCTTCCTGATTTCTTATTCTTTTGCATGTTTGTCACACAAAATGTTTCTGATCATCAAACACATGTAACCATTAGTCAAATATAACACAAGTAAACACAAAATGCAGTTTTTAAATGATGGTTTTTATTATTTAGGGAGAAAAAAAAATCCAAACCTACATGGCCCTGTGTGAAAAAGTAATTGCCCCTTGAACCTAATAACTGGTTGGGCCACCCTTAGCAGCAATAACTGCAATCAAGCGTTGCGATAACTTGCAATGAGTCTTTTACAGCGCTCTGGAGGAATTTTGGCCCACTCATCTTTGCAGAATTGTTGTAATTCAGCTTTATTTGAGGGTTTTCTAGCATGAACAGCCTTTTTAAGGTCATGCCATAGCATCTCAATTGGATTGAGGTCAGGACTTTGACTAGGCCACTCCAAAGTCTTCATTTTGTTTTTCTTCAGCCATTCAGAGGTGGATTTGCTGGTGTGTTTTGGGTCATTGTCCTGTTGCAGCACCCAAGATCGCTTCAGCTTGAGTTGACGAACAGATGGCCGGACATTCTCCTTCAGGATTTTTTGGTAGACAGTAGAATTCATGGTTCCATCTATCACAGCAAGCCTTCCAGGTCCTGAAGCAGCAAAACTACCCCAGACCATCACACTACCACCACCATATTTTACTGTTGGTATGATGTTCTTTTTCTGAAATGCTGTGTTCCTTTTACGCCAGATGTAACGGGACATTTGCCTTCCAAAAAGTTCAACTTTTGTCTCATCAGTCCACAAGGTATTTTCCCAAAAGTCTTGGCAATCATTGAGATGTTTCTTAGCAAAATTGAGACGAGCCCTAATGTTCTTTTTGCTTAACAGTGGTTTGCGTCTTGGAAATCTGCCATGCAGGCCGTTTTTGCCCAGTCTCTTTCTTATGGTGGAGTCGTGAACACTGACCTTAATTGAGGCAAGTGAGGCCTGCAGTTCTTTAGACGTTGTCCTGGGGTCTTTTGTGACCTCTCGGATGAGTCGTCTCTGCGCTCTTGGGGTAATTTTGGTCGGCCGGCCACTCCTGGGAAGGTTCACCACTGTTCCATGTTTTTGCCATTTGTGGATAATGGCTCTCACTGTGGTTCGCTGGAGTCCCAAAGCTTTAGAAATGGCTTTATAACCTTTACCAGACTGATAGATCTCAATTACTTCTGTTCTCATTTGTTCCTGAATTTCTTTGGATCTTGGCATGATGTCTAGCTTTTGAGGTGCTTTTGGTCTACTTCTCTGTGTCAGGCAGCTCCTATTTAAGTGATTTCTTGATTGAAACAGGTGTGGCAGTAATCAGGCCTGGGGGTGGCTACGGAAATTGAACTCAGGTGTGATACACCACAGTTAGGTTATTTTTTAACAAGGGGGCAATTACTTTTTCACACATGTAGGTTTGGATTTTTTTTTCTCCCTAAATAATAAAAACCATCATTTAAAAACTGCATTTTGTGTTTACTTGTGTTATATTTGACTAATGGTTACATGTGTTTGATGATCAGAAACATTTTGTGTGACAAACATGCAAAAGAATAAGAAATCAGGAAGGGGGCAAATAGTTTATCACACCACTGTATATACTTAAAGACTCCTAACATTTTCTGAAGCACATGTACAACAAGTTTAACTCCAAGTGCAAAACTCAGAGTTGAGCTCTCACACAGCATTTTTTATTTTCAAAATCATCTGAGATTTGACTGCACCTGGCCTACACAAGGTCAACGTTTCTTTACTTTATATCAGGTTGAACATTAGGGGCATAATATAGCAGGAGAACATTTGACAGCAAAGAAAAATGACAGCCATTTGTGCTATTGTTTACTGGAGGATTTGACGTTATAAGTTGGTCTGCTAAAGAACAAAATGAGTTTAAAAAAGAAGACACTGAAAAAAATATTGTAAATTGTCAGAACTGGAAACCAAATTTCTTATGACTTGTAGTTCTTGGTCTCTAAGAATGATTCATATAAAAAATAATCACCTCTCTAATATGAACAGTTCAGCACTGGAGCACACCCTGGAGCAGGAAGAGGAGCTTGTAGTTAGCTGGGGCTCGCTGCCTGCTGTTCTTCTGCTATACGCTGCTCTCTTTCAGGTTAGTTTTTGCTACTGGCTAGCGCATACCCAGTTGTTGTTTAGGGATCATTTACACTTTGACTTTTTAGCAAACATGCTGAAATAGCTCTGTGTTTTATTTTAGCTTGTCATTGAAGGAAAACTGTTAGTTTGTACTTATTTTTATGGCAAGCCCATATCCCTTAATAGTTTAAGGGGCATTGATGTAAGAATTTGTATCGTTTCTATACTAATTTTAATTAGAAGAATGTAGTGGCAATGTTAGGGAGGTTTATTTTATTTTTTGTACATGTATAAAAGTTGGCTTTATCAAGAAATAGAACCACTTGTAGGTGAAAAAAAAATTAAACTAATTCTTGCTCAGTTTTTGTTTGCTCTTACTGTTTCTGGCTATATATCACATTTTAGCCTAATGTGTGAGAAAGCAGTATATTTTTTCTTTGTGATAACTCTGTGAATACATTACAATATTGTCGGAAAGTGTCTGTTAATATTTTTTGTTAAGAACAGACTAAATTAATTCCACGTCTGTGGTGAGTCAGCGTGGCTGAGCAATTAAGAGTTGGAAAGATTATACCCATATTTGTTGTAGGAGAACCTGACAGTGTTCTCCCAACTCTCTGATCATTAATATGTTGAGCCTCTGCTTTGAATTATTGTTAAACATTGTTTGTTACTTTGCTTTCTTTAAGTAATGATGCTGGTATAATTATAATTATAATCGCTTCTCTTTTAAGCTTGTGTTGAAAAATTAGCGTTTACTGATTATCGAGCCATAATTGTGACATGGTTACTGTTATCATACTTACAAAAAGCAAATGAAGGAGGTTGGTGTTTGAAGGAGCATCAGGCCATAAAAAATTCTACTACAGTATTCACAAGATTTGGGGGACAGCCGCCCAGGTGATGATGGGGGACTGGCGTCTTGCTGGAGAAAGAAAGAGAGATTTAAAATGTGTTTTAAAAGCTGGACTTGATCAAACTGTATTACTCAAATAAAACATTCAAGCCTGAAGCTGATCATCCTAATGTAATAAGCTCTTATGTAAAAACAGCTCTGCTCAGGGTTGCAATTGAATCTTTAAGATTTAAAAAAAAAGATTTTGGAGAAAACAAATATGTAGTTAGGAGCCCGACTACAGTCCAAAATAACCCAAATAAACCACCCAAATCATATATCAAAACTTAATACACAAAATTAGGAAATTGTTGTCATAACAATTTTTATCAACTTTCTAATAGTAGTTTATATATCCAATATATAATAGTCAATATTACATTTGTTTGAATATCTTTTTATGAGTATATTTTTGATCTAAAACTTACATGTTGTATCCTAATATCATACTGTGCATCACAGGATCTATAATAAGCATAATAACTACAGTAATCCCTCACTACTTCGCGGTTCACTTTTCGCGGATTCACGATTTCGCGGGTTTTTAAATATAGTAGTAGTATTTCCTAGTCTAAGAACAACAAAACAAGTTCGGTGACTAAGTGCGTTGTAACACGGGCTGTGATTGGTACATGGGAGGAAGACAACAAATCACAGCTTCCCGCTTTCTAATCGGGCCCGTGATTGGTGCTTTGACTGATGCCAACCTCCCACAGCATCTCCCCTTGTCTCTCTGTCGCGGCCATTTCGCTTCAAGCTTTCTCGCCGAGCGGTTTACTTTATACTGTACTGTGTGTGATTTTTTTGTGGTTTCTTTGTATTGAACTTCGCTTCAATTTTCACCCCCTGCAATGGCTCCCAAACATGCTCTTTCTTCCAAGGCTGGTGCTGAGCCTAAACGCCGTTCGATCTGTCCAATTTTGCAACAAGGTCAAGGACGTCATGACTGCCTACAAGCTGCTCTTCGACCGGAAACAGAAGCAGCGGCAGCAACTGCCTATCACAATGTTTTTGCAGCCTCACAAAAAAGAGACAGTTCCTACTACTACTACGGATACACCTTCGGAAACCGTGGAAGAGGTGACACAGGAAATGTTAGGTAGGTCCCTGTTATTAATAGAGTAAAGGGTGGGTTGTAAATAGTACAGGGAGGGTTTAAAAACATCCAAATACACGTTAAATAATTAAATAAATATGGTGTCCCTACTTCGCGGAAATTCAGTTATTGCGGCCGGCCTTGGAACCTATCTCCCGCGATAAACGAGGGATTACTGTATAAACAAAATGGCAATGACAATACAAAGTTAGATGAAAAAAAAACAAAACAAAACACAAAACTGCACTGCCAGAATAATGGTATAATATAAATACACCAAAATAAATGTAAAGTAATTCCAAAAATGAAGTGGATCAGCTCAGGGATGACCACAACACTTAAAATAATACAGGATGCTGTGTAGTTGGAGATGCATTGGGTGATTTTTAGTTGTGTGGCTTACAGTAATTCACCTGTGTAAATACAGTTTTTTTATATTTTCTTTTTGTCTGATATATCGGAATTTGCACACATACAGTATTTTTCAGCCCCATTAACCATGCCTGCATATATGAAAACAGAATTAAGATGAGGGTCAGCCGCTCAGATCATATAGGTTCAGTTATTAATGCACTGTACACAATATTTTAAGCATGTCAAACCAACAGCAGCAATACAAAAGGAAGCACATCATCTTCCAGAATGTGAACTACTAACCAAAAACTTTACGTTTTTGTGTCAAAACCAGTCAGAAATGTTACTGACAGTGCTGCAGGGGACATCTATTTAATCAAGATGTATGAAAAATGTTTTGTTCTTTGCCTGTCAAAGAGATAGTCCTGCCACAAGGCCGGGTGATCAAGTCCTGTGTAACCCCTTTACTTTTATCCTTGAGATCACTAGTCCTCTCCTATTCACACATACCATCATTCCTGAGTTCACACACCTTCAGTGAACTGCAGGTAGTGATGGTGGGCAATTTGTTTTGTGGGTGCTCCCCCAAGAGACGACCATCATTACAGCCCTATAAAGGTAGGGGTAACCCACAATTCCTTGTGGTTTATCTGAATATGCTCATGGTATAGTGAGTTTCTTTGATTACTGAGATTTCCTGTGTTCCTGTGTCAAGACAACATGTAATGAGACCCCAAAGCCACATAGCCCTGAATGGTCTCTTCCTGCTGGTGCAATGAAACAGCCAGACTTATTTCTTTAGGTTCCCTTCAATGGAGGCATGACTGGCTTCAAACCTTGGCTTGTCTTTGCCGTTTCAGGTGATTCCTTTTCTGCCTTTTGTGTTCCATGGAACTTCTTGTTTTTCAAAATACAGAATATTTTTGTATTAATAAACCTTTTATTAATAAAGCTGTTTCTCCCTGTAGTGGGTATTTTTGGAACTGTTTGGGATTTGTGTGCTTTGGGTTTCTTGAGGGACATAACAATCGGAGGGAAAAGTGTGTGAAGGAATATGTGTGATAACAGTGACAGTTCTTCAGCCACGGCCAGTGACAGCATTACAGAGTCTACTGTAATACCAGTCATAGTGAAGCATATGGAGGTGATGATTTTGCATAATTGGTAAACTCAGATGTCTCTTCTGAATGTGTGCAGTGTGACCAGAGTGCTGGGCAACATTAAGCTGCCATTTACTGATCTCCTGGGCATAAGGCAGATTTATGAGGTACAGATGATCCTGTACAGAATTTCAGACTGCACTGGGTGTACATTTCTAAACTGTGCTTTGGAAAATTCATTTGGCAATGAGGAGACAAAAACCTCATTCAATGACCAATTTGGGCATATCTTTAGAACTGGTAACCTTTATTAGTAGCTTGACAAAAGTGCCCAGAGTCTGCAAACTGATGAAAACCTAAATCTACTGTTTTTTTTATTTTAATTTCATTCAGTTTTTTTAATGTATTTTAATTTTTGCTTTCATTTTTTAAAATTTTACTTTAACAGCTGAAAATTCCTGATATTGTGAAAATATTAGGAGCCAGAATAATGTTTTAAAATGTTCTTCCCTACCTCTCTCAAAATACTGTAGGTAGTTGAAGGCTCAGACTCTGTTTTTGATATTTTACATGGTGTACTGTGCTCTGATGGCTATCAAGTGTAAGCTTTGACAAATGCATATCCTGTCCCTCTTTCATTATCACTCATAATCTGAGATGCTGCTTCTTTCTGACTAAACATACCCCCATTGCACACTCTCTCACTACTTGCTGTTCTTGCACTTTGCCTGTTTAAGTCTCAGCCACTCCTTGACATTATATATTAGTTTTTCCATTGTTCCCTCAGTATAACTAGATGGGGCCAAACCTATGGTTCAAACTCGGGGCCCCTTCCCTCTTAAGGTTGACGCTGGTTAGGGTTCCAGATCACAGGTATGGCTTGATTGGGTGAAATGTGGGTACATCATTTGCACACACTACTGACAAATAATCAGAGTTTATTTTGCAGTTTGTTGCATTTCCAGTACAGCAGCAGAGAATTTGTACTTTGAGTTTATATGTAGGTGTATGATTTTAGTCAACATTGTTTGTCCACTGACTAAATGTCTGTTGTTTTGTGATTAAACATTTTCCAATTTCTGCAGTACAGAGGAAAACGCATAAGGTATCATTTGCTTTAATTATAGAAAATGACTGGAAATAATTGTTAAAATAATATGTAACTTTTTGACGCTTAACTTGATTTATTTTTATGGGAGTTATGACCAAACAACTTTATTTAGAATATTTATATTATTATATTATGTTATATTAATACTTTTGCTCATTAGTCTTCGCTGAAAGGTAGCCATTCGTGTTTTTCAAAGTATGACCTTCCCTAGCCCTAGTAACATGAAGCTTTTCTTTTTATTATTTGTTGTTTGTTGTTGTTCACGATAGCTCAGAGATGGCCCTGGGACCAATGGGCACGAACTTCTACCCGGTCTCTTTAGACAACATTCTTTTCTAATAACAGTTACTATTACTGTATATATTTAGATTGGCCCTTTTCCCAAGGCATCTTACAAAATTAGTATTCGTTAGAGATGCTTTACATGTTTTGTGCTCATTTGGAACCCAGAGGGGTCAAGTGAACGTGCTAGGTCATCCAGTGGGTCCAAGATGGGAACTGAACCAGCAAACTTCTTGTTTAAATCTAATACCAGATATCAGATAATATTAAACTCCAAATATACTGTAAAAAATACTAATCATTTTGCTGTACATGAATGAACAAATAATGCAATAATACAGTATAACATTTTGTAACTGAACTCAAATAGCCAAAGCGAGTCAGTGGAGTTTTTTATATTCAGTTTCCAATTTCTGCTTAATACTGTATTTGAAACATCTTAGGGAAAGTGTTATTAAATTGTTTATTCTAGATGTCTTATATAAATAAAGGCATTTTTAAATCATTAGACAGCACATAATAAACTCAATTACTGTAGCTTCATTTCATGTGACAGACTACCTAATGTAAGTTATTTTAGGGAATTTTTTTCCCTATTTTTTAAGTTATGTTGTGGCCATCATCCAATTTTTTTAAGATGCCTGCAAACTGAGTGCCAGAAAAAACACAATAATCTGCACTGAAATTCTTCAAAGGTTATCCCTGCATTCCTTGACTTGTATTGATTCAGTGGAGGAAGAAGGCTTGGCGGTGGTGCATGTGCATCGTGAGACCCTGCATCTCCCCAGTTTTTGCAATTAGTAGTAATATGGTGACTATTTTTGTTTATTTATCCCGTGTGTTCGGGTGGTGGAAGGACAGATTGGAAACAGTCAGAACATTGGGACACCAACTGGGTCATCCCATTTAATCGTCACGAGACAAATAGACAAAATAATCAAAAGTAACGAAAATAGTGCTTCAGCGCTCTCACATACAGGGACTTCCTTCGCAAGAATCAGTCCTTTTAAAACATCACAGGCTCTGGCGTGCAGCTCGTTCCGGTATCCTGGCAGAAGCCGTCGTTCTCTTTGTCACTGCTTCCTTTATACCAGTATTTCTGGAAGGGGCGGGGTTAAGTGCCCTTGCTGGGCGTCTTCTCGGAGCTGTGGGGGAAGAGGAAGAACAGGACAAGTCAGCGGTAGCCCCGCTCTTGTCTCAGCGGGCTATTGTGTACATTTCCGTGGCCTGTAGAGGAGTCCTCCGATGCCCACATGTGACACGGCCCCCCCTCAGCTCGAGCCCGGAGGGGAGAGCGGATCTTACCATGAGGTCGTGGATGTGGGAGAGGGCATCCGCGTTGGCATGTAAGGTGCCCTTATGGTGTATTACCTTAAAGTTATATTGATTCAATGAAAGGACTAGATGTTACAATCCCTGATATTTGCATTGCTTCTAATGGGGGGAAATGAGGGATGGCTGTTATGAGGGATGGCAGCCAGGAGGCTTTACCAGCAGGACACATTGTCAGTTGTGTGCCTCAACTTCACAGGGTGTTTCGGCCATTTGTCACAAGACACCCTCTGCTGAGGCAGGCCCACCACAGGTTGATCAAGCCTGGGCGTGTGTCTCACGTTTACCTGATCGCCTTAGCTGCCCAAGTGATATCATCCCTCTTCAGCCATAGCCAGTGACTGGTCCTCTCAGCAGTGTTAGTCTGTCGGTGGGCCTGTCCCCTGACTCCAACCTCTCTAAGGAGCTTCGCTGTTGTACTGGCCACAAAGCCCCTACACCCCACCTCCACTGGGCGCACCTTGATCTTTCAGCCTCTGTCCTCCGCCTCAGCTGCTAAGTTGACATACCATCAACTTACGTTCAAAGGCTTCCTCAATGGCATCCTCCCATGGTACCGTCGACTCGATGACGTAAGCAAGTTTTCGGCAGTTAGACCAAAGGATGAGGTTTGGTAGCAGAGTAGTTGTTACGATCTCTGTAGGGAAGATGAGCCTCTGATCCAAGTCAGCTTGCATCTGCCAATCCCTGGCTACCTTCAGCGGTCCCATATCCGGGGTTGAAGGGCTAGTCCTCTGCTTTTCCCCCTCTTGGACAAATGCTGGTGGGTAGTGGCGCACCTCCTGTTTGGTGAAAAGTAGGACATTGATGGATTCCCTCTTGCACTCAACTTTCTCAGCTAGGCACCTGAGGACCTGGTTGTGTCTCCATGTTTATCTGCCTTGAGTGAGGCTAGTCCTACAACCAACCAGGATGTGCTTGAGTGTTGCTGGGACTGTACACAGGGGGCAAGATGGGACCTTTCCAAACCACAGCTGCAGATTTATGGGGGAAGGCAGCACATCACATGTGGCTCGGATGATTAAGCTCAGCCTCTTGAACTCCATTCCCCGGAGTTCACTCCATGTGAGTTTCCTCTTTTCAACACCCTCCCACTTCATCCAGCGGCCCTGCTTGGCCTGCACTACAGCTCTGGCACGTCTGGCTGCTTCCTCCTGTCGATGCACCTCCTCCACCACCATGTTCCGACGTTCGGTTGCAGATGCCTGTTGCCAGAGAGGTGTTACCGCTGCAAGACCAAAGCCTCTTCTGCCCTGTTGGACGTGGCCCACCACGTCACGATAGAGAAGAGCAGATTTGGCCTGTAGCACAGCTGCGGCTGGGGTCCACTTCCTCCCTGTTGCTAGGGTGGCAGCAGCACCTATCAATATGGGATCCCGGGAGTCCGTGAGTGACATGTCCAGCCTCACCTTTGTGCATTTGAACTCCTCGACCAAGCTAGGAATGGGCAGTGACAGTATTCTGTCGCTGTAGAGTCCAACACTGCTGAGGCATTTTGGAAGTCCAAGCCAATTCCTCACGTAAGAGCTCACTAGCCTCTCCAGTCACTTGGCATGAGTGAGCGAGACCTCATACATGGTCAACAACCACAATAGACTGGGTAATAACCCAAACTGAAGGCACCAGAGCTTCAATTTCCCTGGGAGTGCAGTGTTGTTAATCTGCCTGAGGCCATTAGCCATGTCATGCCGTAGTTGTTCAAGTTGCCGGGTGTCATTGAGGTCTGCATTATACCACCGCCCGAGGCTCTTGATGGGCTTCTCTAAGACTGTTGGAATTGGTTCTCCACTGATATTGAACCGCTCAGCTGTCAGTTTTCCTTTCATGATGGAGATGCTGCGAGATTTGCTTGGCTTGAACTCCATTCTTTCCCACTGGATGTTTTCCTGGTGCTTCTGTAGCAATCGCCTAGTACATGGCTTTGTTGTTGTAATGATGGTCATGTCGTCCATGTAGGCTCTAATGGGAGGAAGACGAAGACCACTCTTAATTCTCTCACCTCCCACTACCCAACGGGATGTCCGCATGACCATCTCCATTGCCATGATAAATGCCAGAGGGGAAATAGTACAGCCTGCCATAACTCCAATTTTCAGGTGCTGCCAGGCGGTGGTGTTGTTCTCAGCTGTTACACAAAACTGTAGATCCTGAAAGTAGTTCTTAACCAGCTCTGTGATGTGGTTTGCTACACTAAAATAATTGAAGGCCATCCACAAGATCTCATGAGGGACCGACCCAAAGGCATTGGCAAGATCTAAAAAGATCACATGAAGGTCTCTCCGTTCCTTCTTGGCAGTTTGAATCTGGTGCCAGATGACACTGGCATGCTCCAGACATCCCGAGAAGCCCTGAATACCGGCCTTCTGCACTGATGTGTCAACATAGTTGTTTCTTTGCAAGAAAATAGATAGCCTTTGGGCCAAGACACTAAAGAAGATCATTCCCTCTACATTCACCAGGCTGATCTGGCGAAACTGGCTGATGGATGAAGAGTACTTCTCTTTAGGGATCAGAATACCTCCTACTCTTCACCAAGCCCTTGGAATCACTCCTTTCTGCCATGCTACCTTTATCAGCTTCCACAGGTATTTGAGGACTCCAGGGGTGTTTTTATAGAGCCTATATGGAATGCCATTGGGTCCAGGGGCTAATGCCGATCTTGCCTGCTTCACTATCTTCTCCACCTCATTCCATGTGGGGGGCCCTACGTCCATTTGGTGTTCAGGTGCCTGAATAGGTGGCATGTCGCTCAGGATGGTGACTGGCTCATGCCTCCAACCATCAGAGTAAGTTTTCCTCAGGTGTTCTTCCAGGTCTTTTATGGGCACTTTGAGGCCCCCACTCTTCTCTTGGACAAAAAGGCCCTTAACAAAGCTGTATGGGTTGCTGTAGAAGAGGGTACTTGTCTGTTCTTTCCTCTTGCGTTGTCATCTGAGGTGCTCTGCTCTTCGCAACTTGGTAAGCTGCTGCTTTATTTCATCCTGCAGATAAGCAAGTCCCACCCTTTCTGTCTCATAGGCCCTCCTCCACTGTTTCCTCAGTTGTCTTCTCTCCTTCACCAACCTGTCAATTTCCCGCTGCCTCCTGGACTTTGGCTGGCTTAAAGGGCCTTTCCGCTGCCTCTGTGTCATGCTCTTTACCCCAAACCTCTCAGCACCATAGCTGTAGATGATGGTTCCCAGGTTCTCCAGCTTCCTTTCAACGGGACCCTTTTGTTGTTCTAGTATAAGAACCAGTTCTGAGTCAATGGTTTCCCACTGTCTCTTCTCACTGGATCTGTGCCACAGAATCTGAGGTTTCCTACCTTCCTTAAAGTTATATTGTTGCAGGCTCAGGAACCACCTTGTTATTCTTGGATTTGTGTCACCAGCAGCCGAGAACTACTGTAGGGGGGCATGATCAGTGACTAAGGTGAATTCACTGCCCAACAAATAATAACGCTGTGTGGTTATCGCCCATTTAATGGCGAGAGCTTCCCGTTCAATGGTGGCGTATCTCCACTCCCGGTCCAGCAGTTTCCGGCTGAGATACATAATGGGGTGTTTGGCTCCTTCGACAACTTGGCTTAGCACAGCACCCAGGCCGGTAACCAAGGCGTCGGTCTGGAGAATAAAAGGACTAGAGAAGTCAGGTGATTTTAATATCAGAGCCAAAGTCAGGGCACTTTTTAAGTCACTAGATGCAGCAGCAGCCTTAGGATTCTATACCACCGAATTAGGGGCCTTCTTCTTTGTCAAATCCGTTAGAGGCGCAGCTTGCTTGGAGAAGCAGGGTACAGACTGGCGGTAGTACCCGGCTAAGCCCAAGAAAGCTTGCACTTGCCTCTTTGTTAGCGGCCGGGGCCAGTTGCTTATGGCAGCTATTTCGGACCAGTGTGGCTTGATCTGTCCTCCGCCCACCACATAGCCTAGATACCTAGCCTCGGTCAATCTAAAATGACACTTTTGTGGTTTGATCCGGAGTCCGGCCTGGTGTATGGCCTGAAGGACGTCTTTCACATGCAGTAGGTGTTCTTCCCAAGTGCTGGAAAATACGATGATATCATTAAAATAGGCAGCACTTTAGGCATTGTGGGGCCGGAGCAGTCGGTTCACCAGATGTTGGAAGGTCACCCGATCCCAATCAGCCCAAAGGGTAGAACTAGGTACTGCCAGTGGCCACTAGGGGTACTAAATGCGTTTTTTTCCTTCACTGTCCCGGTCAAGGGGATTTGCCAATATCCTTTCGTCATGTCCAGGGTGGAGAGGTAGCAGGCATCTCCCAGACGCTCTAGCATGTCGTCCACCCGAGGCATAGGATAAGCATTAAAACGGGAAATTTGGTAAAGCCAGCGGAAGTCATTACAAAAACGCCAACTCCCATCCAGCTTAGGAATTAAGACAATCAGGCTGGACCAGGGGCTGTGACTGGCCTCTATCACTCCCATCTCCAGCATCTAACCTACTTCTAGCTCCACCTCTGCCCTCTTAGCCTTCAGGAATCTATAGGGACGCTCTCGCAGCAGCCCTCCCGGTTCTGTGATAATATTATGGGTTATGAGTGAAGTGCAGCCTGGCCGAGATCCGATAACCCCTTCCACCGAACTTATTATTTCTGTTATCTTGCACCTTTGTTTGGGAATGAACTTTTCCCCATAATGTAAGTGTTCGATTTCCATACATAAGGAAGTAGCATAAGCCACTGTTGCCTCCTGGGAAGTACGGCCTACCCTAGTCTTTAGTAGGTTGACGTGGTAGATCCGCTCCTTGGGACGCCGGTTGGGTTGATAAATTAGATAATCTACCAATTCTTTCTGTTCGCGTACTTCAAAAGGCCCTTGCCAGTGGGCTAGAAGCTTGGAATGGCTGGTAGGGATGTCGCTGGGCTGGAACTCCCAGAGGCGGAAATTCTGGTTGTACAACTGGGCCTGCGTACGCTGTGTCCCTTCTAAATGCTCCCGGACAGCTGGTCTTAGACACTTGAAATGATCCCTAAGCTCGGCTACATGCTCCAGTATACTTCGATAAGGAGGTTGTACTTCATCTTCCAAGCCCTCCCAAATAAACTCGAGGAGACCTCTGGGTTGCCTCCCGTACAGGAGTTCGAAGGGCAAAAACCCTATTAAGGCTTGAGGAACCTCCCAGAAAGCGAAGAGGACTAGAGTGAGGAGCTGGTCCCAATCTTTCCCGTCCGTCCAGACCACCTTTCTCAGCATCCGTTTGAGCGTTTGGTTAAAATGCTTGACTAATCCATCTGTTTGGGGGTGGTATACAGATGTTTTCAGTTGGTGGATCCGGAGTATCTTAGCCACCCCCTTGAAGGTTCGGAACATGAAGGGTGTCCCTTGATCCGAGGATTTTTTTGGGAATGCCCATTCATGAAAAAACCCAGATAAGCTCCCGGGCAATTACTTTTGATGTAGCCACATGCAGTGGGATGGCTTCTAGATATCGGTTGGCGTAATCAACCATGACCAGCGTTTGAGGGGCCCCACAATGTCTAGACCTATTATCTCGAACGGGATATCAATTATGGGCAGGGGAACTAGAGGGGCACGATCCTTCCTAGGAATGTAAGTGAGCTGACATTCAGGGCAGGACCTGCAAAATCGCCGCACCTCCTCGCGCACGCCCGGCCATTAAAAGCGTGCTGTTATACGCTCAAGGGTTTTTTCAGGACCTAAATGCCTCCCCAACAAATGAGCACAGTTTTCTCCTGGGCAACCAGGAGTTGGCTGCATACTCCGTTATGGCCTTTAACCACCCGATATAAGAGATCATTCTCATTCCGTTTATAGCCACTACTGCATTTCTAGCATGTTTTAATGAGTCATCGCTCCACTGCTCCCGCCTAAAAGAGGAGGGAAGGAGGTGGAACCGGACTGCTGAATCAGGTGATTCGTGGGGGCAGTATTCAGCAGAGGCAGCAGAGTCATAGGAGGTAGGGGGAGGGTTACCCTCGGCCTCCGGCCCCTCCTCTGCAGGCTCCAGATCTGCAGGATCGCTCTGAGTAGCCGACATTTTACCTGTTCTCCTGCAGCTGCACCTGCGGCTGGGACTCCTCCTTGGACGAGCAGCTCTTGTCCGTATCCTGGGTCGAAGAACCAATCAGACATGGCTCTGTCCGCTCGGAGTTGTTTTGGGGCCAGTCTCTTTATAGTATTACGGCATATGGAGGCTTCGGGAGCACTACCACACGCTTTCGTGTCAAATGTCCATGAACTAGGAGCCAACACATTGCGGTGGGGTACTCCTTAATCTCACCGGGAATACAGATAAGGCTAGTCATTTTATTATCATACTGTCATACTGTGGACATAGAGTGCAGCAACGACAGTCACATTGCTTCCCGTATCATAGAGTCCTCAGACGAGGTGTTCGTTCAGTTTGGCCAGGCCTGTGAAGGGAAAAGCAAGAGGGTTAGACGCAACTGCATAACAGTACCTTCCTGCTTCAGCCCAAGCACAGTGCATCTGGTCGTCTCCCTTGGGGTAAATGGCCACCGTATGCCCTGGCTCGCCGCAGCGGTAACAATGTAGTGGAAGAAGGGACCTTTCCCTTTATCTGGGAGTGTTCTCTGGGTTCCGCGCTGGATTTTCACTGCGCTTGTTTCGGCTGGAGCGGATTCGGTGCTGTTCTTCTGGTTGCTTGGTTTGACTGGCAGATCGGTGGCATTCTATTTCCACGAGGGTTTCCATATCAGCCCAGGGTAATCGTCGTACTGGCCTCATCAGATTTTCGGGAAGGGCGTGTACGAGGAAGTCGGCCATGACTACCGCGACTACGCACCCCGGTGTGTTTTCGCTGGGACGTAGCCAACGGGTCATTCTTCCCCATAGGTCGAAGGCCTTTCTGAAATCAAACTTCCATTCCCGGAAGCGCTGTGCTTGACACGTAGGGGTTAATCCGTAGCGAGCAAGGATTTCTCTCTTTAAAGTGGGATAATCTGCGGCTATGTCTTCGTCCAAATTATAATAGGCCCGTGACTCCACTACTGGTGCAGCCAAAGTTGTCTACTAGTGGTGCGCTCGAAAATGGTCAAATACAGCTCCACGTCTTCTCGTGGTCTGATAGGAATGAGCAGTTGGGCAGGTCCTTGTCCTCTCGGGTGTGTGCAGTTCCCATTGGCGCCTATGAACTCAGAGTGGCGGGCTTGCAGCTGGGCGAGTTGATCGGCTAGCTGTTGTACGACCTCCGTGAGGCCTATGGGTTCAGCTATCCTATTAATTTTCCACCGACCTGTATCCTGCCAACTACGCCTCTTTTGTTCGGGTGGTGGAAGGACACACTGGAAACAGTCAGAACATTGGGACATCAACCGGGTCGTCCCATTTAATCGTCGCGAGACGAATAGACAAAATAATCAAAAGTAACGAAAATAGTGCTTCAGCGCTCTTGCATACAGGGACTTCCTTCGCAAGAATCAGTCCTTTCAAAACGTCACAGGCTCTGGCGTGCAGCTTGTTCCGGTATCCTGGCAGAAGCCGCCGTTCTATTTGTCGGTTCTTCCTTTATACCAGTACTTCTGGAAGGGGCGGGGTTAAGTGCCCTTGTCAGGCAGTTTCTTGGAGCTGTGGGGGAAGAGGAAGAACAGGACAAGGTCAGCGGTAGCCCCCCTCTTGTCTCAGCAGGCTATTGTGTACCTTTCCCTGGCTCGTAGAGGAGTCCTCCGATGCCCATGCATGACACCCCGATACAGTTGTGTGAATTAAACTTGTCCTTGTTTTGATCAGGACAATAAAACACTTGCAACCAAAAGTGTCCCCGCACCCAAGACAACCAGCACCTCAGACTTACCACCTCCGCTGAACTAATCAAAGTGAATTCGCGCATTGCTGCTGGTCCTGATGGCATACCTAAACGTGTGCTTAACACTAGAATTACCAGAGCCTACGAAAAAACTTGTAGATCCGTCCCACCTTAAATCACTTCGCACCTCTCCATCAGCATCTTTTGTCCTGTAAATGTCTTGATATGCAGCCACCAGCCTACTATCACATCCCCCCACTGCCGCGCAGTTTTCTCAGCTCAAGTCTGTTTACCTGTGTTTCAGTTGCTTAGAGATGTATAGAGTGAGAAGTCAAGCAAAATGACACCTTTTATAAATAGTACTATATCGTTATTTGGAACACATGCATTTCATGTGTGTTCCGTGTCTACAACGATCTATGTAAACACATCGTTAAAACAGAAACGTTTTTCATGTTTTAGTAATAATTGACAAAATGTAGACATGAAGTTTATAATGTGTGAAGCCTGAATTCCAAATATCAAATAAACACTTTCACAAAAGGTACAAATATAACAGAACAAATGCACTTCTATTCAAGAATATAACTGCAGAAAAAGAACCCGCGTTAGGGTGCGACATTGACACACATTTGGTACGATAGCTTTGGTGGAAAAACAGTATCAACTGTTGACTGGTAATCAAAACTTCAGTGGTTTGACCCAGATGGAGTCTGTTGCGAGAAGTGAGCTGCTCTTATTCTTACTATTTTAGAATAAAAACATACATTTGATTCCATTCTGTAACAGCCGGTGTAAATTTATGATACTTATAAAGGTTAGCTTTGGTTTTTTTTTTTATTCAGTTTTAATTTCTCAGTTGCGTTCACGATCCTACTTACCCCAAAACCACACATTTGACACTGCTGTTTTCACATAAAGACGCGCTATAACAGAGGTGAACTCAGATGATGACGATGGTTCTACATCGGAGCAAGAATGCATGCCGCACTTTTGCCATCGCTGTGTATGTACATGGGAAGCTCTGCAGTCTACTTGTCGCCGTCAGAAGTAAGTAAATAAAGGTAAATAAGTAAGTATCATTCAATCTGGCTCTTATATATAAAGTACAGCAATGGCAGCTTCAACCTTCAGCTATAGACACTTCAGTATGCAAGCGACTCTCCACGCTAGTGTTTAGATCTGGACGGTGCATGAGAATCTGGATCTGGCCCCCACCTCTAATGGAATCTATCTCCCACACTAGATCCCTACTAGTTTGCCTATCGTCCCAATTGGTCAACGGAGGATGCCATATCCTTGGATCTTCACTGTGCCCTGACACACCTGGATAACAACAACTCCAATGTCAGGATGTTATTTGTTGATTTTAACTCTAGATTTAACACCATCATCCCTCCAATCTGGTAAATAGACTCAGCAACCTCGCTATCAGCACCTCTCTTTTTAATTGGACACTGGACTTTCTAACAGACTGGTTAAACGACCACAAATATGATCAGTCTTGAAGACTCAGACAGCATTTCTATTACATATAAAACTATTTTAAAGTCCCTTCATTTTAAAGATCTAAAAGTACAGTGGAAAAAGGATCTCTTACTCAACATTTCAGAAAAGGAGTGGAAGGCAGCCATGCACAGAATTCACTTGTGCACCATATGCACAAAGCATTCAATTATTCAACTTAAAATGTTTTTATCAAGCTCATCTATCTTGTTTAAAATAGTCCAAAATGTTTCCAGGGCAAGATCCAACCTGCAAATGTTGCAATCAAGCTCCAGCTTCACTAGGCCACATATTTTGGGCCTGGACCAAAATCTTTAAATGCCTATCAGACAGCCTTGGTGTCACAATCACTCCTAACCTTTTAACAGCTGTGTTCAGTGTACTCCCAAATGGACTTGAAGTGGAGAAGGACAAACAAACTGTAATTGCCTTTACTACACTATTAGTACGTAGACTTGTCTTGCTCAACTGGAAGAATCCTAACCTACCTCTTTTAAGTCAGTGGGTAGATGATGTTATATACTGTTTGAAATTGGAAAAAAACAAATTCTCAATTAGAGGATCTGTTCAAAACTTTTTAAAACGTGGCAGGACCTAATCAATAATATTTTAGAATAATCATTTATATTTGGGGAAGACTCCTTTCTATCTTTACTTAATAGTTTTACTCTGGCTGTTGGCCTTCCTCTCTTTCTCATGGGTGGGGGTTGAATTGAATTTAGTTTTGTTAAGTTTGACTTGATTGCATGGACTGCTACATGCTTTAAATAAATTCAATAAAAAAAAAATAATAATAAAAGAGCCACAAATTCTCTACCCTTATCCTGAATACCAGCATTCCACAGGGCTGTGTAGTCACCCCACGTCTCTACTCCCACTTCACCCATGACTGCATCCCTTTATATGTCTCCAACTCCATCAAAAAGATTGCAGACAATACCACTGTAATAGGACTGATCAGTGACAACGATGAGTCAACCGACAGAGAGGGGGTTCAGCACACAGCAACAAGGTGTGCTGACAATAACCTCACCCACAACACCAAGAAGACCAAAGAGTTCATTATGGATTACAAGAAAACTAAAGGCAGCAAGACATACTCCCATTCACATAAATGGCGCTGAGATGGAGAATGTTTACAACTTCAAATTCCTGGGCATCCACATCACTGAGGAACTTTCTTGGACAATAAAAACTTCTAAACTGGTTAAAAAAGTGCAACAGCAACTCAGATTCTTCTGAACTTTTACTGCTGAACTGTTGAGAGCATATTGACTAAGCGCATTACTGTGTGGTATGGCAGTTGCTCAATAGGTGATAGGAAGGCACTGCAGTGGGTGGTGAAAACAGCCCAGCACATCATCTGCATCCTGCTGCTGACAATTGCTAACATGTAGTGTCTATGACAGGATTCCTCACAACCTAACCATTGGCTGTTTACCCTCCTCCCATCAGGAACGTGCTACAGGGGTTTTTGGTCCCGCACTAGGAAGCTCAGGAACAGTTTCTGTCATAACACCATCACCATTCTGAACTTTCAATCCTTACCACTCAATTACTGATCTTTTTAATGAAAAGTCAAGCAAAATGACACCTTTTATTGGCTAACTAAAACGATTACAATATGCAAGCTTTCGAGGCCACTCAGGCCCCTTCTTCAGGCAAGATATAATCTTTCTTTCAAATACTTATATATATATATATATATATATAGTCACAAGCGGCTGGGGGCCAGACCAATCCGGGACACCTGGAAGGACCAGGAGGTGGCATGTACATCCTCTGAGCCATGAGGGAGCAACCGTCCTGGATCGGGAGAGGACCATGGGAGAGGAGCAAGGATGCTCAAGCCCATTGGGGCCCGTGGCCATGTCAGGGGGTGCCCTGAGTCTCAGAGAGCCCGGGAAACATCTACTTCCGCCACACCCGGGAACATGGAGGATGATCCTTCCAGGGACGCCCGGAGTGCTTCTGAGTGCTCTCCTGACACTTCCGCCACACCAGGAGGTGTCGTCAGACGGAGCACCTGGAACACATCCGGGTGGGAATAAAAGGGGCCACCTCCCTACAGTCTGGGAGCAAGAGTTGGGAGTGGGAGCAGGACGAAGCTCCCGTGGAGAGAGGAAAGGCGGCCCACGGACATTTAAAGATCGGCCCGGATTAAGGGTGATTAGTGCTGGGAGCACAGTGTGCTGTGTGGGACTGTGTTGTTTGGTGATTAATAAACATTTGTATTTTATAAAGATGTGGCCTCAGTCTGATGGTGTCCAGGCATGTCTCACTATATATAATATATATATTTTTATATATATATATTTTCAAACACGTGTAAGTAGGAGACAGCTGAAGGGCTTAAGTAATGTCAATACCACATCCGACCAGGGGAGGGCGGGGTGCACTGACTGTCTTTCTCAATTCCCTGCAGACCTTTCCCGAGAAATCCTACCAGGTTCCGGTATCTTAGAAGACGTCACTTCCGGGTCCCACCTCCTCAATGATGTCACTTCCGGTGCAGACGAGTCACTTCCGGGTCCTACCTCCTTCGATGATGTCACTTCCGGTCCAGCCACCGGCACTTCCGGGACACGACCCTTTGATGACGTCACTTCCTTATGGGCCTTTAAAGCTGCCATTTTACCACCATGGAATCAGTTCTGTTTTAGACTCAGTGTTGTGAACATCTCTGTTCAATTCTACAAACCTTTTGCAGCTAGGAAAATTATAAGGGTGGCTGCCCCAAACCTTTTTATGATTTCTGGTCTGTGTTTATATCACTATATATATATATATATACACAGTGGAACCTTGGTTCACGAACATCTCGGTACACGTACAACTCGGTTTATGACCAAAACGTTCGGCAAACTTTTGCCTCGGTTCACGACCACACACTCAGTATACAAACAAGCCAGTTTCCCTTTCGGTTTGTGCGTGCTGATGATTTCCGCATGTGTTGCATTGTTCTCAGTCAGATGTGTGTGCTTGCACGTGCGTGCATGCTTTCACTGTGAACTCCTTGTGCTCTATTTCATTTCATTTCCCTTCCGGTTCGTACGCGCCGATTACTGTATTTAAGAACGTGTTGAGCCGCTCCCTGTTCATTGTTCTCAGTCAGACGTGTGTGCTTTACCTGTGATCTCTTTGTGCTCTACAGTATTTCGTGTGCTTTTGCAGTTAACCATGGCTTCTAAGCAAGTGAAGAGTGGTGAGAAGAAAGTTTTGCAGAAAATTGAAATCGAAGTACAGAAAGAAATTATTTAAAAGTATGAGCGTGGCGTTCGTGTTATTGATCTTGCATCCGAGTACAAGAAGTCAAAACCTACGATTTGAACTATTCTAAAGCAGAAAGAATCTATTAAAGCAGCTGATGTTGCAAAAGGAGTTACAGTGTTAACCAGGCAGAGGCTTCAAGTGCTGGAAGAGGTGGAAAAACTGTTTACCAGTTTACTGATTTACCAATTTGAGAACCCTCGAGCTTTCAAGCAGCACAATGTAAACAAAGCCAGACTGCCAGTAATGTGGAGGGCAAACATGAAGGGTTGGGTCACAAGGACTTTGTTTTTGGAATGGCTGCATGAGGCTTTCGCTCCCACCAGCTAAACAGCTAAAAACACCAGAAACCCAAGAAATCACAAGAGAGAAAACACCTGAAGGAAAACATCCCTCCATCGCGGAGCCAGACTCTCCCTCAAAACTGTAACCTCCTCTCCACCCAGTTCATCCTCACTTCATGCCAGAACTCGACTCATGCAAGGTTAGTTTTCTTGGTGGTTTATGTTTTTTGTATTACGGATTTTTCAAATGTTCATTTTTCAGTTCGTAGCGTGAATTGTTGCAGTGTTACTTTTCACTTTTTTCAAATGTTCATTTTTTTTTCCCCCTGTGCTTAAAACTCATTAAAAAAAGTGTTTACAGCGAGTGGTTAGTAGTGTGATTTGTTGCAATGTTACTTTTCTTGGTGGTTTATTAAATTACAGATTTTTCAAATGTTCCTTTTTTCCCCCTGTGCTTAAAACTCATTAAAAAAGAGTGTTTATACAGCGATCGGCTTGCAAGGCTATAGAACGAACTGCAGCAATGTTACAGAGAGAGAGAGAGAGAGAGCACGGGCTCGCGTGCTGGAGAGAGAGAGGGCGAGTGAGCCTGCGCGTGCAGCTGAGTAGGGAGCCTGGGTGTTTGTGTCAGTGTTATTCAATGTTTTTACATTACTTTACTATTACACTGTGCATTCTATGGTGTAATTAACTATATTTGTGCTTAGAAATCTTTAAAAAAATATATTTACACACAGTTTGTACGGTCTGGAACAGATTAATTGTATTTACATACAATCCTATGGGGGAAATTGCTTCGGTTCACGACCAAATCGGTTTACGATCAGAGGTCGTATATATCACTTTCTGGTTAGTGCTAAACTGCATTTTCTTGTACCTTTACAATGACGATAAAGTTGAATCTAATCTAATCTGACTCCTTATTTCCAGCAGAGCAAAATTGCAACATCAGGTACAGCAAGGCTCATGGATATTCAGGTTGTAGGTTAAAGGTTAAGAATAATAGTGAAAAATGTGGAAAGAATGTTATTGTTCACTTTTATAAATGCGAGAAAAACATTTCATGTGACCAGTTGGATCAAAAGAGGTAATTGTACAACACTGCCATCATGGTATCACGTGTGCATTCATATGTGTTGTACCTGAATACCCCACAAAAGCTAATATACATCTGACCAACACTGGTCAATTGGAATTCACAAGATGCAAAATTAAAGCTGGTAAAACTTAAACCAATACCACTGGAAACTGGACAGAAAATGAAGCTTATGAAGGAGGACAGCTTCAGGGTTTGCGAACCACGTCCTGAACCTGGGTGTCATCTCCAGGATGTCTCTTACGTAATGCCAGAGAGATGAAAGGAGAGGAGACAGAAGGCACAAGCCAGTGAAAACCATTAAAGTACCATCCAGTAATATTAAGAATTATTATGGCATGCTTTAAGAATTTCCCAAGAAAATATTTTAGGACCTTTATGGAATTTGTATATTACCCAGGCAGATATGGCAGGAAATCTGAGGATAAACAATTTATGTTTCAATTAAAAAGATAAATGATATGGCAAAGTATCATTATTTACAAGTAGAAACATCAGAGGAGCATACAATTCAGACAATAATTCAGTGTGGTCTGAGCATATAAATTAGTCAAAAGCACCTAAGTTTAAAGTCATTTTCTTAGTCCAATACAGGAGAAGCCTAGAGGATTAGTCATCAAATTAAAAGCTGCAAATGAAAAGAACTTTTATAAAGCTATCCTGTCAACACGTATTTTGGAGTGGAGGTTACATTGGAGCATTTTCCCCCTCCATTCTCTTCATTCTGCAGTTGTTCTTCACGTGAAATTTGTCTCATAAAAAAAGCAATGCCAGTGTTAAGATTACATTGGCATATAAATACTGAATATTATATATTGGTTGTTTTTCAGGTAAACAGCATAACATTTTTCTCTTCAAATAAAATAGAGGCTAGGGCAGTGTGAGCTAAAAGAAAGAAGTGAAAGTAAGGCAGGTGGGGAAAAAATAGCAGAAAGACTGGACTGGACATGAATAGTAAAAATGTAACCAAATATATCCTTCTCAGCAGTCTATCCAAAAAGAGCAGGGAACCTTTTTCTACAATTGGGTACATATATACCCATAAGAATATGCATGACACACTTTTAATAACTTTCACTTTCACATAAAAAAGAATGCAAAAAAGAGCTAAAAAATAAATGATAATTGTAATTTTATTATGACTGTGCAGATTTCATAAGTTTAACTAGGTAGAAAAAAAAATTAAGTAAAGGCATCACAGGAGTCATTCCATCACATTAAATAAGTTTAACCATTGTCACACATGTGCGATTAGGAGGCAGCAAAAGGGCTTGAGTAAGTGTAATACTACATTAAACCAGGGGGTGGCAGAGTGTGCTGACTGTCTCTCTCAGTTCCTTGCAGACCATTCCCGGGAAATCCCACCAGGCCCCGGCACCTCTGATGACATCACTTCCGGTTCTGGTGCCTCTGATGATGTCACCTCCAGTTCCGGCATAGATTATATCATTTCCTCCACCATCACTTAAAACCACCTTCTTACCTCCACATATTCAATTCTGGTATAGACTCAGTCTTGTAAACTACTCAATCATTTTTCAACCTTTTGCAGTCAGGATCATAATATATGGGTGGCTGCCCCAAACATTTTTGACTGTCTGGAGTCTTTTTGTGACACCATTCATTGTGCAAAAATTCAAACATACTTTCATCTGCTTATTTTTGACGTTTCTATTTAGCGCTGTATAACCCTAACACATGTGAACGTAGTTTTCAAAAGCTGCCAAGTGGACACAAAAAAGCTTAGCTCGTAAATGGTAGAACAGCAACCTTAGCTGAGAAAGCTGAAGTCTTCGTTTGTCAACAAAAGTGACTCTGAAGCAGCACATGGTTGTTGATGTATAAGAGTGGCACCATCCGGTCACTGCAAGGGGCAGCAGTGGAAATATACTCCTTTAAACTGTTCTGAGGGACCATACTTAGGGGTTCAGTGGCAATGTTATTCCGCACACCTGTGTGTCACTGTAGACAAGAAAAGGTCACACCAGACTCCAGAAATGATTCTTTAGCATTATTCAGACTGAGAGGAGATGCTGTGACTGTGCCTAATCTTTTTACGCAGTTGATTGATCAATTTTATAAAACTGTTACATGTATTTTTAGAAAAATTGAAAAATGTACTATTTTAACATTTATCAAATCTTTATTTTTTTATTATTTGTTTTAAATGCTATGGTTAAAATGACAAGTATTTAATAGTATACTTTAAAATGCTGTTTTATAAGATTACAAAGATATTATATGCAGGATGCATATTAAAAAGGTCAGAATGCAGAGATACAATGTTTATTTTTCTGTATAACCCATTTCTGTTTTATAGCAGTTAAGGGATTTTTATGCTGTTATCAGTGCGGCCTAAAATACTGAAGCCTATGTATGAGAGTGTGTTCCAGTTTCTTTGAAATATTATTTTTATGTTTGTTTTTTTTCCATTACCATTTTAAATTCATATTATTAGGAGCCTTACTAATAATGCATAATCAACATTGGTCAATACAATCTTTTTAAGGAATAAAACCTTTTTTTTTCTTGCTGCAGATGGGTGGTAGATAATTCATGTCTGTCTTTCTAAACAAACTTTTCTTTGTTAATAATAATAATATATTTTATTAGATAGATAGATACTTTATTATAGCACCTTTCCCATGATCACTTGCATAATTAAAGTGAATAAATATGAGATATTTGAAAGAACACATTTTCTAGTAATGGCTACTACATTACAGTTTGCTCATTCACACACCTAGCTGGTATACTTACTGTATGTACAGTATATAAAATATAGAGTATTATGGAGTTTGGTCTCGTCCGATGCGAGAGATGGACGTCTGAAGTGGAGCTCCGCTAGCAGCTTTGTTTTTTTTTTCATATTATTTGCTTATTATCCTGAGATATCCTGTATCTATTCAACCCAAGGAGGCTGCTACAGTATATGTAAGCATATATAAACATGGCCAACAAGAAAGAGGGTCCGAAAGAATCAAAAACTAAAGCTGCTCACAAGCTAAGATCAGCAAGCCCTAGCTCAAGATACGGCCTTTCAGAGAGAGACCTGGATCAGATGGGCGAAAGTACAGACTCCTCGGGACCAAGGTCCACTACATCGTCACCGGCTGAGAGTGAAAAGG
The DNA here is from genome assembly GCA_026402145.1 of Polypterus bichir lapradei. Lineage (NCBI taxonomy): Eukaryota > Metazoa > Chordata > Cladistia > Polypteriformes > Polypteridae > Polypterus > Polypterus bichir. The sequence goes on along the minus strand of JANRMT010062808.1, from coordinate 27,299,851 downwards.
GGAGCGAATATACGGTCGTGAGTGCTGATCTCGATAGCTCGCCGATCAGAGAAGAACACCTGAAACAGGAAAAGGCCGTACAGTCCGCAATTTCAATTACTCCACGTGAGCCGGGAATAGCGGGGACAGCGGCTACAGTAGAGCCTGACGCTTTACCTACGGTACAAGAAAGCACAATTGAAATGTCTAAACTGCTGGTGATGTTCGCTGAGCTCATACAAGATATAAAGAAAACCGAGAAGGCAAATGAGAAAGCAAGGGCAAAGGCACATGAGAGACTGAGACAGGAATTGAAACAGGATTTGCAACAAGCAAACGAAACGCAGCGGCTGATGCTGCAACAGGCAAATGAAAGGCTGCGACAAGAAATGCAACTGGAGATGCGACAGGTGCTGGGTAAAATTGAAACGCTTACTGATCAATTGGAGGATCTCAAGAAGGTATTCACGACTAGGATTGAAATAGCCGAAAATTTAGCTACCAGTGCCGAAGAAAAAGCAGAAAATGTCAGCTCCGAATGCAAAAAACTCGGAGACAGACTGGAAGCAGAAGGTATAATATCAGAATTGAAGGTCTGCCTGAGAATCGAGAAAGTCCAAACCCAGTGAAATTCGCAGCTGAACTCTTCTCTAAAATAATCGGGGAGGAATTTAAAGCAGAATCTGAGATAGCAGCGGCTTACCGCGTACGCGGATCAAATACCTTTCGATCCAGATCTTTTATTATTCGCTTTGAAAGATTATTATTTAAGCTAAAGGTGATGGCACTCCTCAGAGACAAGCAAGATATTATATATGAGAATAACCGCATTCATATCTTCCCTGACTTCTCTCCAGTTAACAGCTACTAAACGCGCAGCCTTCTACAACATTAAACAGCGGTTACGGCAAGCCAACGTCAAATACAGCCTCTTGTATCCGGCCAAACTGAAAGTTGAATTGCAAGGTCAATTCTATTACTTCGCTAGCAAGGAAGAAGCAGAAAAGGAATTAAGAAAACTGATCCCGGGACTATTCTGATACATAATAGTGATTCATGGTCGTTAATGATATAGCAAGGACTAATAATCTACTGTCTGATCTTTTTGTGTAAAATACAGGTTTTTATCATCATATATTCTCATTATTACTTAGTATTACTAGGGCCCTATCTGTCTATGTTTTATTGTGCTTAATTACTTTCCTTTTTTTTTTTTTCTTTTCAGCTAATTATTTTATCTCTACCCTACACAAGACTGTTCAACATCAAACTCTTGGTTTATGGTTATTGCTATTATTGCATTAAGACTTATTATGCTTATTTTGGACAAATTTCTAACACTATTCCCCGGGTTTATTGTCTGGGTGTATTATCTTAAAGCACTAAGATTGCTGAAGACTATATATATTTTAAATGCACAAATTTTTTTTTTCTTTAAGACTATATTGGTAATAGATATCTCTATCTTTAAATCCTAAAACACCGCTGCGTGGGGGCTTGTTTTGCTTTGGACGTGCTCTATCTCTGGGTATGTCAGAGGACTGGGACTGTGTGAAATGGGTTCTAGCCTCACTTGGGGAGGCAAAAAGGGAGGGTGGGGGTTAAGGGGGGGAAAGAAAGAGAGCAGGCTTGATCTATACCTAATCTATCCTCTTAATCTTTATAATTATAACTACCAATGTAATAATAAGCTACATGGCAACAACTCTAGGGGAAATAGGAAATTAAGGCCGAAGCTGTCTCACTGCCAGTTAAGACTATAAAATGACATCAAAAACTCAGAGTCAATGTCTCCATAATGGGACAGTTAATTTCGTGAGCTGGAACGTTAAAGGCTTGAATCACGAATTAAAGAGAAAGAAAGTACTCTCTCACCTAACAGGTCTAAACGCTAAAATAGTATTTTTACAGGAGACCCACTTACTAGGCAAGGATCAGTTCCAGCTGCAAAAAGACTGGACTGGCCAAATGTTCCATTCTAGTTTTACAAAGAAAACTAGAGGAATGGGAATTCTCATACATAGAACAGTCCCATTTGTAGCATCAGATATAGTATTGGATCCTGAATGGAGATATGTAATGGTCATGGGAGATTTATCTAACTGTAAAATGATCTTGATTAATGTTTATGCACCTAATGTCGATAATAAGGAATTTATACAAAATGTATTTGCATCTATTCCCAGTCTGAACACTCATAAAGTTAAAATGGCTGGGGATTTTAATTGTGTTCTAAATCCACTTTTAGATAGGACTTCTTCCACAGGGGGAACGGCATCTAACACCGCAAAGATAATTACAGTTAAGTTTATAACTGACCACAACTTATCAGACCCCTGGAGGTTTTTAAACCCAAACTCAAGAACATATTCTTTCTACTCACCAGTACATCATTGCTACTCAAGGACTGATTACTTCTTTATAAATAATAACTTCTTGCCTATGATTAAATCTTGCGAATACGATGTTATTGTTATTTCTGACCATGCACCTATGATCTTGGAGCTAAAATTACTAAGCCCCATACACTCACCCCACAGATGGCATCTCAACCCGCTTCTATTAGCAGACGAGAATTGTATGGAATTTATATCCAAACAAATTCAATTCTTTCTAGAGACAAATACATCCTCCGAGATCTCTGCAGGAACACTCTGGGAAACTCTTAAGGCCTTCTTAAGAGGACAGATTATCTCATATCTTTCCCACAGAAATAAATTCGAAACCAAGAAAGTAGTAGAGATAAAAAGTGAAATTACTAGAATAGATGAAGAACACGCCAGACTACCAAGCGAGACTCTACATAGGAAAAGGCAGGCTCTGCATTCAGAACTAAACCTCTTGACAACTAAAGAAACTGAACAACTAATTTATAAATCCAGACACCATTATTATGAACATGGAGAGAAAGCTAATAAGCTCAACAAATTCACAAGCAAGAAGTGCGCAACGCAATTTCAGTAATCACCAACGTGAATGGAGTTAAAATCGTCGACCACAAAAATATAATGCACACTTTCAGAGACTACTATAAATCCTTATATACTACTGAGTTTAAAGAAGACAATACACAATCTAATGCATTTCTGGATACATTACAAATACCAAAAATAGACACTATTAGTGCGGAGGAACTTGAGAAACCTCTGGTGTTATCAGAATTACTAGATGCTATAAAGTCACTCCAAGGCGGGAAAGCAGCAGGCCCTGATGGCTACCCTGCAGAATTTTACAAGAAATTCTCCTCTCAGCTAGCTCCTCTCCTATTAGCAAAATTTACAGAAGCCAGAGATAACCAATCTCTTCCTCAGACCTTTCGCCAAGCACTAATCACCGTTTTTCCAAAACAAAATAAGGACTTATTACAATGTGCATCATACAGACCAATTTCACTTCTGAATAACGACGTTAAAATACTCTCTAAAATCATAGCTAGAAGGATGGAGAAAGTGCTCCCCTCGGTAATATCACAAGACCAAACTGGATTTATTAGGGGCCGACACTTATCTTCAAATCTTCGACGCCTGTTTAATGTAATATACTCACCAACTAAATCAAACACCCCAGAAATATTATTATCATTGGATGCAGAAAAAGCATTCGACATGATTGAATGGAAATACCTTTTTACTACACTGGAAAAGTTTGGGTTTGGTCGGAATATTTGTGCATGGATTAAATTACTGTATACTAACCCAGAAGCTTCAGTTTGCATCAACAACATTTGCTCAGACTACTTTAAACTAGAATCTGGCACTAGACAAGGATGCCCCTTGTCACCGCTGTTGTTTGCAATTGCCGTTGAACCACTGGCAATACATTGTCGAAATACTGATCAGATAAAGGGGATTAGCAGAGAAGGACTAGAACAGAAAATTTCATTATATGCAGATGATATGGTACTGTATATATTGGACCCAGAAAATTCTGTACCTGCAGTCCTAACAGCACTCACAGAATTTCAAAAGATCTCTGGCCTCAGAATTAATCTGAATAAAAGGGTACTCTTTCCAGTAAATTCTCAAGCATATAATATTGGATTGGATACTCTACCTTTTATCATTGCATAACAGTTTAAATACCTAGGGGTAAACATCACAAGTAAGCATAAAGCTCTTTATCAGCAAAATTTTGCCGTCTACATGGAAAAAATCAAGCAAGACTTGCACAGATGGTCAACCCTTCATCTCACACTAGCTGGAAGAATTAACACTGTTAAGATGAATATTCTTCCTAAGCTCGTTTTTTATTTTAAAACATTCCAATATGCATTAATAAATCATTCTTTAAGCAATTAGATTCAGCAATAACCTCATTTATTTGGAATTCAAAACATCCACGCATCCAAAGAGCGACCCTACAAAGACAAAAGGCAGAAGGCGGCATGGCTCTTTTTTATTACTGGGCAGCAAATATACAGGCGATAAGAACCTGGACACAAATAGAAGAACATACGCAGGCTTGGTTCGCAATAGAAGTAAAATCCTGGAGTACTTCTTTGTATTCCCTGCTGTGTGCTCCAATAAACACACGTTATCGGCAGTACACTAATAACCCAATTGTGCTCCACTCACTTAGAATATGGAACCAATGTAGAAAGCATTTTAAGATGGAGAAGCTTTTATCTGTGGCACCTCTGCAAGAGAACCACCTCTTTCAACCTTCGCAAACATATGCAGTTTTTAATATCTGGAAAAAATTTGGAATTAAGTTGCTTAGAGATCTTTATATAGACAACGTCTTTGCATCCTATGAACAATTACATTCCAAATTTAACATTCCAACTACACATTTCTTTCACTATCTTCAAATCAGGAACTTTGTTAAACAGAACCTCCCAGATTTTCCTCATCTTGCACCCACATCCATGCTGGAAATAATATTGCTCAGTCTCAAGGATTTAGACACCATCTCTACAATATATAAAATCATTTTACAATCCCTCCCTTTCAAAGATCCAAGAGGACACTGGGAAAAAGATCTCTCAATTAATATATCAGAAAAGGAGTGGAAAGTAGCAATGCAGAGAATTCACTCGAGCTCCATATGCGCAAAGCATACAATTATACAACTCAAAATTATATATCGAGCACATCTGTCTCGACTAAAACTCTCCAAAATGTTTCCAGGGCATGATCCAACCTGCGAACGCTGCAAACTAGCTCCAGCCTCACTGGGTCACATGTTCTGGGCCTGCACCAAATTAACATCATTCTGGACGAAAATTTTTAATTACCTTTCAGACAGCCTTGGACTCACAATCCCTCCTAACTCATTAACAGCTTTTGGTGTTCTTCCAGATGGGCTTAAAGTGGAGAAAGACAAACAAATTGTGATTGCATTCACTACACTTTTGGCACACAGACTTATCCTGATAAACTGGAAGAAACCCAAACTCTCCTCTTTTAAGTTAGTGGGAAACTGATGTGTTATACTATTTGAAATTGAAAAAAAATTAAATACTCAGTTAGAGGATCCATACAGACTTTTTTCCAAACAGGGCAGGATCTAATCAGTAATATTTTAAAATAATCTTATAAAGCACAGAGAATCTATTAATTTAGGTATGTCTACAGGTCTTAAATTTCATGCTGTTTGGCTTGCTCTCTCTCTTAGGGGTGGGGATCAATTTGTTTTTAACTCAAATTTTCTTCATGTAAAACTTGATTGATTTGTATGGAATGCAATAAAATTAATAAAAAAAATATATAGAGTATTATGAAGTAAAAAAGAAAGTTTTCCCAGTTTCATTTACTTCAGTTCTATCGACATAATAATGATGTAATCCTTGTTAGGGACGTTGGTGAATAGAAAAATATGATTTTAATATTACTTATGGAAAAATAAGCTAACAAGCAGGAGCCATGTGTGAAAATTAAGTATACACTTACTGGTTCCATTTCTTGTTAGAACGTTATCAAAGCCAAGTGTGGTTAAATCAAGTAATCAAGTGAATAAAAGCGCGCTTATTTTGTTATACTTGTACCTTTTGTAAAAGTGTTTATTTGATATTTGGACTTCAGGCTTCACACATTTTATGCTTCATGTCTACATTTTGTCAATTATTACTAAAACATGAAAAACGTTTCTGTTTTAACAATGTGTTTAAATAGATTGTTGTAGACATGGAACACACATGAAATTCATGTATTCCAAATAACGATATAGTATTTACTCTAGTCTACACAACTCTAAGCAACTGACATTCAGGTAAACAGACATGAGCTAAGAAAACTCTGTGTGGCAGTTGGGGGATGTGATAGCAGGCTGCTTGATGCTTATTGACACACTTAAAAGACAAAAGACGCTAACGGAGAGGTACGAAGGGATTTAAGGTGGGACGGATTTACGAGTTTTTTCGTAGGCTTTGGTAATTCTAGTGTTAAACCAAAACGAATAGTAAGAATCAAAGAGATTGATCATCAAAACCAAACTGTTAGTCAAAAATGGCACCAAAAACAGCTCAGCAAAACATCAGTAAACCGAGAAAACATAATGGAAAACAATCAGCAGGCATCCATCCACCCATCCATTATCAAACCCACTATATCCTAACTACAGGGTCATGGGGGTCTGCTGGAGCCAATCCCAGCCAACACAGGGCGCAAGGCAGGAAACAAACCCCAGGCAGGGTGCCAGCCCACCGCAGAATCAGCAGACAGGTTAAGTGAATATTCAGAATCTTATGAAAAGAATTGTTCACACCGCTGGCCTTTATTTGGTCACAGTGTAGACGTCTTCATGCACAAATTTCATGTCCATGGCCATGGCCCCTAGCAATGAGTTGTCATGCCATACCAACAGCTCAACAAAGTAGCACTGTGTGTTAAAAAACAAAATGGCATAGTGGAATTTACATATTGTTAATAAAATGTATCTTAGTTCATAAGCAATTACAGAAAGTAACTAATAATAGATTCTGATTAGAAACACGAAGAAAGCCTAATTTGAATCTTTGAAAACAAATATAGCAAAAACAAAACATTTTTAAGGTTTGCCATATCAAGAGATAAAACATGTTGCCATATTGGTCTCATTTAACTAATTTCTGATGCTCATCAGTCTATGTGAGCTTCTTTTCCTTTCTGACCCTCTTTGCAGCCAAGAGTTTGAGACTCTGTCCCTTCTTCTTCATCTGTAAACAGATAGTCAGACGCATTTCTCTTGTCTTACTTACAAACAGATCTAAGAAATTGAATTTGCAGAACTTCATACTCTATCACTTCTTGGATAAAAACTGGGGGTGATTCACTACCCGTCTTTGGCCGCACAGTGTTCATTCTCGGTGGGCGGACGCTGCCGGCAGCATACTGTAGTGGAGGTGACTGTGAGGTGGGGTGGTGATGAACCGCCTGTCGATGCCCCCATTCATTCTCAATAGCAAATCTGCTTGTACTGTTACGCACATAGCAGGAAGTTGTCTATTGTCAGTACATCAGACACCTTTTGTCTTCACCCTTCAACAATGTCTCTGAAACACAAATCTGATGCAAGTGCTGGTGATACAGTAAAGAAGAGAAAAACATCACCATTGAAAAGAAAGTAGAAATAATAAAAAGGTCTGAGAGAGGTGAAACTCCATCATTCATTGGCAGAGCACTTGGTTACAGTCGGTCAATAATAGCATTTATTTGTACCTGTTCCGACTTCCATACAAATTCAACTTAAGTACAAACCTACAATCCCTATCTCGTGCATAACACGGGGACTGCCTGTATATGTTTTTAGGGGATGACCTAAATGTGTTCAAGATTTCAGAGTTGTATATGCAGCATGCTAAGTTCAAAGAAAAAGCTAATGAAAACTTTAAACATGCTTTGACTTCCTATAGTATAACACAAAATCTGAATAAAAGTAATGTCACATAAAATCTGACATATTTAGGGTCAAGAATTCTAAGGTGTACATTTTTTAAATTAATAGCAGATAAAACTTCCTTTTAGCAGCAAAAGCTTCAATTAAACATATTCTGTAACTATTGAACCAAATCTATTGATCATAGCAGTTAGGAAGTATTTTGACCCATTCCTCTTAACAGAACTTCTTCAGTTTTAATTATTTTTTGTGGAGTGTGTTCCATCATAGCTTGCTTTGTGTCATGCCACAGCATTAGGATGAGGTCAACACGGTGCCTTGGCTATTGCAAAATCCTATATTTTTCCAATTTAATTAACTCGCTTTTCACTTTTCTCTGGTATTTTTGGAATTATTGTCATGCTGAATGCTCTAGCCTCTTTTGAGTTTAAGATTTCAAATTGATGGCTAGATATTCAACAATAGAATTGCCAGATACAACTTGAAATCTATTATTCTATCAATTATTGCGTGCAATCATGATACAGCACAATATACCCAACACAATGATGCTCCTTCCAACATATTTCACAATATTATGGTTTTGAGATTGATATGCAATATTATTTTCTCCAAATACAACTTCTGCTTTTACCAGGTACTTCAACTCTTATCAATCCATAGTATATTTTTCCAGAAGTGTTATAGAAAATCCAATTGATCTTTGTCAGAATTGAGGTGAGCGCTGATTTTTTTTTTTTAATTTTATTACAGTATTTTCCTAGTAACCCCCACTAATATCACTCTGACTTAATGTTGTTCCTATTGTAGACTCAAAGATATGGACATTATAAAATTCAAGAGATGCCTACTGCAGAGATTATTTGCTTTCATCCAAAGGTTTTTTTCATCACCTTCTGGAACATTGTGTAATATGTTTGGGGATACTTGCAGAATATCTCTTTCCTGGTGCAAGTAGCAAGATTGCTAAATTTCTTTGTTTTGTGCCCTATCACACTGAAAGTGGACAAATGGACCCTCAGATTTTGGAAATTATTTTGTATGTGTGTAAGATTCAATGAATGTCTTTCTAAGGTTCAGGGGCCTCATGTATAAATGGTGCGTACGCACAGAAATGTTGCGTAAGAACGTTCAAATCGCGATGTATAAAACCTAAACTTGGCGTAATGCCACGCACACTTCCACGGTACCTCATACCCTGTCGTACGCAAGTTCTCTGCTTGGTTTTGCAGACTGGCAGCACCCAGCGTCAAAGCAATGCTACTGTTCCTGTGTGGTTTATCTTTCTTTTTCAGATCCACATCCGTGACACGGCTTTATAAATACACTGAAATTAACCGCATATTGTTTATTAGTTTAAGGCATCTGATTGTAATTAACCTGTAACAATATAATGGTCCACATTATGGTCAGACTATTCTAAATACCATAGCTGCTTTAGCGTTGTTACTCTCACTGCACCTTCTTTTTCTTCTTTCAGCTGCTCCCATTAGGGGTTGCCACAGCGGATCATCTTTTTCCATATTACTCTCACTGCACCATTCGGAGTAGCTGATCGGAAAGAGATATCGGTATACAGCATCAAGCACACGCTGCCTCAGCCATGCTTCCTATTTGAACTGCTTCTCACATGGCAAATGCTTCAAAACCTTTACTGTATGGACCTCGCGGTTAAGAAAGAGTTTCATCCCAAGAGCTCTAAATGCAATCAATCACTCCATCAACCGCTCCTTGTAGAACTGTTTTTAATTATTAGTACAATCACCTCACTGTAAACTTGCGATACAGTTATAATATTGCACAACCTGAGCCACTTTATAAAGCATGTATTTACATATGATGACAAATCATTTTTAGAGCTGAAATGCAGCAAAATATGTTTATTATATTATACAGATAAAACTTTAACTTTATTTAAATAATTTATATTGTTAATAATTAAAGGACACGGTGTTGCTACGCTAGCAAGGATCTGGTGTACCATTCACGGATTGTTCCTGCCTCGCACTGTATGCTTCACTGGGACTGGCGTGAAGGATAGAATAATACACTACGAAGTTATTTCAATGTTCCTTAAAAGTTTTGAAGAATCGGCGTTATAAGCTTACAGATGTCTTAACGTCTATTACAGAGCTGATTGTGTGGCGATTGGGTATTTGGAGAAAGAAAAGGAAGGACAGGAATTGGAGGTTAGTACATTTGAAAGAGACAGTACTGCTGCAATAAATTATTTTATCGAAGGTCGCGCACAATTACTGCGCCACCGTGTTCCCATGTTTAATAACATGCTTTAACTCGTATCATCATGAAAATGATATCACTTATACATCTCAGTATTTTAGTTATTCAGAGAGCTGTAATATCATGAATGTAATGGATTCTGTGTCCTGTCGGAGGAAGAGAAAGCCGATTTAAGAAGCACGTAGTGATTCACACACATAGAGCACATAGATGATCAAATACAAAACAAAGCATTTAACATACTACTTTAGTTACGATTGGGATTTGAGAAACTAGTAAATTAAACGATTTTAAGATTAAGTTTATGATGTACTACTTTAATGACAAAATAAACTACATGATTAAAGTGGAAATTTTGAGATTAAAGTTGACATTTTGTGCTTTTTCCCCACTGTGTGCCTTTTTATTTCTCTGTACCCTTATAAGCTTATACTGTATATAAGCCCTTATATCATATGATATTCAGACAGTGGGCTACGACTCGCCTTTTCACGGCGACTTTGATATGCGACTTCTTTTTTATTTCTGGCACTGTGCGACTTTGTGAACTTGAGCTTTCGAGTTTGTCTGACATGCTATGTCACTCGATCAGCTTCCTTTTCTTGTTTACACCACTGTTTAAACCAACAAATAGTAAGTTTTTCCTTGCCTCCACTTGGTATTCGCTGAAATTGTTCTATTTTTCCTCATGGTTTTGCCATTGTCTTTTCACAGAACGCTGAGCTTAAGGGCTATTTATATTGATTTACATATTCAAAGAGGCGTAATTCTGGGAGAAGTTGGGGCGGACAACAGGCATGTACATGTGCATTACTTTTCACACTGAACGGGATTTATGTAGCGGAAGAACATGGAAGTTTGCGTACGCACAGATTCCTGCTTCTGGATTTTTCTGTGTGTATGCACATTCCCGCTTTTGTGCTTACGCCATGTTATAGTGTGAGTTCTATGCACAGCGTTATACATGAGGCCCCAGGCCATGTGGAACTTTTTAAAAAATAGGCTTTTTATTTCACTAGTTTACCTCAAACTTTCACCTGACTCTTATTTAAATGCTTGGAAAACGTGCCTCTCATTACTTTCTTTTCTACATGTTCACAAGTTATGGCTATTGGTGTTGATATCTGCAAGCATTTTTTGCAAAGAATATATTGTAATTGTCAGGGATCTTGTTCACTGAACATTTTCCTGGAAATTTGCAGCGTGGTGAACATTTTTCTCCCAGAGCCCCATGATGCTTTCCAGCATGACATCACAGAGGTCTAGCAGCCATGCACAAACTGCATCACACATATGAGATGTCATGATGCAGTCCAGCCATATTTGCACCCTACATTCTTAAAAAAAAAAATTGCAATATTTTCATTTGTAGGGTACATTAGCTAGCCATATTGAGAAAATAGTATGCACTGCCACTGGATATATAATAGTGACCCTTGTAGGCTTGCTCAGTTAATAGCTGCTGTGCAGTACCACATGGCTAATTATGCTTGCATAATTATCCATGTACATCAGCTACAAATCTAAACAAGCCTTAAAGGAGCCTTACCCCTCTTCAAGTCTGAAAACATGAAACCCTGTGCAATGATAATAATAACTAAAGGTTTATTACTATGCACAATGTATTTTTGTCTCCTTGAAGAGACAAGTATGAAGTGTTTTCACAGATAGATAAAAAAAAGATGTGTGTTTTACATATATAGAGGATGTTTGCTGACTGGCCAGCCAACCACAAGCGTTACCTGGTAGATAACCACCCAAATAATCAGATTACATTTCAGACCTAGGAATGTAAAACTCCGATCTTCACCCTGTCAAATAAGTAAATTAGCTGCCGTGGGGCAACATCAGAGGCTTCGCCTCAGGCACTGATGTCCCAGTTTCCAAGAGTGTGTACACCTGACGAGCCCCAATAAGGGCAAAACACATGTTGTATACTCTTTGTATTATTTGGCAGATACCGTATAACATATCTATGATCTGCTTCTCATAGCTGGGAGAATGTGATGGATGTTTGCTGAATGGCCAACCAACCACAAGTGTTACTGGTAGGCAACCACACAAATAATCAGGTTGCAATTCAGACCTAAGAATGTAATACTCCAATCTTCACCCTGTCAAATAAGCGAACCAGTTGCTGTTGCACCATATTACAGGCTTTGACTCAGGCACTGAAGTCTCAGGTTCAATCCCCATAAGGGGATACAAAAGTGTATACACCTGACGAGCCCCAATAAGGGTGAAACACGTATCGTGTAATCTTTGTGCAGATACTGTATAACATATTTGTGTGTTTATATATATATATATATATATATATATATATATATAGTGAAAAGGTGCTATATAGCGCCCGACCCGGCACAGACCACGCTGAGGCACGTGTTCACACTCAAAGGGTTTTATTTCTTTTTTCTTCAGCCGTGGGCACACGCCTTCCCCGTGTCCCACAAGCCCAACACAGTCTATGCACAAAACACACAAAAACCACACTTTCCTGCTCCACCACTCCTCCCAGGCAACCTCGTCCTCTTCCTCCCGATTCTGGCCCGGATTGCTGGGAGGCACGCCCTTTTATACCCCACCCGGAAGTGTTCCAGGTGCCTGACCAGCTGGTCTTAATTGCACCTCCGGGTGGGGCTGATAAACTGTCCAGCGTGGTGGCTGGTCGTCCGCAGCACCCCCTAGCTGCCACCCCATCTCCCAACCGGGCTGCTGTGGTGGACTCCATGTCCCATGGAGCCACGGGGGAGATTGAGGAGGGATCCACAGCCAGGGAGGCTGCCCCCAAGCGCCCCGGGGAAGGTACTGCAATGTCCCTGATGGCTCCCCCGGGACGTATGTAGCAGAGGCGTCCCGGCCGGGCATGGGACCCGGCTGTCCGTCACAATATATATATATATATACTTTTGACTAGTTTGTGGCTTTTTGTTGTGTTTCATTTGTGGTTATTGTTCTGTCTGTGGCTTTCGTTGTTTTATCCATTGTGACGCAGTGGTTAAAACTACTGCCTCACAGCTCAGATTCCATTTTTATCTACAGTAATTGGTTCAGAATAGTTAGCTGACACTTCCCTAGCTCTCTAGAACACTTAAAAGACCACTGAATCATTAACATTTACTCAGTACTAGTTCAGTTCCTCCTTCCCCATTGATTTCAATACATTTTGCAGAGTTCAACTCACAGAGAAATGAAATGATCTCCATGAGGTCTGTTCATCACTAATGATTCTCAGAATTTGCATGTATATTTTATTTTTCCTTTTAACATCAGCATAAATCTTTTCATGCATTCAAAAAAGCAACACCCTTTTATGAGCTGACACATCCATTCCTGACTTTAATTTTTATATGCGAAAAGTCACACTGATAAATTGATAAATAATGTGAACAAGCTGAAGGCCAATGGAAATTTTATTTAAAAAGGTATTAGCTTTATAATGTTATAATGGTAATGGCAAGGGATGTTAGAAGGGCAATGGTGTGCAGCTCTCTGTTGAGATCTAGGACACTCAAATGGCCTTAGCAGATCATGTCCACAGATTATAGAAATTAAACTTAACAAGAAAAGGTATAACACTACTGTCACATGCAACTTGTCATAGTACAATCTATTCTTTCTAATAAATTATGCCTGTCATATAATGCCACCAGCAGCTGGTCTGTCGTACACTTTAAAAGTAAAAGGCAAATTTTCATTAAAAATTGTATATGTAGAATAAACTAATGTTTTAAACAATCTGCTGTAACATTAACCCAAAACACAGACACATAATTTAACAATTATAACTTTTTAATCACTGTGCTGTTGTATGCCTTTTGAATGCTTCTCTTTTTCTTTCAGCATAAGAAATGAAGAGGGATTTCTTTTACGTTTATTTTTGTGTATAGGTATGTTTTTCAAATACATAACACATGCAACATCACATTTGATAGTCACCAAAAAAAGGCAAAAAGGGTAACATTTTGGTTTGACTGAAATAGTATTAACAAGGCATGAATTTTGCACTACAGTATTCTGTGACAATAGGTTTTTTTTTTGATATTATTAGATTTTATTTTTTGTTGAAGTTATCAGTTTCCCCTTAACATTCAATTCAATAAATATTATCATAATAACAATAATGATACAGGAAAACCCTGATCAGAATGTCTGTTTGTTGGCATTAATTGTGAATCTCAATTGGTAACTACCAGATTGCTGTTATGCTTTGAATACAATTAAATTCTGATGTCAACATAACTATCAAATTAACAGTCATAAGGACAGTTCAGTGGCACTCAGGTTAAACTCTTTCCCAGTTATCACTGCACCTCAATTTTCAGTGTACTGAAGCCTATATAACAGTGAAAAAGGTTTTACAAGGGACACTGTCAGGTATATAGGCTGGTTGAAAACTTATGCTGCTATTTCATACATTTTATTTTTCTTTGCTTTTCACACTTTAATATGCAAGTGATTTTTAAGTTACAGTTGGGAGATGGCAAAAATATAGTGGCATCTTTTGGAACAGGTCCATATGATTCAGCAGATGTGGTCACATGAATCATTTTGTAAGCTGTGTCAACATTTGTAGACATATTGGGAAAATCAAGCTTAATTGTGTAAAACAACTTAGATTAGCTAACATCAAATTATAATGTGAGTTTGAAAGCGAACTTTGGATACGGTAGCTCCCGTTAGAACAAAAGTGATTAAAGTGCATAGAAACTTAACTTGGTTTAATGAGAATACTTACACTCTTAAATTGAAGCGTTAAAAACTGGAGCACAGATGGAGAGCAACAAAGTTGCAGGTCTTCCAAATTATATAGACAGTGTTAAAAAGTATAAAAACTATAGAATGCCCAGAAGGTGGTAAGTGACCAGATGGCTGAGGTCTCCAGAACTGTGTCTATGTCTGACTTTATCTTTGACTTAATCTTTTACAATTTGTATCTCCTCCAATGTCAATTGGAAATAGTTCAGCAATTAATTAATGGACAGATATTGGTGGTTTCCATTCATGTTAATCAGTTTCTGTTTTGTATGTTTTAACAAATCTGTATCTTTATATGTACTAATTCTGTATTTACTAATTAGTATAATCTATATTTGCATTTTACAGAAGAACTTGTCACAGTATTCTATATCTGCACTCAGTGAAGAGCACTATAAAAAATAAGTTGTATTGTATTGTAATCTCATGGCAGACATTTTCTATGCTATGAAAGAAGACCTGGAAGGCATGATAATATCTTTAACTATTTTGATTTCTTTAACCTGCGGTGGGCTGGTGCCCTGCCCAAGGTTTGTTTCCTGCCTTGCGCCCTGTGTTGGCTGGGATTGGCTCCAGCAGACCCCCGTGACCCTGCAGTTAGGATATAGCGGGTTGGATAATGGATGGATGGATGTCTTTAACATTTGCAAAACTCAGTCTTTTGACATAATATGTAATGCATTTTAAACACTTCTTCCACTTTACATTTGGCAATCTCAAGAAATATTAATTTATGCCTTTATTCTTTTGCTTACTTGTTTCAGCAGTATGGAATTTATACTCATTAGGGATTAACTGCTAATGACAGGGTCAAGCAGTTGAAGCAAATGCTTCTAAACTTGATGTAGAGGTTTTAGAATTAGCTGCTGATTTAAATTACAGTCACATATAATGCAAAAGATATCTACTGTCATTATCATATCTGCTTGTCTGTTTGTTTGACCGTTCATCTCTCTGACTGCATGAAACAACTCCTCACCCAGTTGACCAGTTTTATGAAATCTGATACACTCTATAAGGAAATTTGTCAGAAATTTTCATTTTCTGCTTAGATATTTCAAACAGAGTGTGCTGTATAGGGTTTTGAAGTTTCAAAAACTCCTGCTGGAAAACATTGGCAATTTTTTAGAAAGCATTGTATAAGGTGCCACAGGACAGGTTGGGCATCAAACTGAAAGAAGTGGGTGTTTGTTGTTTGTAGAAGTGTGCAAAATTGGCTAAGACACAGGAAGCAGAGGGTGATGGTGTGTGGAGCTTTATCAGAACTGGCTAATGTTAAGAGTGGTGTTCAGTAGGGGTCAGTGCTTGGGCCACTGCTATTTTTAATATATAAAAATTATTTGGATAGGAATAAGAAACAAGCTTATTAAGTTTGCAGATTATACCTAGATAGGTGGATTAGCAGATAATTTGGAATCCTTTAAAGCATTACAGAAGGACTTGGACAGCATACAGGCTTGGGCAGATTTGTGACAGATGAAATTATTTTAAGTAAATGTAAAATTTTACATGTAGGAAGTAAAAATGTTAGATGCCAGACAATGTTCATAGGCCATTAAGAAGTCTAACAGAATGCTAGGTTAGAGTACAGAATGTTAGGTGTAGGGTAAGTCCAAGGAGGTTATGCTCAAGCTTTATAATGCACTGGTGAGACCTCATCTGGAGTACTGTGTGCAGTTTTGGTCTCCAGGCTACAAAATGGACAAAGTCCAGAGAAGAGCAACTACTGTAGGCTAACTCAAGAAAAACAGGGATTAATTATGAGGAAAGATTAAAATAATTGAGCTGATATTAAGAGGAGACATGATTGAAGTGTTTAAAATTATGAAGGGAATTAGTACAGTGGATCGAGACTGTTATTTTAAAATTAGTTAGTGAGACCAGCCTTGTTATATGGGTTGGAGGCGGTGGCACTGACCAGAAAGCAGGAGACAGAGCTGGAGGTGGCAGCGTTAAAGACAGTAAGATTTGCATTGGGTGGGATGAGGAGGAGCATGTACAGGATTAGAAATGAGTACATTAGAGGGTCGGCTGAGGTTGGATAGTTGGGAAACAGTCAGAGAGGCGAGATTGCGTTGGTTTGGACATGTGCAGAGGAGAGATGATGAGTATATTGGGAAAAGGATGTTAAAGATAAAGCTGCCAGGCAAGAGAAAGGCATAAGAAAAGGTTTATGGATGTGGTGAGAGAAGACATGCAGGTGGTGGGTGTAACAGAACAAGATACAGAGGACAGAAAGATATGGAAGAAGATGATCTGCTGTGGCGACCCCTAATGGGAGCAGTCAAAAGAAGAAGAAGTGGATAGGACTGGCGAGCTTTGTTGGGCCGAATGGCCTGTTCTCATCTAGATTCTTCCAATCTTCTAATATTTTCAAGCTTCTTTGTTCTAAAACGGAGAAGTATTCTGTGTAACTTGAATTACTGATTAGTTTATTGTTTTCATTTACCCTATTTTGTACATTTTCCTGTTTCACTAGTTCAACAACCACACAAAACAGTGAAATACAAGCAGAGCTCTGCACACTGCAAAGCTTTTTACTTGAAAGGCTGTCAATAGGAATGGCTGTGCAGCAGCTTGCATAAACCTAAGTAACACCACCACACTTCTTGCACTTCTTGAAATCATAGCAGGTAAGTTACATGATGTTCCTGACTGCAAAAGCAACAAATGCAAGTGCAATCTAACATCTGTAGAATGTTGGCAATGACAGAGGAAACAAGCTCCCTAACCATGGCTTAGTGACATATTATGTAATCAATGTATAAACATCTGTAACTGGAATTCCATTACAGTAAAACAATCTCATGGCTTTGATATTTCATTGACTATAAATTATCAGCAAAATAACGTAATAACCAGCTATCATTAATATTGAATGTAGCCAAAAATTTTAGCTTGAGACTTCAACAGAGATTAGGTATTTCTTTGAAAACTTTCATGTTTACGAAATTTGAACTACAATTAATAACAGACACTCCACCACCAACAACTAACAATTGCACATCGATCAATGCCAGTTTTTCATCACTTGAGTTTGGAATCTTGTGTCTATGAAAGCTAATTCATCTCCCACAAGACTTTCTGAGTTTTGCTTTCAGCTTCATGATATTGTAAAGTGCTATTAAAAAAACATGTATTTTATGTACCCCAATGACACATGTAATTACATTCTATTATTGATGTTATTTTTTATTATGTCTCACTATAACAAAAACGTAAATGCACAAAATGCGATAACTAACTCCTTGATGAAATAATTTTAAAATTTAAAAAAAGCTCCAACCTTCAAAACAGTGAGCCAAGTCTTTGAATACGCTAATTCTATATGTACATGTATATTTTCTTACTTATTTCAGGTAGAGATATTGTCCAAACCATTTTTCTTCTTTGTTTCTCAGTCACTGCTAAAATATTTGATTAATCAGTTTTACATTTTATACTCTACATATTAATAATTTTTAGTTTTAGATGTGGTAAATGTGGTAAATGTGGTGGTAACAACAGGTGTAGCAAAATTACAAATGTGAAATATAGATGAATGGCAGAGTAAGGTAAAGAGACTCGCTTTTTGCAAACTGATTCACAGCTCCTGTGAGAGACAAACACTAAAATAACTACCAAAACATATTAAAAGATTAATTATGAAAGCAGTTCCATACTTGATTGTGGTTTTAGTTATTGTTTGGATTTGAATTAAAAGATTATATGTTCCTCAGTATATCTGACTCTAGCATAAACTCTGACAATCCTTTTGTGAAACCCTGAAAGCAAACAGTTATGTCTGCTCTTTTTATCATTGACAGTGTGTGCTGGTTTGTCCTGGAAGTTCATACATATTTCTTCCAATGCCAGACTTATTTCTGCTTTAGAGAGCTGGTCAACCAATTCCTTTTTCTTTCATGATTCTTACCGTAAATCATTTTAATTTCAGACCACTGTACTAATGCCATGGTAAAAATAATCTGTTTATCACATTGGGATGTGTGCACAAATTATAAACAAATCAGCCATGCCCTAGAATACAGTGAGGGGAATCAAGAGATACAACAGAGATACTGTATGTGTTTTCTTGATAATTTTAATTACTGTATCTTCATTGCTGTGCACTTGCTGATTAACTGAGACAATGCAATACTGCTTAAATCGTTATGAAGTAATTCAGTTATAATGGAATAAATATCAGTTTTTCAACGTTGCTTAGATGCACTCATTCATTCAACCTGCGTGTAACCAGAAAATGTCTGTTAAACTGGAAGATGGAGAGAGAGAGACTTGTTTTTTTAGTGTCTGAATCCATTTATTGCTTTTTATTGTCACACTAGGGGGCTTACGCCCTGCTTGCTTCGCTCGCCAACCACCCTGGCCTGCGCTACGCGCCAGCCACTTTGCGTCTCCACCACTCGTGTTGTGAAGAGGGGGGCTGAACGCACCCCAAGGAGACGTGGTCGCTCCTCCGAAACCCCTTCTTAAACGGAGATACAATGGGAAACAAATACAGTTTGTTTTTTTTTACCTCCTCTTTGCTCGATCAGCTGCTGGGTGCTTTGAACATTTAAAAGCCTGTACAGCAGATGTCTTTGTCATCTACTCTTTGTCTTTTATTTCCGGCCCTGGGCGTGGTTAAATCTGTTGGCACAAAGTCTCATCTCGCGGGAAGTGAGTTCTTAATATTTTTTACTTTATAATTTAAAAATGGAATAAGAATATGAACATCTAACAACATCACATTAAAGTTCGATAAATTCTGAAAAGAATGATACTAAACATATATATGTTGTTTTAAAATAAGCCAGATTTAAATCGTGACAAAAAATGTGACATAAAAAGTCACATACAATCATTACACAAAATCGTTTCACTTTTAGGCTTAGAGTTATATAAATAGTGAGTAGATATAGTCACTGCTTATACCAACAGCATCAGACACAAGAGAGGAAAAAAAAACTCTGGATCCAAAGCTGGTATATTGCAGGACACACTTATACATCCACCCTTACTCATACCCAACCACTGTAGTAACACTTTATTTGAGGAAACCAGTGTTTCTGAAGAAAACCCACACAGACTCCGAGAACACATTAACCATATATTTCCTGAAATACAATTTAAACCTAGTACCCCATAGCTGTAAGGCAGCAGTGACCCTTGGTCAAGAATGCTACTGCTGCTCTTCTTCATCACGTCAATGCTTTCTTGAGATCAACATCCTAGGCTCAGGACTATGGCCGTATGTTTCCTGACACAAGTGGCACTGCTTGTTACAGCAAACTAATTTCACTTAAAATATCAAGACTATTGTTGAAAAGGGCATAGTGTCATTTGGAGTCATTCTTGAAGTCAGTCTCGAAGCATATGTAATAAAAAAAAACATGTCTCCTAATTATAGATGCATTAGGAATTGGGTTCTGAGTCTTTTTAGGTAGGGAGGACAAAAGTTTCAAGGTAAAGTTATTATACTTGCTAATAATGGCACTGGAAGGTAGCAAAGTGTTGCATGTTGATTAGCATATCAAGTAAGAATTTCACTGTATCTTGTACACATGACAATAAAAATCAAGTAAACCTACTGTATAAACCCAGTGTCACAATGCTGTTTATTTGTAAGATACAGATACATTGTAAGTTTAACAAAACATTTCACTGCACATAACATAACTGGATAATTCTTTTTAATCTGTAGTACTAGGGTGTTGTACCGTGTTAGCCATCATAAATGTAGTGAAAAGTCAAGCAAAATGTTTTAGTTAGCCAATAAATGGTGTCATTTTGCTTGACTTTTTAATCTGAAATTCAAAATTCAAACAAAATAAATGATCTGAATGGTTCTTGAAACATGCATAAAAGTGAAAACAGGCAGTAATATGGTTTGGTGACATAGTGATTAGTGCTGCTGGCTCTAGGACAATGGATTTAGGAGGTTGGGAGCGTTATTTATCATTATTTCTGTATGGTTTTAAATCTCTAATTTATATTCTTACGTTTAGTTATTCTTTGTTGATTATTTATGGTTATTTTGTGTTTCTGCCTCCTCATTAAAGAAACTTGTCCATTCCTTCATCTTGGCTGCTGGCCCTTTTAGGAAACATGGTTTTCTTTTCATTTCCCCTTCCAGTCTCTCACAATAATCAGTAAATTTCTGGCTGCCCATAAGCTTGATAATAACTTCTGTCTATATCAGCGTTTCTCAACCTTTAAGTATTTGCGACCCGAGTTTTCATAACAGTTTTAATTTGTTCTTTTTTAATTAATGATATATCATAGATGCATATTTTATTATACCTACTTAACTTTTATCAACATTTATCTAACTCTATATTTATTTTTCCAGTATCAGAATGTAGTTTAAGTTAATTTGTTTAGGTTTCAATAGATGTATTTTTCATATTTTTGATTCTTGTTTTCTTTTTTTCACATCTTTGCGCCTCCCTTTTTGTTACTTCGCGCCCCCTATGGGGGCCCGCCCCACAGTTTGAGAACCACTGGTCTATATAGAATTTCAAAAATTTTGTGTGTTATGTTTTTTGTTTAGGTAGCCCATTTTCCTTGAATGCCTCAATCAGAATTAAATGTTACACTGATCAGTAAATTTATGAGTAACGTTATGAGTTGAATTCATGCCTGGATTCATGCCTTGTATGCAATGCTGCTGGTATACTGTAAGGAAAAAGATAAAAAGGTGCCTGTTATACTAGAACATCCTGACTACACTTGTACCAACACACTTTATATTAAGAAATGAGATAATATATAGCATTTAATTTTGTGCTTTGTTTTCTGATAACAGATTTCATATGAGAAGTCTTATTTCTTATACCTACTGTATGACTTTTAATATGTTTTCCTAATTTGGGACCGTAGATAATACAGGCAGTCCCTGGGTTACATACGAGATAGGGACTCTAGGTTTGTACTTAAGTTAAATTTGTATGTAAGTCGGAACAGGTACATAAATTTAATAAATGCTATTGTTGACTGACTATAACCAAGTGCTCTGCCAATGAATGATGAAGTTTTATGTCTCTCTGACCTTTTTATTATTTCTACTTTATTTTCAGTGACGATGGTTTTTTCTTCTTTACTGTATCACCAGCACTTGCTTCAGATTTGTGTTTCAGAGACATTGTTGAAGGGTGAAGACAAAAGATTAAGATGAGCTCTTCTGCACAGCACTGTACACGCTATCACAGCAGGAAGGCACCCGTCGTCAGCACGTCTGGTGTACTGACAAGAGACAACTTCCTGCTATGTGTGTAACAGTACAAGTAGGCTTGCTATTGAGAATGAATGGGGGCATTGACGGGAGGTTCATCACCAGCCCACCTCACAGTCACCTCCACTACAGTATGCTGCCTGCAGCGTCCACCCACTGAGAACGAACATGGTGCGGGCAAAGGCGGGTAGTGAATCGCCCCCATTCAATAGGCAGCCATCCGATGCACACTACAATGCTACCCCCCTCCGCCCCATTCACCCTCAATGACCTCCGCTCAGCCACAACCAGGTCACCACTTGCAGCATTACCAGCCGCCCACTGAGAAAGAATGGGGCAGCCGTGTGTGGTGGACGGGCAGTGAAACCGCTTGCCGCTGGGAGCCACCCGAGGGACACTACACTGTGCAAGCAGCAAAATCGCCCCCTCCAGCCTCCGTCCAGCCACCCCTTGCAGCATCCCCAGGCCGAAGATGACAGAGCGGCAGTTACTGAGGCGCATGCGTCACAGCTGCGGCCTCGTTCGTAAGTCATAGGTCGGATGTCCGTAACCTGGGGACAACCTGTACTTAATTTAGAGGTGTTTTTCTAGAGTATTCTATTTATCTAAAGCTGATTGTTGAAATGATATTCAAATGTGTTATTTAAATTAACATAACTGCTTAAAGCAAACTTTTCTGTTACAGTGTTTAGTCTGCCATAATGCTTTGAAGAAGATACATGGGTGCTCCACCTATAGGTGCAAATATAGGATGGCCATGCTGAAATTTCAAATATAATGATGGCACGACTCTTTTCATTTAGTAATTTCAGAAGAATCAAATGGTGGAAGTTGAAAAAGGAAGACTGCAAGGTTGAGTTTAGGGAGGATGTGAGACAGGCACTGGGTGGCAGTGAAGAGTTACCAGACAGCTGGGAAACTACAGCAGATGTAGTAAGGGTGACAGCAAGAAGGGTGCTTGGCGTGACATCTGGAAAGAGGAAGGAGGAAAGGGAAACCTGGTGGTGGGATGAGGAAATATAGGAGAGTATACAGAGGAAGAGGATGGCAAAGAAGAAGTGGGATAGTCAAAGAAATGCAGAAAGTAGACAAGAGTACAAGGAGATAAGGCGCAAGGTGAAGAGAGAGGTGGTGAAGGCTAAAGAAAAGGCATATGATGAGTTGTATGAGAGGTTGAACACTAAGGAGGGAGAAAAGGACCTGTACCAATTGGCTAGACAGAGGGACCGAGCTGGGAAAGATGTGCAGCAGGTTAGGGTGATAAAGGATGAAGATGGAAATGTACTCACAAGCGAGGAGAGTGTGTTGAGCAGATGGAAAGAATACTTTGAGAGGCTGATGAATGAACAGAACGAGAGAGAGAAGAGGTTTGATGATGTGGAGATAGTGAATCAGGAAGTGCAACGGATTAGCAAGGAGGAAGTAAGGACAGCTTTGAAAAGGATGAAAAATGGAAAGGCCGTTGGTCCAGATGACATACATGTGGAAGCATGGAGGTGGCTAGGTGAGAGGTGGCAGTGGAGTTTTTAACCAGATTATTTAATAGAATCTTGGAAAGTGAGAGGATGCCTGAGGAGTGGAGAAGAAGTGTACTGGTGCCGATATTTAAGAATAAGGGGGATGTGCAGGACTGCAGTAACTACAGGGGAATAAAATTGATGAGACACAGCATGAAGTTATGGGAAAGAATAGTGGAAGCTAGGTTAAGAAGTGAGGTGATAATTAGTGAGCAGCAGTATGGTTTCATGCCAAGAAACAGCACCACAGATGCAATGTTTGCTCTGAGGATGTTGATGGAGAAGTTTAGAGAAGGCCAGAAGGAGTTGCATTGCGTCTTTGTAGACCTGGAGAAAGCATATGACAGGGCACCTCAAGAGGAGCTGTGGTATTGTATGAGAAAGTCGGGAGTGGCAGAGAAGTACGTAAGAGTTGTGCAGGATATGTACGAAGGAAGTGTGACTGTGGTGAGGTCTGCAGTAGGAGTGATGGATGCATTCAAGTTGGAGGTGAAGGTGGATGAGCTTAAATACTTGGGATCAACGGTACAGAGTAATGGGGATTGTGGAAGAGAGGTGAAAAAGAGAGTGTAGGCAGGGTGGAATGGGTGAAGGAGAGTGTCAGGAGTGATTTGTGATATCAGCAAAAGTGAAAGGGAAGGTCTACAGGA
The DNA here is from genome assembly GCA_026402145.1 of Polypterus bichir lapradei. Classification (NCBI taxonomy): domain Eukaryota; kingdom Metazoa; phylum Chordata; class Cladistia; order Polypteriformes; family Polypteridae; genus Polypterus; species Polypterus bichir. The sequence goes on along the minus strand of JANRMT010062808.1, from coordinate 27,275,678 downwards.
CGGTAGTGAGACCAGTTATATGGGTTGGAGACGGTGGCACTGACCAGAAAGCAGGAGACAGAGCTGGAGGTGGCAGAGCTAAAGATGCTAAGATTTGCATTGGGTGTGACGAGGATGGATAGGATTAGAAATGAGTACATTAAAGGGTCAGCTCAAGTTGGATGGTTGGGAGACAAAGTCAGAGAGGCGAGATTGCATTGGTTTGGACATGTGCAGAGGAGAGATGCTGGGTATATTGGGAGAAGAATGCTAAAGATAGAGCTGCCAGGGAAGAGGAAAAGAGGACAGAAAGATATGAGAAGATGATCCACTGTGGCAACCCCTAACGGGAGCAGCCGAAAGAAGAAGAAAATATTTGTTGTTCTCCAACCCTACATAGGAATACATACATCTAAATAAAGAATAAACAGGTGTATAGGAATGTATTTCTTAATGTGTGCTTTGGTACTTTGGTTTTCCCTCCATATCCCAAAACTTAATTGGTTAGTGCTTATCACGCCCGATATGAGAGGGTGTGGGTATAGGTATGAGTTTGCCCTGTAATAGACAAGTCCAGAGTTAGTTCCAAACTTGTGCCTGAGATAGGCATTAACCCTGAATTTGAATAATGGCTTTTCACTATTCACCATTTATTTGAAGAATATTTTAATCCTTCCAACAGTTTTTGCAACATAGTGTATTCAATTGTGTAAATTTTGTGCAAATAAACATTGTTTGTGAATAGAATCGAATGCCTTTTATTGTCACTATACACATGTACAATGAGATTAAAAGCAGCTCCTTTAGTGCAGACATATATGTAGAACACAACAAGTAAATAAACAAATAAACAAATGGTGCAAAAAGTTGCAAAGAAGTTGCAAAAAAGTTCTGTGATGCTATATACATATGGAAAGAATAATAACTATTGCACTGTTGGGTTATTGTACATTATTTAAATACTGGAAATAATAAATAACTATTGCACTATTGGGTTATTGCACATAATTTAAATATTGCACAATAATGATGATCATGTGCAGTGAGTAGTGGATGTTGGACCCTGAAAGTAATGATATTGTACAGTATACAGATATTGCACAGTTATTATCAGTACCATTTAGATATTGGATATTGCACAGTTGATGGATAGAAGGAAGTCCAGGGGTTGGGGGGTTAGACTGTGTAGTCAGTGCATGTGTGAGTTTAGTATTGTTATGACTTTTGGGAAAAAATGTTCTTGAGTCTGTTTGTCCTTGTTGTGATGCACCTGTAGTGCCTCCCTGAAGGCAACAGGTCAAACAGATTAGAGCCAGGGTGGGAGCTGTCCTTGATGATGTTTTTTGCTCTGCTGAGACAGCGGGAGGTGTAAGTGTCCATCAGGGAGGGGAGAGGGCAGCCGATGATCTACTGTGCTGGCTTTACTACTCTCTGAAGCTTCTCCCTGTCTGCCATGGTGCAGCTGCCGTACCATACTGTGATACAGTACATCAGCAGGCTCTTGATGGACAAGCGGTAGAAGGTCAGTAGCAGGTTGGAGTCCAGGTTAAGCTTTCTGAGGACTTTCAGGAAGTGTAACCGCTGCTGAGCCTTCTTGATGACTGCTGTGATGTTGTCTGTCCAGGAGATGTTAGCGGAGATAAGGACGCAGAGAAACAGGAAGGTATGGACCCTCTCCACACACTCACCATTGATGTAAAAGGGGGCTAAGTCAGTGCTGTGCCTCCTGAAGTCGACAATGATCTCCTTGGTTTTCCTGGTGTTCAGAGCCAGATTGTTCTTTGAACACCAGGCTGCCAACTTCTGGACCTCCTCTCTGTAAGCTGCCTCGTCTCCCTTTGAGATGATTCTGACCACTGTGGTGTCATCAGCAAACTTGATGATTAGGTTGTTGTTGTGGGCCGGACTGCGGTCGTAGGTGTAGAGACAGTACAGGAGGGGGCTCAGCACACAGCCTTGTGGGGTACTGGTGTTCAGTGTGTGAATGGAGGAGTGGTGGGGGCCAAGTCTCACAGTCTAGAGCCGGTTGGTAAGAAAGTCTTTTATCCAGACACATGTGAGAGGGGGGAGGCCAAGAGTGACCAATTTGGTGATGAGAATGTCAGGAATGATTGTATTAAAAGCTGAGCTGTAATCCACAAAGAGCATCCTGACGTAGCTCTGCTGCTGCTCTAGATGGCTCAGCACAGAGTAGAGAGCTACGGCAAGGGCGTCTTCTATGGATCTGTTTGCGTGGTATGCAGATTGGTAGGAATCAAAGTCTTGGGGGAGATAGTCCTTGATGTGCTGAAGAACCAGTCTCTCGAAGCACTTCAGGATTACTGGAGTGAGGGCCACAGGGCAATAATCATTTAGGCTGGCAATGGGAGACTTCTTTGGCACTGGAATGATTGTGGCTGATTTTAGGCAGGACAGAATGACTGCCTGGGCTAGGGAGAGGTTGAAGATTTTGGTGAAGATAAAGGTGAGCTGGTGGGCACATGCTTTTAGCACTCTACCAGGCACTCCATCTGGGCCGGCAGCCTTCTTGGGGTTCACTGCCAGGAGCACCCGTCTGACATCGTGACCCTTTACAGTTAGTGGAGTAGTGCAGGAACCGGTGAGGGTGGGAGCAGGGCTGGAGCAGGTGAGTGCTGCTGTTGTGATGATTCAAAGCGAGCAAAGAAGCAGTTTAGCTCGCAATCAGATCTCCTGTTGTTGAATCACAGCCTCTGTAGTTTGTGATGTTTTGTATTCCATGCCACACCTCCTGTGTATTGTGGCTGGACATGTGGGACTCTATGCTCCTCTTATGGTCCATCTTGGATTTTCTAATTCCACTTTTCAGAGGGGCTCAGGCAGCCCTATACAGAGCTCTGTCACCTGATCTGAAGGCAGCATCGTGGTCTCTGAGGAGTGTACGGACCTGGCTGGTCATCCAGGGTTTCTGGCTTGGGAAAACCCAAATGTTTTTGTCCACAGTCACATTTCCGATGCAGAACCTGATATAGTCCAGTACCGTTCCGGTGAATGTTTCCAGCTCTTGGTGTTCAAATATGTCCCAGTCCGTCTGTTCGAAGCAGTCCTGTAGTTTGGAGAGTGCATTTTCAGGCCAGGTTGTTACAGTCATTATGGTGGGCCTGGCACTGCGTCTGAGGGGGGTGTAGGCAGAGGAGAGCAGGAGAGAAAGATGGTCGGACTGTCTGAGTTCGGGGAGGGGTATAGCTCTGTATGCATGCTTGATGTTGGAGTAAACATGGTCCAGAGTGTTCTCCCCTCTAGTAGAACACTTAACATGTTGATAAACTTTCGGGAGTATAGTCTTCAAGTTGGCCTTGTTAAAGTCTCCTGCAATTATATTAGCACCGTCAGGGTGGACTCGCTGCTGTTTGTAAATGGTATTCAGCAGGAGAGAGAGCGCCGTGTTTACATTGGCATCAGGTGGAATGTACAAAGCCATGACAATCACTACTGTTAGCTTTCTCGGTAGAAAAAAAGGCCAGCATCTTACAGACATGTACTCGAGGTCAAGGGAACAGTGTTTGTCTATAATTGTCCCGTTGTTGCACCAGTTCTCATGCACATAAATACAGATCCCCACTCCCCTGCTCTTACCGGATTTCTTTGTCCTGTCCCAGCGGAGCAGAGTGTGACCTGCTAGCTGCATGCCAGCATCGGGTATCCCCGGGTGAAGCCAGGTTTCAGTGATAATCAAAACACAGCAATCACGAACATAGTGATTTCCAGCGAGTTGTAATTCCAAGTCATCCGTTTTATGCACCACGGATCTGGCATTGGTGAGATACAGGCTCGGTAGAGGTGGCTTGTGGTTGTTTCTTTAACCTTAGCATTATGCCGGATCTGCGGCCCCGCTTCTGCTTCCTTTCCCTCCTCCGTCTGTGCTGTCTCCTAGACCTGACAACAATCCACGGAGAGCCTGCTGGTCTCGCTATGCTGTCTGGGATGTTGTGTGTCTGATGAAAAACACTCGAAACAGATGTCTGGCACTGAAGACCGATGTCTATAAGGTTCCGACGGGTGTAGCGGATTTTCGCGAACCAATCATGCACAAACAACCAAGAAAAAAGTACAAAATCAACAAAAAAGAGCACTGAAAAGGAGAGCCATGAGCTACTGCAACCATGCGCGCCGCCATAACCTAAACATCATATGATTATGGATAATATGATGCAGAAACAACTTATAAACAGAAAACGAATTAACTCCTACAGCTTGCTTCACAGAATGAAGGCAGCTAGATGACATCTAAACAGTTGAAAAGGTTCTAAACCATTAGGACTGCACCAGTGATACCTTCCCAATCAAAGATGGTCAACTAAAACAAATGATCAACTGCATTAAAAGAAGTACATATATTTGATACAAGTAGTGAAATATTGTTCACCTAAAGCAGTGAGGCTCCACTATTGTGCCATAGATAAAAATCAGACTGAACATTCTCAAAGCCCATTTCTAAATAGCATTAAGAGCAAGGGCTATCTTGAAAAAAGAGCTTCAACTGTACAAAACAATGGAATGAAGTTTGGGTTTTATCATCAGAGACTGAGTTAATGGACTATGAGCTCTTAATGATGCAAACAATGTCAGGACAAAAAGTATGTATGACCCATTTTGAAAGTCTCATATAAATAAAACTGCAGAAACAGGCAGTCATTATGCATTAATAATGTACAGTATATTATTGCAGGAAATGAAGAGCACAAGACATTCTGAGCTAATAATGAACAAAGGTGAAAGCACATTCTCATCTGCTGCAAGAGACTCAAAACTTTTTGAAATATTAGACATAATATTTAAACCTAGAAATGATGGCCACTTTCACAGGAGGATCTAAAATGAATTTTTAATTACTCTATGAACTTCGATTAAAAAGCAGAATCCTATTAAAACAATTCATATACTTCTAATTTACAGCTTGTTCCTTGTAGTTCTTTAGCATATGGCAATGTAATAGCATTTAAGTTTGGAAGGCATGAAACGTTTTGCATACTTGTATTTGTACAAGCATTTTACACACCTTACTGAGTCCTCCATTTTCTCATCTGTACTTAGACATCTGCAGACTTTTATTAACATTATGCAATGGCTGACTTTGCATGTGAAATGGCAGCTTATAAAAAATATACTAACTGCAGTTATGATGTGACCAGATCTAAACCTTTACCAAAATGAATGTCGCTCTTAATCAGTAACATTGTTGTGTGTTTTGGTATCTTAAATTTAAGGTATTATTCCGGATTATTCACATTACAAGGTAATTTGATAAACTTTAGCTTTTCCTGATTAAACTTTTTTGTAATTTTCATAATTTATTTTCTCATTTTTTAACCCTGCTTTTAGGATGCTGTTGCAGACGGTGTTTTCCCTTTCTTCATTATGACAATGATCAAACACATATTGTAACTGCAAACCAAGTGTTAATTCACCAATGTTGCTATGTCTTATTTTCTGCAGTGCTTGCAGTTTGCTGTTTTTTGTGTCACTTTCAGCGAGTCTGCAGAATTGCAGTTTCTAGCAAAAAAAAAAAAAACAAGTAGGTTATCAAACTCACCTTGTAAAATGAAGCTTTTTTGTTTAAATAAGCATTGATCATGGCAATGTCAATAGCTGAGAAAACTGTCTGTCCTGAGATATCTATATTTATATCTGAGAAAACTGTCTGTCCTGAGATATCTATAGTTATATCTTTAAAATAATAAGCTAGAAAAATGCATTTATATACCTACTGATTGTTTATGAGATTTCATTTACTGACTGATAAAAGCTCAGATGAAAATAACTGTCATTCATTTAAATCAACAATAATACTGCTAAAAACACTGACAATGTATTAAGTGGATTCCTGTTTTTTTATGCTTTTTATATTTATGCCGTAACCATTCATGTTTTATGTGACCAGATTTGGTTAAAGTGTTCTTGGAAAATTATAACATTGTACAGCCTTAAATTGGGGGTTATGTTTTTATTATCAAATGGTAAAAGTTGTGAAAGCTTTTTAAATAGTATTACTGCTCTGTTTTTTCTGCATGTGATACAGCAAATTACCAGCAAGAAAGTACCACATAAATGTCAACCTGGAGAATGCAATGCTGGCGTACTCCTGACTGACTAGAAAAGAAGAACATGACATAGTTTTAATTTTAAGTTAACCCATAATAAATTACCCAAAATTAGACTATTAATGTGTCAGCATCCAGCAGCAGAATGGAAAACAGTCCAATGTCTGCCGGGAAATATTCATACTAAACTCTCTCAATTATACAGTATATGTGAATGCTTGGAGGATTGAATTAAACTATAGTTTCTGTTACTAGCTGGTAGATTCTCTGTCAGCATAGATCACAAGATGCTCACACTACCACAGGGGCCTAATGGAAGCAAAAATTAATCTAACCTGAACATCTTGGTGGAAGAAACCATAATGCTGAGAGACAAACCCTATGTGAGTATGGAAACAAGGCACAAATTCATATACTTTAAATGCAGGTAACAGTGAAAATGGGGAAAGACAAACAACCACAGACAACTCTTAAACACAGTAGATTTTTATGCATAGGCGCTTTAAAACTTACACTTTTAAGGAAACAACAACACAATAAATTGAAATACAGTAAATGGATACATAGAGACAAAGGACAGCACTTGTTTTCTAAGAATGCTAAATGAGACTAATATAGGCAAAAGCAACATGTTTCTGAACAATTATATTGCAATTTTTGGTCTATTTTAAGACCACTCCTCCATCCAATATTTAAACTACCCTTATTTATTTGATAGTCATGGCCAGCAAGATCCTATCAGGCGGCATTAGTTGAAAATTATGGACCATCTCAGATGCAATTTACACATCAACAGTCACTGACACCATGCCAAGTAATAAAAACTGGGATGCAGTAGAACACAGCACTACCAGGGGAAAAAATTGGGAGTGGTCGCCCATAGACTTTGTCATTTACTCAAATATGAGGATGGATATTTGAGGAGTAAACTGCAAGACAATAATTATATTTTTATATTATGTACATTAAAGAACCACCAACAACAAATCAAATCAAATTAATAATATAATGAAAAATTATTATTAAAGTCAAATAAATCGGACTCTGCAGCTGCAAGAATAAAAGGTAAAGTTCCACTTCTGGTTAACGAAAATAGCCCAAAAGGTGATAGAAATCTATGTTTTGTACCTAATACTTATATGCAAAATTTGGTTAACCTAAGTGAAAGCGTACTCAAGTTATCATGTATACATACTGTCACATACATGTGCATGGGAGGCAGCTAAAGGGTCTAAATGAGAGTAATTCCACGCCAGACCAGGGAGTGGTGGAGTGCAGTGACCTTTCTTCTCGCTTTCCAGCAGACCGTTCATGGGAAATTCCACCTGGCTCTAATAATGTCACTTCTGGTTCCAGGCCCTTGGATTACGTCACTTCATGATCAAACAGACTTCCAGTTCCAGCTCTTTTGATGTCCGGGTCTGAACCTATGGAAGAGGACCCTTCTGCTTCCGCCCTCGATGACTTCACTTCCTTTTCTTGCCTTTAAAGTCACCATATTTGACTAACCTAATCAGTTCTGTTTTGGACTCAGTTCCCTAGCACATCAGTGGTAGTAATTTACCCATTTGCATTGTGATAAAGGCGCTATATAGGCGCCCAACTTGGCACAGAATCACACTGAGGCACATGTAAAATCAACAGGCTTTTATTTCGCTCTTAAGCCGTGGGGCATATCTTCCCCGTGTCCCACCAGCTCAACACAGTCCCAAAAGCACTTAACTTCACAAATACTTGTCCTCTCCACATTGGCACCACCACCACTCCTCCCAGGTAACCTCATCCTCTTCCTCCCAATTCTGGCTAATTAGTGGTGGATGCTGGCCCTTTTTATAGCCCATCCGGAAGTGCTCCAGGTGCTCGATCACCTGTGGCTAATTGCTCCACACAGGCTCCGGAATCCAGGCAGCACCCCCTGGCAGCCACCCCAGATCTCCACAGGGTTGTGGAGAACTCCATCTCCCATGGAGCCCTGTGGGAAACTGAGGCACCCACGTCACCCAGGGAGGCTGCCACCAAGCGTCCCGGGGAAGGTACTGAGGAGCCCATGGCTGCTCCCCCGGAACATATGGCCGGCCGGGATGCCCCTTCTGCATGAGACCCGGTCGCCCACCACAGCATCCAGCCAGTGTGTGTTTGGCTGCCCCATACCTTTTTACGACTCTTGTGTCTGCTTTTTGTGACAATACACACACACAGACAGACACACAGACATAATTCCAAAAATGGTATTTTCGGACTAAAATATTGAGATTCATCAAAATTTTGAAATGGAATTTTTGGAGGATTACAATACTTTCCCTATACTTTGTATACGAGAAAGGTCAGGGAGGTCTAAAATGTCGAGATTCATCAAAATCTCGACATCAAATCTTTAGACAATTACAATACTTTCCCTATATTTCGTATACAAGAAAGTAAAAAAACCTTTATGGACTTAGAGAGAATATGTAAATATCACACAAAAATTAAATCACGATTCCCACAGCAGAAAGGCAACAGTGCTGCTGAGCTTTCATTACTACAAACTGACAGCTCTCTGAAAGTTCATTTACAGACATGGACTAATTTGTTGGTACCTTTACAGCTCATTGAAAAAGTTTTGTATGCCTCCTGAAAAGTAATTAAACGATAAGCAATTCTGCCATGTATACCTGCATGCCTTGGATATGTCATCCAGTAAAGCAAAGCAAGTGTGAAAAGATATTAAGCATTGCTTATTCTACAAAGATATTCTAAAATGGCCTGGGCACATTTAATGGCACCCATAGAAAAGATTATTTTTCAAACTAAGTGTTTTCCTTAGCATCACATATGTCTCTAATTGTGCAGTCATTCAGCCTTTTTAAATGGGGAAAAGTAGACGACACTCTGCTGTTTGGCATTATTGTGTGTCTTACACTGAACATGGACTACTGCTTCTGAGATAATTTCCTTTGGACAGATGAGACAAAGCTGGAGCTTTTTGGCAAGTCACATTAGCTCTGTGTCCATAGAATGAAGCTTTCAAAAGAAAAGAACACCATACCTACTGTAAGACATGCAGGAGGCTCGGTTATGTTTTGGAGATTTTTTGCTGCGTCTGGCATTGGGTACCTTGAGACTGTGAGGGGAATGATAAAATCTCAAGCCTATCAAAAAATTCTGAAGTGAAACATACTGCCCAGTGTCAGAAAACTGTCTCATTCACAGGTCATGGATCCTCCAACATACAGCTAAAAGCACCCAAGAATGGCTGAGAACAAAATATTGGACTATTCTAAAGTGACCTTCTGTGAGGCCTGAATCCTATTGAACATTTACGGAAAGAACTGAAATGTGCAATCCAGAGATGGTACCCTTCAAACCTGACACAGCTTGAGCAGCTTGTTCAGGAAAAGTGGGCCAACCTACCAATTGACAGGTGCAGACGTCTCATTGAGAGCTGCAGGAATTGTTTGTGTGCAGTGATTGCTTCTTAAGGTTGTGCAACAAAGTAGTAAGTTAAGGGTCCCATCATTTTTGTCAATGCCATTGTCATTTGTGTTATTATTTGAAATATTCTGTTGAATCAAAACTCTAAAGCAAAGTCTGAAATTTGTTAAATATGGAATAAACAATGTCAGGTGTCAATTACGTTTGTCAGTTTCCAGCTATTTCTCAAACAATTGTGGGTTTGTCTTTTTCTTGTGAAGGGTTACCAACAAATTTGTTCACGTCTGAACTGCTGAGAAGTTAGCAGCGGTTTGCATTATTTTCTTCAATTATTACTGATAAATTTTCTTAAAACTAACAAGCTAATTGGTGTCATCTTACAAAACCTGGAGATGAGTATATTTTCCATGGTAAATTTAGGAAAGACACAGCTGTGGTTCTTAAGTGTGCAGTTTCTAATCTTGTGCCTAGTTACTGTCTATATGGATTTTGCATGTTCTCTCTGTGTGTGAATAGGGTTTCACATTAATTGGTAATGTCCTGCGGTGGGTTGGCACCCTGCCCGGGATTGGATTCCTGCCTTGTGCCCTGTGTTGGCTGGGATTGGCTCCAGCAGACCCCTGTGACCCTGTGTTCAGATTCAGCGGGTTGGAAAATGGATGGATGGATTAATTGGTAATTCTAAAATGGCTATATATACACGTGTGGGTGTATATGGATGGACTATGCATGGGACTGATGCACATTCTGGGATTGATTCCTGCCTTATCTCTTATGCTGCCAGAGTAGGCTGTGACTTTGTATTATGCTAAACAGGTTTATAAATGGTATTGTGTGGTATGTTTTAATACAATAGTTATTGTACACAACTATGTACACTTACAGGTACATCTTGTACAGGTCATCACAATATAATTAGATACATTTAATGTCTTGTGTTTTTGTTTTCCTGTGAAGTATTTAGAAGTGGCATAGTCAGCCCTTGAGTACTTTTACCTTTATTTTGGATTTTTTTATAGGTAAGATATTTTTTGTGTGTGAATATTTGCTCCTGGGTATACCAGATCATGTCCCCATTCCCAAGATGCCATTCTTAGGATGTGAAATGATATATTCCATCAATGTGTGGGTTTCTGTAACTGGTGGCATGATCTTCCCTTGAGCCTACCTGCTCTGGCTGTGGCTCCTATCTCCCAAGATCACAGAAAATAGATTACAATTGAACAATTCTAGTTTTCATTTTATGTAATATGTTTATTTTTCACAATACTCCTTGTCTCTGATGAGCAGTGTAATGAATTTGCTGTCTCCTCATGAGGTGCAAAGCATTTGGTTAAATTTTCATAACTCACTTGTAATCCAGTAGAAAAACAGAAAACCAGGGAGATGCCATGAGGCATAGATATGATTAAAGCTATTAAGTCTCATGAGAGGGAAGTCATAAAAAGCTAAGGTGCTGTACATTAGAATAAATAACAAAACACAAGCCAAAATAGGAACACCAGGTGCATACAGCTCTGAGTGTGTGAAGCTAGAGTTATTACTGCATAAATAGTGAAACCGGACGTTTTTATCAAGCATCAGTTTTTGTAGCTGCATTTGTTCTGATGAAATATCAATGTATCTCATTAAAATGCATTAATGAGCTTCAATCCAGAAAAAATGTTTCATGCGTACTGCTATTATTCCCAGGTCTATAGTTACTCTGAGAGTGAATGAGGACTCTATCCTCATCCTGTTTTACAACTCAGACTAAAAATCTTCAAGTGATTTTTTCTTTCTTCTTTTTTTCGACTTTTCCAAAAGCACCAAATGCTCACAGGTGTTCAAATTTTTATTTAATGTTCTGCACTGAATGCTGAAAATGGAGGCTGCTCTCAGTGCAGCTCTCTAACTAAAATACAGAGATTAAATTGTCAGCCATCCTCAATGCACTTCTGCAGATCTGACAGTCAAAGTTTATAGATGGAATAACGCAAGCACTCTGCAATCATGACAGTGGCCTTGACATTGTCGTCTCTAAATACTGTTCTTGTGTTAACATGGTCAGAATTGTTTTGGGAAGAGAACCTGACAAACTAGATTGATTCAAAAAAACAAAATTTAAATTAAGAATGCAATTGACTTTTATAATATACTGTATATACCAGTGAAAATCAATAAATATGATAAATTTAACTGTATCTTATTTTGGCCAGAGCATCGCGGAGACTGTCATTTACAATCCTGATGACATTATTCAAATCTGAGTACTCCATGTTCAGACATGTTCAAATGATGGTGGAGGGTAATGAGTGCAAAATGGAAACGCATGTCTGTGAAAAATGGAAATTGACATTAGTTACTATATTTGTAAATATAGGAATGCCAAGGAACTGGATTATGGTCTGAAAATGTTAATTAATGGATGTTACCTAGCAATGCATTTGCATTAATTGGACTTGATTGAGTTGAATTATTATTGGGGGGTTTGAATTAATTTTAAAAGTGAAAATGACTTTTCTTTAACTTCATTTTGGTGTCAATAATGTTTTATGAAATATTTCAAAAATATAATTCTGTTTAATATTAGAGGAAACCACTAATTCATTCATACTACAGCTGCGTTTTTAACTACAAAACACAAATTCTTGTGAAAATGTTTTCTTGAGCTAGAAACTTTTAAAAATGACACCATGGTGTTTCACTGTGGTGTAAAGGAGGCAAAAACAAAGATAAAGGAAAAATGAATGCATAAAACTCTGCCGAATAGTGACAAAAGACTGAGTCACAAAACAGGACTGAATGCAGAGCAGAGGTGGTGGATTTTGGTAGCTGAGAGGGAGGAAGAGGCAGGTCATCTGGAGGGAAAAGGTGGAAGTGAGGTCATCAGAGGGTGTGGAATCAGAAGAGGAAGTGGATTGGGTCTTACTTGTTCCTGTAGGAAGGAAGAAGAGGCATTAGTGTACATGATTAGCCCCTCATACCGGAGTTTCAGCATTAACTAGACCCCCCTGCTGCCTCCTATGCACGTGTGTGTGACAGTGGATAAGTGAAAACGGTGGTATTTGCAAACACTGACTCCTGTGCATTTGGATTGGTTTGTCCTTATTAGATGGCCCTTCCCTGATTGGATCCCTCTCTTTACAATGTCTCATTCTCTGATTGGTTACCTTTGACAGAAGAAAACCATATTCCGACATAGCGGGTGCAGAAGAGTTGCTTTCCATTGTGCTTGTTGTGCTATTCATCTGTATGCATCTAGATTGAGATTTGTACAGTTTGAGTTTAACATATGTGCACAATAAATCCTGTTGCCATTTAATAAGTAGGAGTACTTTATGCAGCAAAATTAATAAAATTGCATTGAATAAAGTAGGCTGGAGTAAAATGCAGCTGAGCTCACAGTAATACAGGACAGAGATATAAAAGTACAGAAAAATGAAGACATAGACAAACACGAGTAAACATTTGTTTATTTTGTTTATTGAGTTAGTTTTTAAATGATGTTTGGTACAATATGTGCTCCACTCATTGAGAACTCCTTGTAATTAATCCTCTCGTTAGTGAACATATAGCTCATCACTGCCTTAACATTTGCAGTTTTTATTTAAAGACAAGACTACCGACACCAGCTCAGAAGACTGTTCCTTTCAACTGCGATCGTTGCATTAATGTAATTAATTTAATGGCAGCTCCTTAAAGAATTTCTTTCTTTTCCTACATGCTTCAGAGTCCTGCACATGCTGATTCTTTTGAAAGAACAAGGGAATCTGATTTTCACCGGTTCTGAATTTTTCACTTCACGTGGTGTTTTTAAGGAGTTTTCCATCAATGTGTGCATGCCCAGTATAACTGGAGGACTACATCATATACGTTCTTGGGCTTTTCATTACGGATACAGATACTTTTGTAAATAATGTAAGAACTCCAGTGTGGTCAAAGACAGTTTTCATTTAAGAAAACTGTTTTTAAATAAAGGTATAATAGTTTTAGCACAGCCTAATTTCAAAGCATTTATTGATGTATCCATGTGTGTACTTTGGATTACACCCCAGCATACTAAATGTGCATACTGGTTTGATTGGGTCCTCTATATTGGCCCAGTGTGAGTTAACACATGAACAGACACTGTAATGGACAGCTATCACAGTGCTGCTACTGTAGGCTCTGGCTCCCTTCAAGCCTAATTTTCAGTAAGAATATATAGAAACTGGACAAATGCACTCCAAAGCAAATTTAAAATTTATCCAGAACCCAAAGTTTTATCCAGCTGTTTTTCCAATAAATACGCCATTAGCATGCTTACTATAATATAGTGTTGTGTATCCTTATGTATACTGAGTAACCACTTTTCTTGCTATTTCTTCTCAGCCCATGCAGTGATGTTGTCATACATACAGTTGTGCTTGAAAGTTTGTGAACCCTTTAGAATTTTCTATATTTCTGCATAAATAATAGTGACCCGACATTTGTGCGATAGACATATGAGCGCCAACAAAATAGCGCCCATTAAAACTCGGCGTCAAAATCGCACCGACAAAATGGCGAAAGTTTCATTAAATATGAATTACTAGTTTAAAGCATATATAATAATGTTTATTTTAGAAGTCAATATTATGAGACACGGCACGCAGATAGTCCTTAAGATCATGCCCAGCATATGTAGGAAGAATTGCAGCAAGATGTCTTGATAGTTGAGCGTATTTAGACTTGCTGGCTGCCTGACTGCTGGTAATTCTGCTTTGTATACGATGTGTTATGCCAACCCTCGACTTAGTTATTTCTTCGCGGCATGCCATCAGCAACATGTTTTCGCATGTTCCACATGGTGATAGGAAACAACGGGTTGGCTTGTCGATTGCGTCTCAATCAACCAACGTAATTGTCCTCCCAGTAATCATAAACATTCTGGAGATTGTCGGGTCTACTCTCGCTCAATTCATCAAAAGCGGACCCAACATCTTCCGGAGGAACGAAACTCAGTGCAATTAGCATCTTTGAATACAGTTATAACCTAGCACATAATGTGTACATAATGCGCACGTACGCGTCCCACTCTCTTGGCCTATCTTGCAATTTTGTTATGGCGATTTTGTCGGCGCGCATTTGTCGAAAACCAGTTAGCGAGTTTGTCAGCGCGAGTTTGTCCTTCGCGGTTTTGTTGGCGCTCATATGTCTATCGCGATTTTGGCGGTGAACCCTGCATAAATATGACCTAAAACATCATCAGATTTTCAGTCAAGTCCTAAAAGTAGATAAAGAGAAACCAGTTAAATAAATGAGACAAAAATATTATACTTGGTCATTTATTTATTGAAGAAAATTATTGAATATGACATATTTGTGAGAGGCAAAAGTATGTGAACCTCTAAGATTAGCAGTTAGTGTGAAGGTCAAATTAGAGTCAGGTGTTTTCAATCAATGGGATGACAATCAGGTGTGAGTGGGCACCCTGTGTTATTTAAAGAACAGGGATCTATCAAAGTCTGCTCTTCACAACACATGTTTGTGGAAGTGTATCATGGCACGAACAAAGGAGATTTCTGAGGACCTCAGAAAAAGAGTTGTTGATGCTCATCAGGCTGGAAAAGGTTACAAAACCATCTCTAAAGAGTTTGGACTCCACCAATCCACAGTCAGACAGATTGTGTACAAATGGAGGAAATTCAACTGAAGGCCTCTTTCGCATTGGCTAATGTTCATGTTCATGAGTACACCATCAGGAGAACACTGAACAACAATGGTGTGCATAGCATGCAAAGAGAAAGACACTGCTCTCCAAAAAAACATTGCTGCTCATCTGCAGTTTGCTAAAGATCACGTGGACAAACCAGAAGGCTATTGGAAAAATGTTTTGTGGACGGATGAGACCAAAATAGAACTTTTTGGTTTAAATGAAAAGCATTATGTTTGGAGAAAGGAAAACACTACATTCCAGCATAAGAACCTTATCCCATCTGTGAAACATGGTGGTGGTAGTATCATGGTTTGTGCCTGTTTTACTGCATCTGGGCCAGGATGGCTTGCCTTCATTGATGCAACAATGAATTCTGAATTATATCAGAGAATTCTAAAGGAAAATGTCAGGACATCTGTACATGAACTGAATCTCAAGAGAAGGTGGGTCATGCAGGAAGACAACGATCCTAAGCACACAAGTCGTCCTACCAAAGAATGGTTAATGTTAATGTTTTGGAATGGCCAAGTCCTGACCTTAATCCAATCGAAATGTTGTGGAAGGACCTGAAGCGAGCAGTTCATGTGAGGAAACCCACCAACATCCCAGAGTTGAAGCTGTTCTGTACGGAGGAATGGGCTAAAATTCCTCCAAGCCGGTGTGCAGGAATGATCAAAAGTTACCGGAATTGTTTAGTTGCAGTTATTGCTGCAGAGGGGGGTCACACCAGATACTGAAAGCAAAGGTTCACATACTTTTGCCACTCACAAATATGTAATATTCGATCATTTTCCTTAATTAATAAATGACCAAGTATAATATTTTTGCCTGATTTGTTTAACTGGTTTCTCTTTATCTACTTTTAGAACTTGAGTGAAAATCTGATGATGTTTTAGGCCATATTTATGCAGAAATATAGAAAATTCTAAAGGGTTCACAAACTTTCAAGCACAACTGTAATTTGCAGAAGCTATTAAAAACAAGAACATAGTGTGCAAGTGCAATTCAGACAGAGACTGAGTTGAACTAAAGTTGAAATTGGCACTAAATATGGTACAGTACTCAGTGGCAGTTGCCTCAATGTGGATCCAGCAGTGATAGCATGGTTTGAATGCATAGAAGTGTAACAGGCGTATCAGGAAAAGACCCCACCCAAGAAAAAACAGAATGAAACATTTCATGATCTATACTGTAGCTCATTGTACCTTGTCATGTTTGGGTATGGCAACCTACTACCACATTGATCTTACCCAAGAAAAACAAACTGGGGTGATTGCATAGACATAAATAAAACAGTAAGAATGAAAACACATCACAGGGTTTCTTCTAATTTCCACTGAAGGAAGGTGCAAGATGTGCTGTAAATCCAAAGATTTATGGTGTTGGCTGTCAGTACTGTAAGGCACTAATGGTTTAGTTGGAACTCTGCCCCATGCCCTACCATTTTTCCCTTTTTGATTGTGTTGCCTTCATGTTTCTTTTATCTGTTAATTATTTTCAAGAGCTCTTTTTAAAAACTAAGCCTATGGGGACAAGGCCTACAATTAGTGCTACTTTCTGAAATGTGGTGCCAATTATGAAAAACATCTGAACTCTTACAACAGGAGTTGTTCAAGCCTCAGCTCTTTGCTGAAGCATTTCGTGAAGTTGTGAACAACCGGTTTTGAAGTAGCAGCAAATTTTCTGTTTTAGCCTTCATCTTAAGTTTAGTTTTTTTGTTTCCTCTTCTCGCCTATGAGATTTGTTAAGATTTATAAAAACATGTACTTACTGTGCACCTTCGGGGGCGAGAAACAGGCCCTCCAGCAACTCCTTAAACATCACAAACTGTCAGTAACACCTCATATTAACATTCACTGAGTTTTCTGTGTTCTCTCATGCTTCTGAAAGTAAAAAGGAACTCAGGAACATGGGCAAATTGATATAGTGATTAGGTCAAGAATATTCTTCATATAAACTGGTTACTGGTGGGTGGTGACTTTAAGCACGTGCACAAGCGTATAGTTTGAAGCTGATCTGAGATTTATAAAGGAACTCAGCATGGGATCTTGCATACATACAGTTTTACAAACCCGATTTTATTTTTGTGTGTACACTGTTTTTGCCTTCCTAGCATAAGCAAAATTTTAGTAAAAAATCTAAGCAAGGTTTTATAAATGGCGTCAATAATATATCCTTTTGGTCAAGTACTTTTTTAAAAATTATGTTGTAGTTCTTCTGTTTGAGTTTTGAATTGTTTTGTTCTTGTTCTTTAGAATTTCAGTATTTACAATATACTTACAATAAGTATCAGTTATTAGTTCCTCTAATATTTAATTTGATCATCTATTTCTTAATTATTTATTTACTTAATAAAGGTTAATTATTTTATTTTT
The DNA here is from genome assembly GCA_026402145.1 of Polypterus bichir lapradei. Lineage (NCBI taxonomy): Eukaryota > Metazoa > Chordata > Cladistia > Polypteriformes > Polypteridae > Polypterus > Polypterus bichir. Next base: position 27,258,192 of record JANRMT010062808.1, on the reverse strand, counting down.
CAACTATTTTTTCTTCATTACTGTCAACCCACTGGTGGTAGTAGTGGAGGAGAGAATGAAGGCAAGCTTAGAGCAATTATGAACAATGCCGCACATCTTTTCTGTGACACACTAAAATTGCATTCTATCTATCTATCTATCTATCTATCTATCTATCTATCTATCTATCTATCTATCTATCTA
>JANRMT010062808.1:27155873-27257999 GCA_026402145.1 Polypterus bichir lapradei | reverse complement strand
CTATCTATCTATCTATCTATCTATCTATCTATCTATCTATCTATCTAGGGTAATATAGTGGTGATTAGTGTATTTCATTGAATTAGTTTCAAAAGACCCATCACAACAATAGTGTCATAGCATAGGGTGTGCTCATATGCCTCCCTTTGTTTAAGTTAAGTAATCTTTGAATGCCAAACGATATCTGAACATCATTACTAATCGGAGACATTCATTATGGCAGAAGTGTACCCCTTCTACAGGAAGATAATGATCAATGGCACAAAGCTATGAAAGTCTTGTAATGCATTCAGGATCATAACGGTGATTTCATCTTAATGCAGTGTTCAGATGTGAATGCAGTCAAACATCTCTTCAATAAGACAGAAAAGAAAAGAAGATCTCAAATACCAAAGAATCTGTGAGAAATAAAAGTTTGATCTGAGTCAACAAATGAAATTATTCCTGTGGTGCATGTTTGACTCCATGCTCTGAGAAATTCAAACTAATTTGAGAGTTTATTAAAAAGGTGGCATCATTTTATTATCAAATGTACCTAATAATGTGGCTCCTGAAAATAAGTCCATCATGACAATGATTTTTGGTATTATTATAATCTGTTATTAATTCTTCAAATCTAACGAAACTGATAGTAAGCTTTTAAAAGACCTTATTAGACAAAAGTCTTATTGCTGACATTGAAAGAATATCTTTTACACACTCCCAGCACCCATTTATTACGTTACTGGGTCCAAGAACAACACTTTGAGAGGTGCTTCACTAACTGGATTACTTTAACAGAGAGCTCGTGTTACACATAGTGAAAGGAGTTGGTCTTTGGGGAACCCTTTGCTTTTCTCACTTTTTCTCTCATTCAGAACATTTCTCTGGTTGAAACTCCCAGTTTATCTGTTAGGAGTTCCTTTAAAGCAATTCATACAACATGTTCCTTGTCTCTCATTGTGGACAGAACAGACGCAGCACTAATATCTGTATACTTTGCTAACCAAGTTTACAGTGTGTCTTATTTGCTAATCTGTATTTTATCCTCATTAGTTTTTTGTACTCCTTCATTTTCAAAATTATTTGTTTATTACACTAGTGTTTATTACAGACACTTATTGCTTAGACTTATTTCTTTATACTTTATCAGAAATACTGAATAGCTCAGTGAACTGTATAAGTGAGACTTCAAGCCAAGGCTCTAGTTTAGTGTTACTTTTGAGAAGCAGCAATCAGGAATTAATGGTGTATTTCCCTTTATCTTTGCTATAAATTCTTTAATTAATTCATAGTATCTGTGTAAATGTGTATTAATTGCACCATTTCAAGCCTGTCTATACATAGAATTAATTAAGTGTCAGGCCTTGTCTGACTTTGAGACTAATGTCAAATATTCTTTTTTATTATGTGTACATAGACATCTCTGTCAATAGCTTTGAACAACAAAATGTTTATTTAGCAGTTGTGATGGTTGAAAGAAAGATTGAAGAAATGCTAACTAATGAGTAGGAGGTTCTTGGATTAAAATATAGCATTATGTAGATGAGTGACTTTGTATTTCATATTTCCTACAGATTAAAGAGCCATCTTATATCATTAACAGTAATGGTTGTGCAATGTAAATTTGAATGTTTTAAACGCTAAAATGATTACATAGATACTTTAACATTACTGAACAGGTTGTTTTATTTATTGCTTCATATACAATGCATTTCTTTCCACAGAGTAAGCTGGTGTGTTGAGCCTCTTTCTTGTTCACCTGTGACTGTGTGGCCAGACACATCTCCTTCTCCATTATTAAATTAGCCAATATGACCACCATCTTACACCTGATCATGAACAATCATGAGGTGGCTTGCAGAAAAGAGGTTCACCTGCTGACTGAATGGTGTCAGGACAATAATCTGATTCTTACTGTCAGCAACATCAAGGAGCTGTTCATATACTTCAGGAAGCAGAAGGCAGACTACCCTCTCACCAACATCAGAGGGAATGGTGTTTTTGCTCATGAGGGTGAGCAGCTTTAAGTTTCTGGGAGTCTTCTTCTTCTAGTTTTGGCTACTCCCATTTAGGGGCCGCCACAGCAGATCATCCATCTCCATCTATCCTTGTCTTTTACATCAGCTTCTGCCACATCAACTGCCTTCATGTTCTCCCTCTACACATCCATAAAGCTCTTCTTCGGCCTTCCTCTTTTCCTGTTGCCTGGTGTTTCATCCTCAAAATTCTTTTCCTGACGTACCCCTCATCTCCACTCTGCATGTACCCAAACCATCTTGCCTCTTTCACTTTGTCATCAAACTGCCAAACTTGTGTTGTCCTTCTAATATACTCATTCCTAATCCTGTCTACCCTTGTTACTCTGAGCGAAAATCGTAGCATTTTCAACCTGCTGTCTACTTTCACTACAGATCATAATGTCATCTGCGAACGTCATAGTCCACAGAGACTGCTGACTGACCTCATCTGTCACCATTGCAAACAGGAAAGGGTTCAGAGCGGATCCTTGATGTAATCCCACTCTCACCCTGAATGGCTGTCATTCATACCGCAGACCTCACCGAAGTCACACTGCCCTCATACATATCCTCCACCATCTTCACATATTTTCCTAAAAGTCCTAGCTTTCTCATACAGTACCATAACTCCTCTTTTGGCACCCTGTTATAAACTTTCTCAAAGTCTGCAAATGTGCAATGCAATTCCATGACCTTCTCTGTACTTCTCCATCAGCACTCTTAAAGCAAACATCATATCTGTAGTACTGTTTCCTGGCATGCAACCATATTGCTGCTCACAGATTGCCACCTGTCCTCTTAGCCTAGCATCCATCACACATTCCTATAACTTCATGGAATGGCTGATCAACTCTATACTCCTGTAGGTACTGCAGCTCTGCACATCTCCCTTATTTTTGAAAATTGGTACCAATATATGTACTTCTTCTCAACTCCTCAGGAATGTTCAGCTTTTTAAGATTTTGCTAAATAATCTAGTTATAAACTCTGCTGCCATCTCACCTAAACATCTCAGTGCTTCCACTGGTATATTGTCCAGGCCAACTGCTTTTCCACTTATTTTTCTCTTCATAGCTTCTCTCATTTCAGCCTTGTGATTTACTATCTCCACTTCACCCAACTTACACTCTCAGTTTCTATATTCATAAATTGTCATCGAATTTCCATTTGCATCATTTATTACCCTGACCTGCAGCACGTACTTCCCCCCTCAGTCCCTCTCTCTGGCCAATCGGTACAAGTGCTTCTCTCCTTTCTTTGTGTCCAGCTTTTCGTGTAGCTCGACATATGCCCTTTCTTTTGTCTTCTGTCTTCACCTTGTGCTATATCTTTTTGTACACTTGTCTGCTTTAGCCATCTCTTTTTGGGTATCCCAATTCTTTTTTGCTAACCTATTCCTCTATGCTTTCCTGTACTTCCTCATTCCACCACCTAGTCTCTTTGTCATACTTCCTCTGTCCAGATATTACACCAAGCACATCCCGAGCTCTCTCTCTTACCACTTCAGCTGTGGTGTTTTAATCATCTATCATGTCTTCACAACCACCCAATGCCTCTCTCACTTCCTTGGTATTGTTGGACATCTGTGATCTCAGATTTCTCCATACATCCATTCATCCATCCATCCATTATTCAACCCGCTATATCCTAACTACAGGGTCACGGGGGCCTGCTGGAGCCAATCCCAGCCAACACAGGACGCAAGGCAGGAAACAAACCCTGGGCAGGGCACCAGTCCACCGCAGATATCCATTCATCTATTTTCTTAACACACTTATCCAGTGTGTTATCCTCACAAACATCTGCATGTACACAGTAGAGTCCATCCTTACTGGCTGCATAAAATCCTTGTATGGCAGCTTTTTCAGCTCAAGATAGTAAAGCACCACAGATGGTGTTAAAGGCATACAGAATATTATTGGTCTCCAGCTGCCCTCTGCTCAGTTTTGCCTTAAAAAGGTAGTTACTGTATAAGTATATTTGGAGACCTAAGCTATTGTAGACAGCTGCCTTTTTCATGCCTTCCTTCTGCCAAACAGTACAGAATCATTGGCCCTTGCACAAACAGATTTAGGGTGTTAGGGATAGATTGTCACACCAACCAAATATAATAGCAAATATTTTACATAACAAACACTCTATGTGTACATAAAAAATATTTGTATATATATATATATATATATACATACAGGGTATACATAATTATATATATATATATATATATCATATACATATTATATATATTACATGTTACATGCTACTAGTATATATACTTTTGTGCATGTGCCTGTAGGTATTGTGTTATTGTCACAGTGCTGAGGAGTCATGCATGTAAGAATATTAATTTACTATTAACTCTATTTAGTATGTATACATTACAATAAACTTGAAATTTATGTTGTCAAATACTGTAGGTGAAGTGTTTGGATATTATAGGAAACTTTGGTAAATTGTAAAAAAAGAAGAAAAAAAAGACCTAATTAATAAAATCCATATTTCAACTGGAAATATTTATATATATATATTGTCCTCTCAAAGATTTTGCCAGCTAAAGCTTGAATTATCAAGTAAGATGTTAAAACCTTATTAGAAATTACTTTAGTAGCTGGAGCACTGAACTAAGCCAAGTCTTATGGGAGTATGTCTTTTGGCACAGTAAAATAAATAGCAAAAACATTTAGTGTAAGTGTATTAAGTGGGGCTTAAATTCTGTGTACATTTGCTTTAAAATCCAGACCCAGATAGACAGATAGATGATAAATGAAATAAAGCATGGGACTTCCTCCAATAGTTTCTCAACTGAATAATCATAAAAAAGTGAAATAAATAAAATGTAAGGTTTCTGCTGGTAATGTTAACATTTCTCAACTCATCTCAATTTAGCGTTGGCGCAATGGCATAGCAGTCATCATTGCTCATTCATAGCACGTGGGTTCTAGTTCAGCTATTCATAACCATGATTTCTGTGTGGAGTTGTTACCATCATTTTATGGGTTTCATTTGGTGATTTCTGCCCAAAATATACCTTTAAGTGGATTGGCAGCTTTCTTTTACCATTTGTCTAAAGCGATTGTGCAGGCAAGATAGGCCTTGAGATTGGGCATCCCTTATGAGATGAGTAATTGAAATAGATGGCTGGATGTCAGTGCTTTAGGGAAGGAATGATGGCTTGGTACAAATGGAGAGAAAAATAAATGAAGGACAGAGTGAGAGGATTTATAGAATTTAGTGACATTTTGAGAAACAGAAGTGGTAAGCAGACTAACCCCCATCAGAAAGGGAACATGTGCAGGGGCTTTATTTATTATTCATTATCATTATTATTTGTTTATTTATAATTACATGTGTGGCATGAGTATATGGTTTATGCATACTATTCCATTAACTTCTCTTGTTGTGTTTTCATGAGAAAATAGAAGACCACTGGTGGAAAGAATTACCTGCACCTCTCAGTGTCTGGTTTGGTAGAATAGGCTATGTCATTGTCTGTGCTAGGTTTCTAAAGTCCTTTGCCTGTTGTCTTTCTTTTAAAAACTATGGCCAGTTTGTGCATAAAGTGCAATTAGAAGCAGTCCTGGTTAGCTACTTGAAGCAAGCACAATATTCATGGCTATCAATTTTGAATTAGTTCAGCATCTGTTTTAGCTGAACTCCTTCTCTCATTAGTGTCCTGTTTTTAATGCTGAAGGGTATCAGGGCCACCCAGAAGATTTAACACAAAATTTCATTTTTGATCTTAACAATTTGACTTTAATCTTGGATTTGACTTTAGTCTTGGATTAATCTTTTTTATTTTCTTACCTAGTGTCTGAGTGGCCCTAATATTCAGAAGCGTCATGACGGGGTGTATAATGGGTGCCAATGCACCTGGGCCTTCATGTAGGAGGTCCCACTAGTAGTTTTCTTTTCGTTTTTTTTTTTTACTGAATGCGAGAGATTAAGTGAGAGAAACAGTTGCAGATGACCTTTCTGTCTCTAGAACAAATAATAATTACAATGCATGTAGGGACATTTTCCTTTATCTAACAGTCATATTAGTTTGGTATGTTTTAAAGTAAAATACAGTGATCTGTTGAAAATTGCTGGCATGTAAATGATTTTTCAATTCATCATTTTTGATGCATTCCATTGAAATTAGATAATTATTATTGGTTATTGTGTAACCAATAGTAGTCACACAATTTGGAATAGACTGAATAACACAAAATACAGTACTTCTTTGGGTGCTGTGGTTGTTCATGACAATACTGTATAAAAGTGTATGTTGGGTAGTGTGAGACACTAAGAAAATAAATGAAAAATTGGAAAACTGGCTCAAGGCTCCTCACGTGGCAGTACATGTACCACCAAGTGCCTAATTCTGTCTGCAAATGATCATTCCAAGGGTAACACCCACGTATCCTTTACATTTACCAAACCAGCTCATAAGGGGAAAATTGCAAAAGTTGAGTATTTATTCCTTGTAAGGTAAAAGAAATAATTCTGGCATTAACACTAGAATTCCTGAAGCCTATGAAAAAACTTGTAATCACAGCCCACTTTAAATCCCTTTGCACCTCTACTATCAACGTCTTTTGTTTTGTAAATCTGTTGATCTGCACAAGCAGCAAGTAGCCTGCTGTCCTATTCCCTGTCTTGACGGAGCTCAGCTTGACCAAAAAATTCTCCCAGCTCAAGCCAAGGCTCCTTATCTGCATGTGATGTGCCTTTGAGTTGTATAGGTTGAATAATACAGTATATCATTATTTGGAATACATGCATTCTGCTTTTGGTATGTGTTCAGCATTTCTTGCATTTCTCACATTTCCCTTCATCCTGCTGAAACCCAGATATTTGTAGACATGGAACACACATGAAATGCATGTATTCCAAATAATGATATACTGTATTATTTACCCTATACAACTCCAGGCACATCTCACGCAGATAAGGATCCTTAATCTGGGAGAACTTTTGGCCCGAGCTGAGCTCCGTCAAGGCGGGGGATGGGACAGCAGGCTGCTTGCTGCTTTTGCTCATCGACACATTTACAAAACAAAAGATGCTGAATGGAAAGGTGCAAAGGGATTTAAGGTGGGCCGGGATTGCAAGTTTTTTCGTAGGCTTCAGGAATTCTAGTTTTAATGACTTTTTTTTACCCCACATTTTGGCCACTGCCAGACTTGATAGCCAATATCATCACAACAGATGCAGTGAAACATATAAGTACAGAGATATATGTTCCCAAAAACCGATGGATGCTGTTTCACACCAGCTAGTTGATTTCACAAGGTGACACACTCACACTCTGTGACTAGACCAGGGGTTCCCAATACAGCAATTTGTTGACCAGTCTGCAAAAAAGTTGAAGGATTTACTATTGTATTATGTTCTATGCTTGGGATTAATAAAGTATCTATCTATCTATCTATCTATCTATCTATCTATCTATCTATCTATCTATCTATCTATCTATATGTTTTCAAACAACAAATTTAAATATTATGCAGCTCACATGAATGTTAAATTGTTCAGAAATTGTAATACAGCATACTAGTATAAAGCATCCTCACAGAGGCACATGAATCACTATGACTGGCTTCAATGCCTGTCAAAGTCAGCGGTTTCCATTATATGGAAGGAGTGGGGCTTGGGATGTCCAGAGTGTGTGCTGCATGAGTTGCAAAAACGCCATCCCTCAGTGTCCAGAACACACACTGCTTAACTTTCCTAAACGCTGCCCCCTCGGGTAACAATGCCCTAGGCAGCCACTTATTTCACCTAATGGGCTGCCCGGCCATGATTAGTTTATTTCATATTGTAGCACTGGAATAGTGTGGAGCTTGCAGGTGCCGAGAACCAATGTCTTCTCACTCTTAAGTTACAATGGTTTTATTATTCATATTTTTTTCTCATGCTTAAGTTGAAATTTTTTTTTTTTACTTATTTGGTCCATAAAAATATTTTATATGTAATGCCATGTCCATAACTAAAATGACATTGGGAACCAATGGTATAGACCAGGGTTCCCCAATTCCTGTCCTGGAGGGCCCCAGTGGCTGCAGGTTTTCATTCTAACCCTTTTCTTACTTAGTGCACTGTTTTTGCTCATAATTAACTTCTTTTGAGTTCATTTTAATTGACTTGCTTTTTAAAGATTTGTTCCCCTGAATTTCTTCATCATTCCTCTAAATTGCTTCATTTCTTTCCTTAAATGGCACCCAAACAGAAATGAAGTGTGAAGTTAGTGAGTCAACAGAAGACCAATAAGTCAGGGCCTGAAACTCCAACCAATTTCACTCCAACCAGTTGCTTAATTAGGTGCCAGTTCTTGTTAATTAAATCCATTCTTTAATTCCATGGCTTGTTGCTGCTCTCATTGTGCAATAACATACATTTCTGAAATTTTTGATTTTCTCTTTTCTAACAGTGGTGTTAAAATGTTTTGGGGACCTGAGCAGATCAGCATTCCTGAGACCTTCACCTTTCTTTATTTTCAGATATTGTATGATCGACAATGTTGGTCATGTTTTGCTGGTCATGTTTTGGTTCATAGTGTGTCTAATTATTGTTTGGCTGCTAATTAAGGAAAAAATAAAAAATAAAGGCGTCTGAGTCTTCAAGAGCAATTCAAATAAAATTCATTCAAAAGAAGTTAATTAGCAGCGAAAACATATCAATAATTAAGAAAAGGGTTAGAATGAAAACCTGTTGCCACTGGTGCCCTCCAGGACCAGAGCTGGGGACCCCTGGTATATACTATGGTTAGTATCTATTTTTTATAAATTGTTTTCCTTTTATGCAAGTTATTTGAGATGCAAAAACTGATCTTTCTGAAAGTGTAATGTAAGTGACAAGTTGTAAGGTAAATCCATGTTTTAAAATAACGAGTAGCCTACAAGTATTAAGTTCAGTATATTACTATCAGTAATGTAGAGCAGAATGCATGCCCCCCCATCCCCCACCCCCCAAAACAATAATGATGGTTGAGGCCCCTTCCTGGAAAAAAAAGCATTTACAATAGAAGCTTGATGTAACTCTTCCATATTTATTATTTTCACGCATTTAACATTTTTTGGATGTGGTTGTTGTTTGTCCTAATTTTTGCCTCATGTCTATTTTTTTTTGACCTCACAGATAAATTTTGTGACTTATCCAAATCTGCCCATTTTGAATGTACCCCACATGCACAACAAAATAAAACAATTTTTTCAGACATATGCAAAATTAAAGAGTCTGGTTGCTGCATAACTTCACATCAGTTCAGTACAGGAAACATGCCATATCCTCAGCTAATATTATCAAGGAAGAGAATTTAGAAATCAAAGATTTGGGCCACTTTGCTGAGTGTATTTATCCCTGCTGCTGTTCTGTACATAGAAACAAGTAGCCCAAGACTAGTTTATGAGAGCAATTTGGAAGGTCTGAAGCAAAACAGTCATTACAAGAGCAGTGTAAACAATTTCTGAAAAGTTTCGATTACATGTTTTTTTGCTTATTATACTTTTGTAAAAAATCAGATAGACAGTTTCATTTTTTGTGTATCCACATAGAAGTAACTAATAATGCTGTATGGACTGGACAACACGCCATTCTTTTTCATTTATCTGTAAATGACATATTTAGCTATCTCTATCTCTGAGCTTGCTTTGTGTTTCTATACTGTATTTATGATTGATTATTTCATAAAGTACTAACTAATACCCGCGGCTTTGCTCGCGAAGATCTCTTTTAATAAATTGGTTGATATAAAAATATGGGCACAATTTTATTTTATTTTTTGACTATGTACCAAGTCTGCACTATATACGAAAATCACAAAAAAGGTGTGAATATGTTGAACAAGGAACTATAGTAATTCTCAGTATACAACGTTAGATGTAACCTCCCCAGTATTCAGAATGAATAGGCAGCGAGGTGAACTCACTCTGGAGCATGCCACATAAAGCTGACCATGAGAAAAATAATCTTCCCTCAAATCCACTCCAGCCTCTTTTATAGACTGACCTTGTGTTTATTGATAGTCATTGGAAAACACACTTTAATTGAAAATTGCAGACATTTGAATTGAAAAGGAAAATCAGATGGAATAACAGGAATACGCGGTATAAAGACAATTTCTCCCTGAGCAGAGCCAATAAAGATACATGCTTCAATTACATTTTTGTGTAAAGCTTTTATTTGCAGTTCTGTGCCATTGCACAGTTTAGGAGGATTTAAGTTTCTCAAAAGCATAACTGGTGCTCCTACCTTGAAAATAAATTTGTGTGGATGAATGCCTGGAGGACTGAGCGAATGCAAGATCTCCACTGGGTAGTGAGCAGTCTCTTCAACCTCTACCACTGAGTCAATTGAATCATATGCCATTGCGTATGTGTTTAGCTTTGCTAAAAGACAGTTATAGATTTTTGTAGCTTTGTCATTTTTAAGTACTAATATATCTTGTTACCTTAGCAAAGATACAGGTTTAGAAGGTAAGTTTTGTATATCAGGATATATCTACTCCATTAATATCTCTATGTTATCTATTAAAGTACAGTACAGTGTCTGTGATCTTTATTTTTCCTTCTTTCTCCTCTATTCTATCGTTCCGTAATTTGAATAATAGATCTGAAAACTCTTGTGTTTTCAAGTCACGCATCAAATGCACCATCCTATTTTATTTTAAGTCTCAACATTTTTATTTTCAGCCTGGTAACGTCACGTAAAAATATTAGCCAGCAAATTTTAAATAGCTCAATTCACACTAACCAACAACTTCACATACCATCACTTTAAAGGAACATCATACTGTATCTGGAAGAATGTTTTGATGTGTTGAATGCTGTCCGTTGCCATGACATTGTAGTGTGAATTGAATTTTTGAAACCAGTATGTCTCAATTTCTTAGGTAACATTGAATTTCAGAAATATTTTGCTAAAATTAAAAAAATTGCCATGTGCCCTTTTTTTACGCATCCTGCATAAAGATAATTTTTTTTTTAAGAAATTGCAAAAAAACAGTGTAAGTTAAAATAAAACTGACGTATTTCAGCATTTCTGAAAAAGAACCATTTTTGAAATCTCTTATATATATTTCTCTTCTGGTTCATCCTGCTTCCTCTTTAAACCCAGTCATCCCCATACGGAGCCCACACAGCATTTCTCGATTCCTATTCCTCCTCTTCCAAACCCTTCCCCACGCTTCCTGTAGCCTCCCATACACTCCCATGCCGCTTTTCTCGATTCCTATTTCTCCTTCAGACTACAGCGTTCCCCGCTCCTCTCTCATGACCCCATTGGTGTCACGTCACCGCCCTATATCTAGCCTGACCATGTGACCTTTCACTTCGGCCATGTGTGCGCCTGGGAGTCTTTTCCGTAGCCTGCTACAGGAAGGTACTCTCTCAATCATTGGCATTGGTTTCACTCCTTGCTATTGGTTTTGCTCCTTGCTATTTTCGTTATAGTGCGATGGTTGTTTCCTAAGCCTTTGTTATAAAATGAACGACAGTATCTTCTCTGTCGACGGGTTTTTGTACAACGTCATCTGTATTCCGGGATCCGGCAACTGCCTGTTCCTATCAGTGGGTTATTTCTTGACACAAATGGTTGACGAAGGCAATGCACTCTCACTACAATCTAGGGCAGTAGATTACGTTGCATCACATTGGAACAGATTTGGAGGCGTTCTTTCTGTTGTTCTTTCCAAACGCAAGTCAAGTTATCACAACAAGTCAGGAGTACTATCAATACATGGCAACATCTGGAGTTTATGGTGGTGAAGCTGAAATTCAAGCTCTTTCCGAGATAAGATCTTTTGACTCATTATCTGTCGTCTCCAGTATAACACCTATTCACAACTGCATCTTTCAAGAACTATTTCTTTCTTCTTGATTTCTGAATTCCTTTCTCACTGTTTCCCGTTCCTATTCTTACACCACCGTATGCTAAGGTGGGCATCAGCTAGTATAAAATATTTTAATATTTGAAGGGGTTGTTTCACACCCTTAGGGTAGGAGTTTCACAAAATCCATGTTTATCTCTCACCTATAACCTAAAACAAACCCGCATGGCAAATTTCAAAATTCTAGGATTTGAAGTTTAGGAGATCTAGTGATGAATCAGTCAGCGAGTTTTTGCTTTTATATATATAGATTCATTATCATCATTTTGCGTATTTTTCTTCCTGTACTGTAAAAAAAATGAAACTATCTCAAAATCCTGATTTAGATATCCGTTTGCTAGTCTGTTAAAATCCAAAAACCACGAAAATGTTATAGGAAAAAACAGAAACATTTATATAATTGCAAGTATAAAAACTGGTGGAAGTTACAGGTGAGCTTATTGCAATGGAATCTGTTTCTTGTCTTTGAGAGGAAAAATGTGAAAACAAGAAAATGTAAGATTGATTTAACTTTTTTTACAATGCAGTGAAGCTGGTGAGATGAAAAAGAAACATTTTCCATATAACAAGAGAGCCAAAGACTCTACACTAACTCAGATGCTTTTACTTGAACTGTGTCTGATCTGCAATGATGGAGTTAAAGCAGTGCAATCATTGCAGTCAAGTGGTTAAGGAGCTGGACTGGAAATTGAAAGGTTGTTGGTTTAATCCCTGCCATTGACTCAGTGCTTGACCCAGAGCAAGTAATTTAATCTTTTTGTACTCCAAATGTAAAAACATAACTGTAGACAACTGTAACATAGGTCTATAGTTGTAAACCACCTTTTGGTATTCACTTTTGAACAGTATTATATAATCGTAACATGTTTGTTTGCCAAGCGGAAGACTCTTTATTGGGAATTGTTCATTGCTTTGATCCAGACACCATTCTTGACCAGAATGGCATGGTAGCCTCATGAATCCAGCATCACAGGATGGAATCATGCACCCAGAAGTTTATATTCTCCCCATGTCTGCATGGGATTTCCAGCCACATCTCCAAAGATTGAAAGCTTTCATTAATTAACATCTCTAAACTGGCTCAGTTTTATTGTTAGTGATGTGTGTGTCCACTGTGTCTTCTTCCTTCGTCTCCAAAGCTCTGGCTCCCCACACACTGAATCTGGTACAAATCAATGCCAACTTTCAATGATGTACATTGTGTACAATAAAAAGACACAATAAATACATGCAACAAGTGCTTCTTGGGGACATCCCAGCTTTACTCAACAGACTCATTTGGCTCATACGGGTCTGCCCTATCTAATAAAAGCCACTTGTGGAACCCTCATCATCAATGGCACCTACTGTGACTGTCCTCTGTTACTGTTTTTTAATCAGGCCTTTTCCTTTTCATGCTGCTTTTAAATGCCTACCCTAGGCACCTCTTTAATAGGCCGACTGCCTGGCTGAGATTTTCTGTAGCCCTAATGAGTTCTAATTATCCACATATGTTTTGCATGTGGCAATTGTCCTTCCTCATTAAAAGCCTCCATCAGCCCATACACCATAACATAGTGTGTCATTTAAAATCAAAATGCGGAGTGATATCTCTTAAATGACATAAAATCCACACTTCCATCCATTTTTGAAACTGCTTAAACCGGTCAGTCTGAATAGCAAATTAAAATGTATAATATGCATTAAGATTATTGTATTGATGTCAAATAAATAGAACTACAGCTATGTAAATAATCAGCTAAATAAGCAACACTTGAGAGTCAAGTTGAGAGATAAGGAGGGGAAAATGACACTGGGGTCAGTAGAAGAGCCAATATCCTGGTAATAATTCGAACATTTTCAGTCTATCCTTTTCTTACAATGGTCTTACGCTGGCATCTCCAGTTCCCCACAGCCTGAAATCTTGCTTGTTATATTAACTTTGTGATTTCAAAAAGCTGCCCCCTTTATAAGCAGATGTGGGTGTGTCCCTGATCTACGGCTGGTTCTTGCCTTGTTCCCAATGCTACTGAAATAGACCTGAAAACTGAATTAAACAGACTTGAAAAAGGAAAGTGAATCTTCAATGCACAGTATAAAAGTCATAACAGGTGCCCTAGGCGATGTTAGTCTGTCAGATTGGGTGAGTGCGGAGGCCTTTGATGGCAGGACTGATGACTGTTGCACTCATTTACCACTCTTAAGACTGATGACCAGTAGCTCAAGCAGTAGCAGCATTTGCAACATCTTTCTCAGCCTTCCATGCTCTCAGTCTCCCTGTCTGTTTTTTTCTGTTACATTAGAGATGGCTGCTCTAAGTAGTTATGTGTTATTTTTGGGAGGAGAGGTTAGAATAAATTATTAGTGAAAAGTAATGAAATTTTGTATTCACTTTGTATGCAATTCTATTATACCTCCCACTGAGAAAGGAATAACAGATAATTAAGACCTTGGCTCCAGAATCTGAGTATGCAGCAATATGTTCAGTAAACAAATATAATCAGTGACCAATATTAAGACTGACCGAGACAATCAATGTAATGATGGGGCAGCACAGGAGATGGAGAGCACTGACTGCCTCATTCAAAGGTTTCAGCAACAGGTCTCAAAGGCTAAGGTAATCAATGCTTTCAGCGCGCTAAATATTCATAGATTTTCAGGCGAGCATTGCAAATACACTTCTGTGATGCTTTCCAGGTCTTAATATTTTTAGATTTTATGGATTTTATTGGCATATCTCTTGCAGAAAAAAGGGAAGCACTTTCCCAAGAAAAATGGCATCTTGCTTTGAGATTTGCATTCCACAAGATGAAATGGCAGGAGGCGGACTATGGAGGAGAAGTGGATGTTCTTCTCTGCCAGTGAATATTTTGCATACACTTACAATGAATGACCTTTTCAGTAAAGCCAACAAAATGGGTTTCCAAAAGCTTTAATTGTCCCCTTTCACCTTTCTGCGATCTGATTGTGGACAAGTGTTTTGCTTCAGTCTGAAAGAGGTGCAGCTTTATCAGAATGGGGTAGGATCTGAGAAGGACGGCTTTGAATCTGAATTACCCCAGATTAATTTCATCCCTTCCTATTTTAAATGTTCTGCTGTAATCACTATGGTATTACACTTTTGATAAGGTTGACATTTAACAAATGTAAATATTTGATCTGAAAAATGAAGGAATGGCTTTATTTAATAGTGTATGCCCTTAAATCAATTAAAGTAAATCAAACGTTGTACTTTTCAAATAACTAAATTACTTTTGGTTGGGCAGGCATTTTTAATAATGTCTCTAAGCATTTTATTCAGTGTACAAATGAAGAATTGGGTAAAAGTGGCTGGAGCTGTGGCAGACAGATAATGTTAATTGCAGGATAGATAGTTGTTCCATCATAAAACATAATGTCTCAAATTCTTTTCAATAAATGCACTAATAGAACATATTTTATTCATATTACACCATCTGAGAAGCCTATTTATTAGTGTATTCACATTCTTTGAAAACAGATTTATATGTAGAGAGTAGCTTTAAATTAATGAAAAGAGCAGAAACATTATTTTGGAATGATTCTTAAAAATAGCTGCTTGTTTCCTTAAACAATATATTTATAAAATTTCTTGAATTATGTATTCTAAATGTAATTATTAATTCATTCATTCATTTATACGCAGAACTTGCATATTCCAAGATAGCATTGCGAGGCGCTAGAGCAGCACAATTCACAAGCTGGAAATTAACTCTAGAGTTGCATCTAGTCCATGGCAGGGCACATTTTCTTACACATCCCCACTGTGCCAGTTTAGAGTTGCTGATCATTTATTGATTCTGAATGAAAAACAGAGAAAAGCAACGCAGACATGGGAAGCATACGGAAACCTCACATGGGGAGTGAGTAGCCCAGGATTTGAACCCAGTTGCCATTTTACAGTCACAGCTCCTGTGCCATTCTGTAATGGAATTATTCGTTTGAAACTCTTGTCTCTCTTTAAAGCATATAATTTTTGTTCCCAACATATATCATGCTTTATTAAAATCCGTTTTTAAATTCAGGGTGTTAAAGTCAATATTTTTTATATTTTCATAAACTGATTTGATAAAAGGTATCACTAAGATCAAGGTATTAAAGTCGGTACTTTCTATACTTGCACATACTGATTTGATTCAAGGTATTTTTTAATAAAAAAGTCTATGTTTTTTTGATCAGTATTTAGAATTTTTCCTTGTGATTTCATCAATTCTAGTCTACTGAAATGTCTTTTTATTCTCTATGGCACTTGATATTGAAATGGTAAAGTGAGTTATTAATTATTTTTCTGTATGCCTTTCTGGTCGCTGTCTATCAGCTAAATCTTTGTCTGCTTTATTTCTAATGGTTTTGGCTGCTTTATTATGTAATATACTTGCTTGATGAGCAATCTGACATTGGAAAAAGGCATTTTTTTGTGAAGGACGGTGATGGATAGCCTGTGGTCATATGATATTTCCTTTTCCAGGAGCCGTTCTGACACATTAGGAAAGACATATGAGAGGCAATGACTACAGCAATTTATCCCAGAAAGGAACCCAAGAACTGATTCCCAGCTGTGAAATAGGCTGGAGGATGATCTAATGCATTATTATTATTTTAAGTTGATTGCAAGGACACGTTTAGCATTTGAAGTGATAATCCAATAGAAGGTGGCTATATTGATGAAAACGGTTAATCTGATACACAGATGGTTGTCCTTCTAATTAGGCTGCATATTCCAAAGGTTAGAAGAAGCTTGAAAGGAATGGGATCCTGATTTTAATCTCCCTATCTCATCTGGATAATACTATGCAAGTCATTTCTTTTTTATTTTGCTTATATTGTAGTTCAAATCAAAGTTGAAAACAAAGGTTGAAAGAAACTTTGAAGCATTTCGAGATGCATAAATTACAATTTCAAATCCTTTGTGAATGGTATGCATTAAAAACCTATTTTCATTGCAGCACTGAAAGCCAGAGGGCTCAGAATACTCTGTGCCAGAAAATGACCAATAGCTCCTTTGCAGTTTCTAACTTATGGCTTGGACAATGTTTCATTGCACAAACTTAAATAGTTTCCGCTCAAAGAGTAACCCAGAATAAAAAGCGGATGGACTAGAAGCACATGACTTACCATTTTCTGCCCTCTCCTTTACTTCTATAATAGGTGTCTTCCCATTGATTATCACCATTCATTTGTGACTCCCTGCTATACTGAAATGGAAATGAAAAGTAATAAGCAACAGTTACTATTTTTTAGTCACATTTTAGTCAGTATGTCATTACAATAGTGTTTCGAGAAGACTGCATTTTTATTTGGGTGGTATGGGGTCACAGTGGCTAGTCGGGTTAAACTTTCAGCCTGCTCAGTGGCTGGAACTTGCAAGTTATGCTAATAAACTACTATCTGTCTATAAGTAGTGGTCAAAATGTTTTATGCTCGACTTATTAAAAGAAAAACCTGAAAAAGCCAAACCAGTTTTAGTTGTCAATATAATCCACATCAAACTAATACATTTGTTACAACGTACTCAAGGCTTTTTTATGCCATTAAAATAAAATGTTTGGTCTTACTTGTGGAGGCTCTCTGTATCTGACTTGTCATCTTTCTCGTTGGTATAGCACATCCCAGACTAAGAAACGTGTGGCAATCACATGGGTCCAGATCTACAGAATGGAATTGCCACCATCGAGAAATTCAGCGTTCATCCGCCCTGCCTTGCTCTCAGCCACTACACATCCACCCTGAGATGTATTGGCTGTTGGATTTGCATTGTATACACTTGAGTTCTGTGAAGAATGTGGGAGAATTAGAAATTGAATGGTTGAAAGGAACTAAACACCTTTGGTTGGCTGGGGTTTTAAAAAGAGGAGTGCATTGCAGTGACGAAATTTGTGAGTTTTTACATTTTGGTCAGATGCTATGGGGTGAAAAATGTAGGAATTTAATTTAGTGGGTACTGAGCAAACAGAAAGTAGTGGTTCACTTGCATGTTAACGTTTGATTTGCTTTGAGTTTTGTCCCTTTTGAAAGACGTGACCACTGCATTCAGTAAAAGATACTAAAACCCACTCCAGTTGTAGTGCAAAGGTAACTTTTATAACAAATCTTCCAGCAGAATATTGTTACAGCTCTGCCACAAGTGTATTCTCCTGAGATTTAAAGACACCCCCAAGTACAAAGTGATACACAGACTAATACAGAGGAGTTTAAAGATACAGCATACTTTCTATAGAATGCCTGCCATTACATAACACAAACCAGTATATGTTGAACTTAATCACAGACCTAAAGTTAATGCCAATTTATGGGGCTTTATTTATGTATTTATTTAAGTTTATGACCTTCAGTTGTGCAGTTTGCTGTGCATTTCCGTATGCCTGTAAGTATTCACACTGTTGAATTGTGCTGAAGTTTTGCTTGCTCTCTTCTCTGTTGTTGCTATGCTCTCTAGCATATTGTTTGCAATTCAATAATACTCTGAGGTTTACTTGTATTGCATTCACACATCAATCCCTGTGTGAAAATCTAGTAACCTGGTAAACCTGTTTGGGTGCTGGCCCTGCTTGAAGGTATATGCAGAAATATTTTTCTCCCTAACTTATTTTGGTTTGAATGGCTTACTCTGCATATTGCTGTTGTCTCTTTTTTAGCCCAGTGTCTAAATTGTAAATACAATAAATTTTTAATGAGGAGTCTGAAAAAAACATCCACATTAATATTTAAATGAGACAGTACTTTTTTTAACAAGCTGAGGTAAAGAATTACAATGATGAATCCACATTTTCAAAATTCCTCACCATTTTGTTTTTTTGAATTTTTATATGTTTACATTAATGTGTATACTAATTTACATGTTATCTTCGTGGTGCCACTTTGTGTCCTTTTTTTATTATTGCTATGCTATACTGCTATGTTGTGACTGACTGTAGAAAAGTTTCAGCAATGTTATAGTTGCTTTTCCTATTGATGGAAATCATGTGACACTCTATGTCAGTGGTTCTCAAACTGTGGGGCGCGCCCCCCTGGGGGGCACTGAAGCTGTACAAGGGGGGCATCGAATAAATGAACAAGACATCGCAATTAATTTTTTACATTTTTATTTCAAATTTAAATTTGGAAGCATATAATCACAACGAATGCATTATAACTAAAACTGAAATAAAACATTTCTAAGGCATAGCTCCAATGACTAATATTTGACTGCTTTAAAGTACACAGCCTGTCCCCGTTTGCTTTGATATTTGAGACAGACACTCTGAGCTCCTTTTCTATTTGAAGTTTGTTTCTATGACGAGCGGCGCCGCTGCTGCTGCTTTTATAGTCGCATATTTTCAATCCAGAAAGTTCGAGACGTTTCGCTATCTGTCGCTAACATTCAAGTAACAGTAGATCATGTGATAATGCGGCATGACTGCACCAAATTGGCAGCGTAGCCAATATTGCCCAATTGAGTTAAATAATTTACTGCATATTGGGTTATTTTCATGATAAAGCTAACAGCAGTATAATATTTGTCAGACGAAAATACGTTCGATGAAGATTCACTTCATCGGTGTCCTCATTTACGAGATTTTTAAAAATTAAAACATATTTAATCTTTTTTTACATAAAAAAAATAATTAAATAAGAATAAATAATTTATTCTTTGTTTTTGGGAATTAGAATTACTACCAAAAACCACACAAGGCATTATAACAGTTATTAAAGCACTTAAAAAAAATAAATTGTAAATATTTCATCGAAGTTAGCTGAACACATGCAAATCTTATGGAAGTAAAAATGATAGGATACCGCGCCACCACACGAGTATCATACCTTTGTTATTTGTATCATGAGTTATTGTCATCTATCTTATATTACGCAGGGGGCAAAGAATTTTTCCAGGTAGAAAAGGGGTGGGACGCAAAATATTAAACTTTGAGAACCGCTGCTCTATGTCATTGTATTCCACCTATTTAAGATGGTGGTACACTGTATCTTGTTATCCAAGAATCAACAAATCAACAAAGAATTTTAGTGACAGGGCTGAAAAAACAAGTTACAGCGAGGACCTCTTGGTTTGCTTATTTTGACTTCAACTTTTGTGTATTGTTTTTGGTTTGATCTTACAGTTTAACCCAGCCTGATTAATGACTACAAATTTAAGAGCTCCATTTCTTGGCCACAAAACAACAACTTTAAGCATTCTGTTTTACCTGGTGTTCACAACCTGCTTCATTTCATCCCCAAAGAAACATCATTTTTGTCAGGAATTAATATTTGCATTTTTTTTTATTTGTGTTAAATGCAGCATTTAACATTAAACCAGCACAAATTGTTTTAAGGTAACTTATTATAAGCTGTACATTTTTGTTTTTTACCTTTGCATTCTGTAAATTGTAGAGCAGAGTCAGCCAAAAAATAAAGCAGCATATAAAGAAAGAAAAAATTAGCCACACTTAGGTGGACTCAACTGGTATAATTTTAAAACATTAAAATAACAATTAAGAATATCAGTGGCATGCCTATAAGCAAACAATGAAGAAAAACATCTTGGCAGCAATGCTTCATGATTGCAAACAGGGATTTCATTAACTTTTATAGCAGAAGTCCTTTCACAGGAAGTTGAAAACCCTAAGGCAAATAATATGAAGGTCAATCTCTGACACATCAGCTCCAGGGATCTCAAATCAGTAACTTTATTATCTGAAGTTAAGCAATTAACTATAAACCTGAAAAAGGAGTTTCTTTCAGATATGTTTTGAGGTATTTCTTACAGCTACTGCTTTTACATTTGTACTTGATATTTATTATCAGTACCTGATATTTATTATCGGTTTTTATCAGTGCCATTTAAATGGGCTGATTGACATAAACTGAAGCTACTATCAGATTCAATTAATTTATTATGAGTTGTTTAAAGAGTGACACTTTACTTTTAATGTAAACACACAATTCAGTGAATGCACAAGTATGAATGACCTTAGGCAAAAGACTGTAATGCTTTTATTATTTTAGTGTGTCACACATATGCGAGTAGGAGACAGCTGAAGGGCTTAAGTAATGTTAATACCACATCCAACCAGGGGAGGGTGGGGTGCACTGACTGTCTTTCTCAGTTCCCTGCAGACCTTACCCGAGAAATCCTACCAGGTACCATAGAAGACGACACTTCCGGGTCCCGCCTCCTCGACGATGACACTTCCGGGTTCCATCTCATTGATGATGTCACTTCCGGTCCAGAAGACCTCACTTCCGGGTCACGGCCCTTTGATGATGTCACTTCCGGTATGGGCCTTTAAAGCCGCCATTTTACCACCATGGAATCAGTTCTGTTTTAGACTCAGTGTTGTGAACATCTCTGTTCAATTCTACAAACCATTTGCAGCTAGGGATATTATATGGGTGGCTGCCCAAAACCTTTTTATGATGTCTGGTCTGTGTTTATATCACAAGTGATATATCATGAAACACTTACTTTTTCATAAGAAGAAAAGAAATTTACTAAATGTGAAGAAACCATTCAGAACATGAAATGTATTTGGACAGTGAATATCTAAGTTGCCTCTATATCTCAGAATTTCTTTTTAAGTTCTCAAGGCTTTCACTTCAAGTACACACGTTTGCCGTAGAGTTCGATAGCCCTTTATATGAAAAACAGTTTGCTGACAACCTTAAAATGCTTTTTCATTAATTTTCACCAGTCTCAATGAGTTAGACATTTACTATTTAGCTGTTAAACTGTAAAATGCACTTAATTTAATTTGCCATATACTGTATGCGAGTACATATCACATTAAATCTACCAATCAATGCTCTGCCTATATCATCACTGCTGTTTATGATTTCAAATAGGCTTACTTTTGTGAGAAGCTTTTGAATAGGGTGTATTACGGTGGATTACAGAACAAGAAGAATTAATCAAGAAATGTAAGGCACAAAAAGGAGACTGGAAAAAAGTGTTGTCATTTCTGGAGTCAGAAAACCAAAAAAACCTTTCAAAACCAAATGTCAAAATCAGAAGTTAAGCCAGGCATCGTAGTCAAAATACCAAAGTAATTGTCCTTAGTAGTGATTTGGTGTTTTAAAATGTTCAGATTTCTTCTTGTTTTTTAATAATTTTTCATTTTCGAAGTGTCATAAAATTTTATCATATCACTGTTTCTATTTAACATTTTGATGATGTCTTTTTCTTTTCAGGGTTCATCTTGATTGTGGCTCAAATCCACATTTGGGATCATTAGAGATCAATCTTGTGACACATGATGTTTCTTTAATGTGGATTGTATCAACGTTTACATATTCTGTAACTTTGTGACAGCCAGTGTGATATTCTACTCTCTAATGTGCTGGGACAGCAACATCACTGCAAGTGAAGCCCACCAAAGCTAATTAAGAAGGAAGGCTCAGGTATGCGATAGTCTACTGGAGGAGCAGAGAATGAGAGAATGAAAGACTGAACTCAGTACCATCATGAACAATGCTGGTATCCTCTCTCATACACTATCATTGAGTACTTTTAGCAAATTAATTATTTTTCTGAAGTGTGTCAAAAACAGTATCGGGGCTCCTTACTTATACTTATATGAAATAGGCCTTTATAATGCCTCGTCACGACTATGACTGCTCTTTTATTTTTAGCCGGAAGCTTTCTTTCTTTTTAGCAATTGTGGTATCTATTTCAGTGGTTTGTTGTTTTTGTTGTAAAAAAAAATGTTAATTTATTTATTGAGAATCCGTAAACAGTTCCCTTACAACAAATAAAGTATCTATCTATCCATCTATCTATGTACTTTCTTTGCCCAAAATTATGGATTCAATACCAAAGACCTTTAGCTGTTCTAAAGACTTCCAAGGAATTTGGATTTTGCAAGCATTTTAAGACTATGGATTTCATTTGTGTTTGGCCTTGTTTTCTTGTCGTGAAAGATTGTCATAAAATGACAGTGACTATTCAAATAACCTAAATAGTGTTGAAAGAATGTTAAAAAATAAAAACAATTACTACCACAAAAAGAAATGTAAATACTTCTAAAAAGGTGACAGACAAAGTCAAAACTCAGTACACTTACTTTCACTTACTGTGATTTTGCTTTATCAACAAACATTTGATGACCAATAATGCACATGTAATACCTACTACTATTGTACACTCATAAAACATCTATTGGGTCTTTTATGAGGTATGTAATATACAAATTAAACTTAATGACATCCCTAGTGACGGTGAGGGTCCTGCTTCAAGCTCCCTCTTCTTTTCTGGAAGGACATGAACCCCAACACCATTGGTAATGTAACCGGATGAACTGGCAGATGGTGCAAATCAAAATGAGCAAGGGGATGGTGCAAAAGGTGCAAATGCTTTTATTAAAAATACTCAAACAAACAAAACAGTGTCCCAAGAGTGCAGTGCTTCAAAGACAGTACATTAATAAATAATCCATAAAAACAGGGTGAATAAAAGTGGAGATTAAAATAATCCAAAGGAATAAATCCAATTAAAACGAGGTTAAAAACCACAGGCTGAAAACAGTCCCTTTTTATAAACCCGGTGCCTTCTTCCTTCTACTTGGCAGCTCCCCTGCTTCTCCCATTGGGCTTTGCAACAGGGGAGTTGCCCTACCTGCAGCTGCAGCTGACCTTCTTTTGCTGGTCCGGTAGCCTTCTGTCCCCTAGCTCAGTACAGCTTCTGCTGGAAAGAGACTCGGGTTCCCCAGAAAAAAGGACACTCACACTGGGGCTCATTTTTCCAAGCCTCCTTGACTCCCATTGCCTACTGTGGCGACCCAACCACCTTCTGTGACACTCCAGCTCCTGAGGTCGCTCAGCTAGAGTGACCGCTTCCTGCTGCCCCCACCAAGTGTCGGCCATACGCTCCTGGTTAAGGGGCTCTCTTCCCACCTGCCTGCATTTAATCAGTGAGCCTGCTCTCTTGCTCGAATGCACCGGTTCTTTTCTTCTCCTGCCTTCTTCTTTCTCTAACCTCCGTTCTGTCTTGGATCTTTTTTTCCTTTATTTTCCCTCTGCACTCGCACTCCTCCTACTTATAATGGGGACGTGGCACAGGTGTGGCAATCAGTAGCTCCCTGCAACAATTATGGACACCGGAGATACTGCAGCTGTGCACTTCAGTGCCATTCCTATAGAGCCATGGACATCCTATGCCACATACCTTTCTTTTCAGGATATATAAAAGTGCATTTCATGATGTTTTCAACGAATTTGAAAAGTGTTTTAAAAATATGCAATAAGTTATTTTAAAACAACTCTGAATATCTTGAAATTACATTCTGGCTCTTTAAGGATATCATTTTAGAATGTCTCATAAAATTTTTCTTTATTAGAAGTATCTTAAAATACACTGGAAATAATATTTTAAAGAAGAATTTTCTCAAAAAGTAATTATGACATTTGTGAAAATGTTTGCATAGTTATTTTAAGATCACTTGAAATGCATTTCACATATTTCAGAATGAAGTTTTCTTTAGATTGTTTTGAGTACGATCAATTATGTGCTTTAAACACTAACTAGGGTTTAGAAAGTTTGACTAAGCCCTTGGCGTCAGCTGCACTGGTTGAAAAGGTTTGGTTCTGTCTTTCCCCACATCATTAATCAGAACATATTTACTAACAGCAACCTGGGTTTTCCTTGGATTCAACATTTTGATTGCTTTCCCATATTTAGAGCCATTCACTTTTGTTGATTTACTGGTAATGACTTTGCTTTGAATGTGGTTTATAGATCTGTCTAGGGGAACTTGAGGGGAGACAATCAATCTGTGGAGGAAAAAGGAAAACCTGTTAGTTTTTCCATATTTCTGGCTATCTAGGTAATGAGGCCAATTAATTCTGTTATGACGGTTTTTTCCCACACATCAAGTAGTTTTCAGCATTTTTAGAGGCCTAAAAATAAAAGTTTTGTGTGTAATTTAGTATTTTCCTCATGGGGTACTGCTCCACTATTAATTTCTTTTGATATTTTAACAATTATTTGAAAGCATATCATTCATTTGTACTCCAATACCCATGGAATTCGTATGGACCTATTGATACAATTGATGACAATTCTCCTAATTTGTGAATTGTTACTGACTCAATGGTAGGGTGAGCAGACATGTCCTATTTTTGAGGTATAGAATATAGGCCTGGCCAGGATATATAAAAAAAACTGTGCAGAGGAGAGAGAGAGAGACCAAGTGTATCCCACTACTACTCTGGCAGGCTCCAAGAATTAAATGTGTTTAGTGTTGAGCAGAGGGGATAGAGTGGGGACCTAATCCAGGTTTTCAAAATTCTCAATGGCATTGATCCAGCAGTATTCTTTTAACTAAATGGTACATCATGTACTCAAGGACACAAGTGGAAATTAAGGGGAAGTTGGTTTAAGACTGAAGGCAAGAAGCATTTCTTCATGCAAGAAGATGTGGGAATCTGTCAATACTGAGTCATGTAGGTAAAGAAGAAACCTTGACAAGCAGCACAGGGCACAAGGTAATAAACATCATGGGACAGAGCAGCAGCCTACTAACACAGTGAAATGGCAGGCTTCCTGCACTGATGTTTCAAAGGATGATCAATAAGTTACCCTTTCTTTCGTGCATATCTACAAATTGTTTAAACAGCATACATAATGGAAAATGAAAAGGACACTGGTTAGTGCTGCTGCATTAGAATCCCAAGCATGGTCATTGTCTGTCTGTTGTTTGCATGTTCTGTGTGTGTCTAAGTGGTCTTTCCTTTCATTTCCCCAAAGACATGCATATATATTAAATTAGAAGATTACTGTATTCCAGTTTCTGCACAGTATTATTATTAATGCTTAATTACAACAATTTCATATATCTCTTTTATCATATTTTTATTGACAACAAGAAAAGGAAATACAGCCAAAGAAAACCAACAAAAATAACTGACTTATATGAAACTATATGAGAACAAACAACATCACAACTTCCCACCACCCCATCCCATGTGGGTCTGCTATTTAAAAAAAAAAAACAAAAAAGGATGAAAAGTTTCTGTGAGTAAACTGAGACACACACCACGGAGGAGCACAGGTCGATGTAAACAACAACAAAAAAAAAAAAAACACAAGGAAAGCTGTACACAGGAAAAACTAAATCATGGAGCAACCCCCAACCAGCTCTTTACTAAATGAATAGTGTAAATCCAGTTACAGATAGTGGAGCCAGAAGAGTTGTTGATCCGAGACACAGAAAGTTCAAGGATGACAAGATTGTAAAAGGAAGACTTCCAGATAGTAGGAGAGACAAGGACTGGAGATTTCCAGCAAGAGGCTAACAGCAATTTAGCTGCAATGGTCGCAGTCATTAACAGTCTCCACTGAAAGAGAGAAAAAGAGATAGAGTGAAGAGAAGAAAGATCTAGGAGGAGAGGAACTTGAGGGTTCAAAGGAACGGGGAAAGAAAAAATTGTAGAGAGGGATTCTGCTACAAACCACCAGAGAGTCACAGCCAGAGGACATTCCGAGAATATGTGGATAAAAGTGCAGGGGACTTTAAAAGGACAAAGGTGACATAAGGGATCTAATTCTAGTCCCATTAAATGGCATCTCCATTTAGGATTTATAAAACAATTTTTAATATTTTGAATGAGTTTTCCAGCACAACGCAGAGAATGCGGAAAGGTCTAACTAACGCCAACATTTCATCCCCTTTTCATGTATTTCAAGGAGCCAGACAGGGCTGTCCTCTTTCCCCGCTTCCTTTTATTCTTTCATGATAGTCTTTAGCAGTAGCTCTCCGCAACTCACACAATATCAGTCCTGTTTTGATTAAAGATATACCCCAAGAGGTTTCATTATATGCATACGATGTTCTTCTTTACCTTGGTAATGTCCCTGCTGATCTTCTCCATGTCCTTGATCTCTTTAATGTCTATTGTCTGGTTATAAGGTTAACTAGTCTAAATCTATTCTTTTCCAATGAAATTCTTCCTGTCATCTCTCTACATTTCCCACTTTCATTCCTCGGACAGTGTCTTTCAGATACCCAGGATTGGACATCTACGCTGGAGTTCAGAAGCTTGCAGCTGCCAACTTTCACCATGTTTTGAAGGGCGTCAGAGAATCCATTTCTTCTTGGTCCCATGTTCCTCTCCCATTCCAATCCAGACTGGCAATTATTAAAATGAATCCACACCCCCCCCCCCGTATGAATTTTGTTAGCTCTATGCTGCCTTTCCCTCTCTCATACCTAAGTTCTGGAAAACTGTTGAATCCCTGGCATCTTCATTCCTTAGGAATCACAAGAGACCATCTATTAAATGGTCCACTTTTATCCGTGACAGGTGGGATGGTGATGTATCTCTCTCTGATTTCGAGCTGTACCACCTTGCCTTTACTCTAAGGCCAGTCTGGAGCTGGGTCTGCTCTCCCCAGCATCCTCCTTCATTGTTGCCCATAGAGATAAAATATATTTCCCCCATTGCACAACTTCATTTCCAGTTGTTTGTAATAAAATAAAGTCTCTTTTCCATACTGTTGGCCTGATTGTTTCTTATACACCTCAGACATAGAGAAGGGTTGAAAAATTGATGGGTCCTCTGCCAAGATGGCACCTCCACACTGCTTTACGTCATAATTCTGCCCTAAATGTCGGAGGCCGTTCATATTTCCTCTTCCCCTTGGTCTCAGTCTGGTATATCTGTGCTAGGAGATATATTTAGTGA
This sequence comes from Polypterus bichir lapradei, assembly GCA_026402145.1. NCBI lineage: Eukaryota > Metazoa > Chordata > Cladistia > Polypteriformes > Polypteridae > Polypterus > Polypterus bichir. The sequence goes on along the minus strand of JANRMT010062808.1, from coordinate 27,230,483 downwards.
GTCAGGGCTGGATACATTCCTTTCTCTTTGATCCAGGCATCCTATCCCTCCACCTCCTATTTTTTCTATTTGCAGCTGAGGTCTGTGCTCAGGAGATGTGGAGTCCCCCTCCCTTTCCCTATTACAAGGTTTCCCCTGTATTCAGTTGCTTCGTCCCTTTCTCATAATTCCAAACCAGTATATGGTCTCTATTCCCTTCTCCATAAAGCTTCCCTCAAAACTCACACTTTCATTTCTATTTGTGACTTTCAATATGTTTTCAATAAAATTCATGCTGTGTGGACTAAGAAAGGTGTTAACATGTGGGGATTGTGCCCAGCAATAGAATCAAAAAATATGTATTTGTTGAAATTGTATTTAGTACTAGGGTGTTGTACTGTTTTAGCTATTATGAATGTAGAGAAAAGCCAAGCAAAATTACACCTTTTATTGGCTAACTAAAAAGATTACAATATGCAAGCTTTTGAGGCAACTCCGGCCCCTTCTTCAGGCAAGATGTAATACAGAAACTGGAGTTCACTGTGTTTATATACACTCTAGGACAAGAAGCAAAATTGGTAAATCTTTAAATGAGAAATCTTGAATGTAAAAATTAATAGATTCATTAAGGCTAGGGTTAATTTAACAAAAGAGAGAAGAACAATGTATGGTCAAGATCTTTGGATAACTGTCCAAAAAAGTCTTTTGAAGTTTCTAATGAGTTTTTCAAAACAATGTGGGTCTGTAGTCAGGTTGTCTGTGTCATTGCAAACAATCCTCATGTCTGACCATAAAACTGTTGTCCCTATTCAAACCATGTTGTAATGTATTAAATTTTAACATGAGTTTAACTTCCCATTTTTTTTTCTCTTGCTGTGTTTTGAAGTGGCCCATAAGCACTGTGACTTTAAAATCCTTCTCACAGTGTCCATGGCTGTTGAAGTAGGCCGCTACAGGAACATCTGTGTTGCCACGTTTAATGTGGAACCTGTGTAAATTCATTCTCTGCCGGAGTGTTTGTCCCATTTCTCCCACATAGAGTGCAGTGTCAGGACATTTCATGCAGAGAATTAGGTAGACCACATTAGATGATCTGCAGGAAAATGATCCCTTTATGTGATGTTCAAGTCAGCAGTGTGGTATAACTGTACGGTCTGTATTGTAAATGTGGGCACACGTTTTACATCTTTTCTGTAGGCAGGGAGATGTGCCATTTTCTTTTGGTTCATTTAGGGAGCTTTGGACAATTAGTTGCTGAAGGTTTGATGGTTGTCTGTATGCCAGGAGGGGAGGTTCAGGAAATACATTTTTCAGGGTCTGGTCATTGTTTAGCATTGGCTGAAGTTCTTTTATAATTTTTCGAAGTGTTTCAAGATGTGGGTTGTAGGTGACAACAAGGGGGATGCGGTTCTTGTTGTCTTTGTTTTTATATTCCAGAAGGATGTCTCTGGGTATGGCAGTAGCTCTTCTTATTTGAGTGTCTGTCGTTTTGGGGGTATAACCTTGTTTGATGAAAACTATTGTCTGAGCTCCTGCAGTTGTTGATCCCGGTCTGTCGGGTCTGAGCAAATACGTATTGCTTGGCTGAAAATAATGGAACTCCTTATATGCTTGGGGTGGAAGCTATCACTTCTTAGGTAGGTCCGTCTGTCTGTTGGTTTGTGAAAAACAGAAGTTACAAGTGTGTTGTCTTTCAGTTGAACGGTGGTGTCAAGGAAGCTGACTTCTGTTTTTGAGTAATTCAGCTTTATGTTGGGGTGAAAAGAATTATATTCATTATGAAAATGGAGGAGGTCCTTCTCACTGGCAGTCCAGATTATGAAGATGTCGTCTATGTAATGGAGATACAACATTGGTTTTAAGATGCACATTGACATGAAATCTTCCTCCAATTTTGCCATAAATAGGTTTGCATAGTGAGGTGCAAACTGACAGCCATTGCAGTCCCCATTTGTTGCAAGTAGCAATCTTGTCCAAAAGAGAATAGATTGTGTCAGAGTGAATTGTATCATTTCTATTACTGACTTTGTGGGTAAATCATATTGTCTGAGGTACGTTTCACATGCTAATATACCATCATCATGTTTGTGTCAAGTGCCTCAACATCCATTGTGGCGAGTAAGGTTCCCTCAGATAAGGGACCTAAAGCAGACAGTTTTTTTAAGAAGTCAGTGGTGTCCTGGATATAGCTGGCTGTGTTGCGGGCCAGGGGTTTAATGATGTGCTCCACCCAACCTGAAACCTTTTCTGTAAGGGAACCAATTCCTGAGATGATAGGCCTTCCTGGGTTCCCTTCTTTGTGGATTTTAGGAAGCATGTAGAAGTAACCCATTTTGGGGTTCTCAGGAATTAAACTGTTTACATGATCCCTGATGTCAAGAGGAAAGATACTATCTTTTTTAATTCCTTTTTGTAGAGATCTGTTGGGTCTTCTTGCAGTTTGTAATAATGCATGGTATTGGACAATTGTCTTTGTGCCTCTTGTATATAATCTAATGTGTGCAATGGTGTCAATAAAGTACACAGAAACAAAAAAGGAGCAAAAATGGACCCGGCAAGAGTAACAGTCTTGTTAATACAATGGGACAGTATTCTACCTGCACAGGATTACGTGATGTCCTGCAGCACATGTGATTTTGTGAATTTCCCCTTGGGATTAATAAAGTATCTATCTATCTATCTGATAATCAGATAGTGGTACAAGCTACAAATACTTTTGTGAAATTTTGGTTTAGTGTAAGTTAATGTGCATTAGTAAAAATATGTTAGTTTTACTCCATAGGCCTTTCTTCTTTTTAATGTTTCATATAGCTTACTATTGCCTTCTTATGTAGCTGGTAATAGTAATGGTTCAGTCATGTTAATGTCATTTGTCAACATTATGTTGTATGAAGATCTAAGTTATTAATGAACCACACCACTTGACGTCTGAGAACTGTTATTACTAACACTCCAAACAAAACAATCAGAACCCACCAAGAGCTATCCCTCCTTGCTTATACAATCTGTGAGAGACCACATTCTGTCTATCCTCTCTTTAAGGACCTTAACACACAGGCACACAGATGCACGGAGAGCTGAGCAATATCAAAGCAATAATTTCAATCAAGGTGCTGGGGAGAGGGTGAATCTGTCCCAGCTGCAAAGCAGGGATTGAATTTTGGGCCAGTTGCTCACAGAACCTACTCACTCATACATCACCACAGGGCAAAATTTGCTTTTGTGAACAAATTTAAAACATTTAAAAACAGCAGTCGCCATAACTTTGTAGGGATGCAAAGAAATGAACTATTTGACAGCCGTCTGGGATATGGTCATTGAAGCAGTAAACCAAACATAACTCTCGTTACCCGTTTCACAAGACTGGAAAGTGTCAGACAGCCTTTCAAATTTGTGAATTTTGAAGCTTACAGAAGGTGGACAATGGACCATATCTGTACATTTCAATGGCTTCAAAAGAAAAAGGGCTCTGTCTTGCAATTTCAGGGAAGACATTATAAGCATGGAGAATCAGTGAGTCTCAAAACTTATATTGTATGCCTGGAAATATGTGATCAGAAAAACAAAATGCATCAAAGTAAGAGACAAATTTGATTGTCTTTGTAACAATCTTCTAAGCAATAATACAATCCAGTGAAAAAGGATGGCATTATGTTATTTTTTAACTAGGAAAGCAAAAAAGTATTCTTGTGTTTAAGTGTCTTATCTCAACTGAATTGCTTAATTAGCAAGAAACAACACCAGGTTAATTGTCTCTTTTAATTTGCTATTTTTATTAAATCCCTCAACATGTTCACTGATAGTTATTTTGGAAATTTCATGTTCATGTTCATTTTATCTAAGGTGTGGCAGACAACAAATTATCATAACTGTTTAATAATATTAATAATTATTTTTCCATTGAGTTATGGATTGTGCATTATAAATCATCCATTTAAGCAAAAAAAGTTGATATATAAGAACTGTACTGCAGGAAATCATAGTAAATTTATTGTGGCATAATCTTATCTTATCAGCTGTTACTCAAAGTATTGCTATTAGAGGATCAAGTTCAACATTATCTGACACTATATGACCTGCAGCCAGTACGTCAAGACTTTGATAGATTTTAGCTAAATTTAATCTTGAAAAATGTGCATGATGCACAAATTTAAGTGGAATTACTGTACCTCATGCTTTGCACAGACTGAAGAAGAGTGTATGATATGAATAATTGAATTCCATTTCTTGTCTGAAATAATAATTGAAAGGTCCTCTTCCTATTTTTGTCTAAGATCGGCCAGGGGTGTGCATCGCAAAATTGGTTGATAAAAGTCTTGAATTGCAACTGATTTTCTCATTGCTAGAAAAGGGATAGTTAAGCATAGACATTGAAGGAAGATCATGAAACTTAGACAGGTTCTTTTTGACCATGTTTCTAATTTGTCTGTAAAAAAAAAAAAAAACAGTTGTGTGTTGCTGGATGTCTGTGGTAAATGATCCAAGGCTTAATGCACATTGTAAATATAGAGATCTCTAAAGTTATGGATACCAAAACATTCCATGATTTGGTTAGGTAAGGATGAAATATATGATTGGTGTGCACTCTAGCACTGGGGAATACTATATGTGCCTTAAAGTGTTTTCTTCACATTTTAAGCAATTTTTGAATCACAACTGTTCAAGTTCAAGTTCAGTTGTGATCACAAAAATATTTGTGCATCATCTTTTGAATTGAGCTGTCAATTACTCAACAACAACATCAACATTTATTTGTATATCACATTTTCATAGAAATGATGTAGCTCAAAGTGCTTTACAAGAAAAAAAATATATAAAAATTCGGCAATACTAATTAACAAAGAATAAAGTAAGGTCCGATGGCCAGGGAAGACAGAAAAAACAAACAAACTCCAGAGTGCTAGAGAAAAAAACAAAATCTTCAGTGGTTCGAAGGCCATGAGACCACCCAGCCCCCTCTAGGTATTCTACCTAACATAAATGACCTCAATCAGTCCTCATGGTTTTCATGCTTCACGTGGAAGAATTGGACAATGATAGTCTTGTGGACCTCTGGCCTTCAATCCAACAATGTAGGGACTGCACAATGCTTTGATCAGGTGGTGGTGGTGCAGATCGCCACCACAGAAAACCACAAAGAGAACAGCAAAGCAAAGTAGGGGTTAGTACAGATTATGGAGCCACGAAAAAAATTATAATTAAATGCATATACAGAATATCAGAGTTACACTAAAATGAGAATGTATGAGAAAGCCATGTTAAACTAGCATGTTTTTAGCAGTTTTATTAGCCTAGTGAATTTCTATTGTTAAACTATTTCAGATTTTAGTTGCATAACAGCGGAAGTCTGACTTACCACTTCTTTTAAGTTTAGCTCATGGAATTATAAGCAGACACTCATTTGAAGATCTAAGGTTAGGATTTGGAGTGTAAGGTGAAAAGCATTCCGAAATATGGGATGGAGCAAGATTATTTAAGGCTTTGTAAACCATAAGCAGTATTTTAAAGTCAGATCTAAATGACACAGGTAACCAATGTAGTGACATCAAAACTGGAGAAATGTGCTTGGATTTTCTTTTCCTAGTTAAGATTCTAGCAGCTGCATTCTGCACTAGTTGCAATTGATTGATGTCTTTTTTGGGTATTCCTAAGAGAAGTGCATTACAGTAATCTATCCATCCATTATCCAACCCGCTATATCCTAACTACAGGGTCACAGGGGTCTGCTGGAGCCAATCCCAGCCAACACAGGGCGCAAGTTTACTCGGGCAAGGTTCAGATTTAACACTGATCACCAACACAAATGATAGCTGTTTGCTATATTGTTTTAACCTCCTTAGCATTATGTTTACCCCAAATTTAATAGCAGTTCGGATGTACAGGCTGTATGCATAAGTTTCATGATCCGATGACCAATTCACATTGTCCTTACTATAGCTTGGTTCCAACTAATGGTTCGCTTTCAGTTTGTTCTAAAACTGGCTTTATATCTTCTCGTTTACTAGCAATTGTGTTTTGGCTGAAGGCTTCATCCCACTCATGAATATACATGTTACCTTAAAGTGGCAGAACACATAGAAATATCCATGATTTTTGTAGCATAATGTTATTTCATTCACTAGATGGCAGCAGAGTACTGTCCCAAAAGTTATTCAGGTTTGATATTGTAAAGCAGATTGTTAAACGTCACACTGAGTCAGACTTGGAGTTAACCGTACTAACATAAAATTCTGAACTCGAGTTATGTACAAGGTTAATGCCAAGGAGGTTAAGAATATATCAACACCACATCAGACCAAACAGCATTAATGGTCATATTATCAAAACAAATTTAAAAAGAAATCATGTTCAGGTAATTGAAAGTTTAAAATACATTTTTTGGAACTATAATGTGAAACTAGCATTGAAATTTACTTTTTAAAATGATTCATATTTCTGTTAAAATATTCCATTATTTTATTTTTAAGATAATAGTGTTTGCAAGTGAACATACATAATGGTTACTCAATCGTTCTTGCTTCCGCAGTATAATTTGAAATCTCTTGAATTGTAAATGATGACTGGAAATTCTTAGCTTATTGTGAAATACTACTAGCTGAATATATACTGTGCAAAAGCTCCCCCAAATATATTTTAAATATATAACAACCCAAACGGAACTGACCACAGAGATCAATACATAGCACACCAATCACCCAGGACTTACTGGACGTAATTGAAAACAAGCAATTCCTTGTTGCATAAAATACTCTTGTATTGAGAAGTTAAGTGTTCTATAGGGTGGTCCAGATCTAATTATGCAATTTTCATTACGCTATAACTTATTAAGTTTATTACATAGAAAATCAAAAAATCCCAGACCATCGAGAAGTGTGTGAACTGACGACATGAAGAATCGTCTTTCCGCCATACTGGAATCGTCCCCGCATAAATCAAAGTCATCCAGATGATCTGGATCTGCATAATTAGATCTGGAGCACCCTGTATAGTACTTTAAGGGCAGAGCAGTGTTTACGTTTGACTGTAATGCCAAAAGACTTGCTAAAATGTGATTAAGATTACATTCCCAACATCTGAAGTGTTTTCCAAAAGAATGTATAGGATGTTTTTCCTATTTATATTGTTTTCATACATCTGCCCAAAGTTAAAGATATCATGGCAACTATTTTGGTGTTTATTGTTCCTCTAAGGTTCTGACATTAAAGGAGCTCCTTCTGTGTATTGCCTTAGTTTCTATAATAACAAGATGGACCTCATTTCTCTGTACCACTATTGAAGACTGGTTTATTTAAGACAGGTATTCTCAGACTTACTTCTTTATGTTCAAACTACTTTCTCAAGCACATATTCCTGTGTTTATTAGAGCACATTATCGGCATCTTTTTTAGTGGATTCTTTCATTCATGAAATACCAAACACAGTTTCTTTTATCTTTCTACGCAAATCTTTGAATATTCTATTCACTTCTTTTAGAGTTATTAAACATATTTGCCTTCTGTGTGTTTAAAGGTAGGTTTGTGCTTTTCTCTTATGACCTCTTTCTTTAGTTTACTTTACTGCAGTTCTTTAGTTGCCTTATCCATATTTTGACAGTTTTACCTACTCCTTTGTTATTTTTTTATGCCTGAATGATTGTGGATCATTTTACAGTCTTTCTAGAATACTTCTTAGCTCTCTATCTTACATTTTCAATATCGCCTTTAACTAACACAACTAGAGAAATACATCTCTTCGTGGCAGTAGAAGTCATTCCGCACTCACTTAAGCCTGAGTTCACAGCTGAAAGTAACGGTTTTGTGGCTGAGAGGGTGTAAAGGCCCAGCATGCTGTGGGGTCAGCTCATGGTAGCCTGATAGTGATTTATTGCTAATGTATGAGCATATTCTGCTTTCTCGCCAGTTCTGAAGCATAGACTCTGGCCATCCACGGTCCTAAAGTTTGGGTTTATTAGATGGATGGATAGATTGTCAGGATAATGAATTTCTTACAGTCACATCAAATAGGCATTGTTGAATCCAAAGTAAATTAAAAGGAATAACAAAAAAGACAGAAGATGTAAATAGACCTTTATGTCTGAGTAAATATCTTGCCAAAGTGAATCTCTTATCTGTTGAGAATGAACAGAAACATTTCAACTAAAGATTTCAGTTGAAGGCAAGAATTAACCTTCATTTTATGAAATACACCAAAATGTAAACTTCTTTGATTCATCCATACATTTTTGAGCATGTCCATTCAATTCAGGGTCACAGTGAGTTGGTGCACAATCTAGCAGAACTACATAGAGAGAAGTTCTAATGTGATTAAAATACTAAAACAGATAAATCACCAGAAGTCAGATTTTTTTAAAAAACGTATGTACACACAGAATCAGGCTCAAATTATGCATTTACAACTTCCCATGGAAAATTCAGGATTTATTAAAAAAAAAAAACAACAACTTAAAGGAAGAATGTGGGTACTGTATATACAGTATGTTTCCAACATTGTGGAGAAATGGAGAAATGGCGGCACCGTTGGTCAAGTAGGGAAATGCAGCCAAACAATCTAAATGAAAACTGACGCAAATAATAATTCACATCACCAGGCTGTTATTATAAAGAGCATTGACATAACAAACATATTAAAGCTCAAAAGTGGCCACCTACCAAGTTGTTTTGCCTGCCTAAAGTAAAGTCATCCCTGATGGAGGATCGCTGGAATTGTGGGGTAGAGGGGTCCTTTCATTGGACTGGCTGGCCCAGCACTGTTTCAGCTGTGGAATGGCCAAATGGGGGAGATAGCTTGATGGCTGAGGTCTCCAGGACTCTAACAAAATCCAAATCATATTATGTGATATCATCCATCCATCCATCCATTATCCAACCCGCTATATCATAACTACAGGGTCACGGGTGTCCGCTGGAGCCAATCCCAGCATCTACTGTTAAATTCTGCTCCGTACTTGTAACATTTTTATTTTTATACTGTATTGAGGATTTGTTCTGTTCTGTGTATTGTAATGTATTGTATTGACCCCCTTTTTTTGACACTCACTGCACGCCCAACCTACCTGGAAAGGGGTCTCTCTTTGAACTGCCTTTCCCAAGGTTTTTTCCATTTTTTCCCTACAAGGGTTTTTTTTGGGAGTTTTTCCTTGTCTTCTTAGAGAGTCAAGGCTGGGGGGCTGTCAAAAGGCAGGGCCTGTTAAAGCCCATTGCGGCACTTCTTGTGTGATTTTGGGCTATACAAAAATAAATTGTATTGTATTGTATTGTATGTAGTTTAGTTCCCTTTTTACGAGGGTCAATGCTATGTGATTGCACTGAAGAACATTTTAGTTTTTTGTTGGTTTAGGGTTAGTTGTCATTTCTAAGGATTAGAAACCAAAGCGCAGCAAAAACACAAGCATGATTCACTTCCAATGTACAGATTCCTGTAAATATCATACAATATAGCCTATTCATAACCTAACTGTGCAAATGGCCATTAACAAAAGGAGCAAGATTTTTTTTGTCCGTGATAAATAGCTTAGGAGCCAATTTTGGCTCCCAAGAGTCATTTGGTTTTCCTGACATAATTGGGGCAATTGGCAGCACTCATAGCAATAAGGGCACCCAGGCAAGAGTGATGCTGCTTTAGCTAACTGTGAGCAGTGACTTTCTGCTAATACACAAGTCATCAAGATGGGGTAGGATGGGTTGACAGATATTGAGGCTCGGTGGTGTGGTCTACCCAGGGCCGGATTTTCCTATAGGCTAACTAGGCTTCAGCCTAGGGCCTCAAGATCAAGAGGGGCCTACATTCAAATTGTTAGCAATTTGAACAAACTTAAAAATGGGAGGTGAAAGGGCCTCATAAGTGGAATAGCCTAGGGCCTCTTTTCATCTAAATCCGGCCCTGGGTCAACCCATAATTCATTTTAAAACTTTTTAAAACAGCAGTCCACATGATACTGCTGTAAGTGCTGGCTGTTTTTTGGAAGGATAATTTGCTGAACCACGTGGTTTATCATATGACCTATATTATTCAGTATAAAAGCCATCACGTCATTACATGTACTAGCTAATAGTGGCAATCTACCTAGATGCAGGCTCCTTTTGCCTCTTCCTGACCCTGTGCTTCAATGCCTTGTGGAGTACACCATAGATACATGTGGCGGTGTCTTGATGCGTCAGGTGGGAAGCTGCCCTACCAGCCAATACAGAGGTAAGTTAATAAGTATAGTCCATATATGGTTGTGTCAGGGTGGCAACCGAGCAAAGTTCGAGGTGCACACATTTGCAAGATGATTTTGATTTATAAAGGATAAATTTCATACAAATGTTCATACGCCTGGTTTTATAAATCAGGATTTTTCAGGCATACACATTTTTTTTTTTTGCATATCTGTATTTACACGCTCAAATCCACGCAAAATTTTATAAATGAGATGCCAGGACTGGTTCACATTTAGCCTAGAGTACAGATGGACGTTAGTGTTTAGATATATAAATAATTAATGCACTGCAGTCTTGGGGCATTCCTAAAAATTAGAAACTCACAAATGATGTCCCCATTATTAAAAAAGCTATAATGTTTGTCATTGGCAAATTAATGCAGGCAATTAGTAAAGAAAATATTGAACAATACCTGTCAAGTTCAGGTATATTACTAAGCAGTCAACAAGGTTTTATTTGGAGGAGTTCATGTTTCATGATATACTCAAATACTATGAGGAAACAACTAAAGCACTTATCCATAGAGGTGTATATAATATTATTTATCTTGCTTATTTCCAAAAACCTCCCATAAGCTACTACAGATTCAAATAAAATAAGTCTTAGCTGAAGGTGCACTGTCTTGGTGTAAAGTTGATCAAATAATGAAAGCAAAAGTTTATAGTGCAAAGTACTTTTTCTGAAATACAGAGGCAATACTAAAAGTGGTGTCCATCAGAGATCAGTGCTAGAACCAGTGTTCATTTTAAACACAGCCTCATTGTTTTAGACCCACTGGCAAAACCAAACAGAAATTCGTTATTATTTTAAAAACTGCCTAAAATCATTAATGTTCTCACAGCTATTAAAAGTCAAGATGGAGTTATAGAATTTAGGGGTAAATGTTGACTGTGAACTGAATTTTAAATCATATATTAATCAGATCACTAGGACAGAATTTTTTCACTTAAGAAATATAGCAAAAGTTTGACTTCTTATATCATTGAAAGATGCTGAGAAATTAGTTTACTCTTTTGTTTTCAGTCGACTAGATTACTGTAACACACTCCTCTCAGGACTACCCAAAAAAGACATCAATCAATTGCAATGAGTGCAGAATGCAGCTGCTAGAATCTTAACTAGGAAAAGAAAATCTGAGCACATTTCTCCAGTTTTGATGTCACTACACTGGTTACCTGTGTCATTTAGAATTGACTTTAAAATATTGCTTATGGTTTACAAAGCCTTAAATAATCTTGCTCCATCTTATACAGTATATCGGAATGTCTTACACCTTACACTCCAAATTGTAACCTTAGATTTTCAAATGAGTGCCAGCTTAGAATTCCAAGAGCTAAACTTAAAAGAAGTGGTGAGGTGGCTTTCTGCTGTTATGCACCTAAAATCTGGAATAGCCTGCCAATAGGAATTCACCAGGCTAATACAGTGGAGCACTTTAAAAACTGCTAAAAACTCATTACTTTAACATAACTTCATCTTAGTTAAATACTGATGCTATGCACATTCAATTAATTATCATTACTATTCATGGTGGCTCCAAAATCTGTCCTAACCCCTACTTTCTCTTCTGTTCTTTTTCCGATTTTCTGTGTTGGCGATCTGCACCACCACCACCTAATCAAAGCACCATGATGTCCCTATATTGATGGATTACAAGCCAGAAGTCCACGTGACCGTCATCATCAAGTCCTTCCATGAGAACCCTGAATACAATAAGGACTGATTGAGGTCATTTATGTTAAGTAGAATGCCTAGAGGGGGCTGGGCAGTCTCATGGCCTGGAACCCCTGCAGATTTTATTTTTTCTCCAGCCGTCTGGAGTTTTTTTTTTTGTTTTTTCTGTCCTCCATGGCCATCAGACTTTACTTTTATTCTATGTTAATTATCCATCCAACCATCCATCCATTATCCAACCTGCTATAAACTAACTACAGGGTCACAGGGGTCTGCTGGAGCCAATCCCAGCCAACACAGGGCGCAAGGCAGGAAACAAACCCTGGGCAGGGTGCCAGCCCACTGCAGGGCACACACACACACACTAGGGACAATTTATAATCGCCAATGCACCTAACCTGCATGTCTTTGGTCTGTGGGAGGAAATCGGAGTACCCAGAGGAAACCCACGCAGACACGGTGCGAACATGCAAACTCCATTTAGGGAGGACCCGGGAAACGAACTCGGGTCTCCTAACTGCGTGGCAGCAGTGCTACCCACTGCGCCACCGTGCCGCCCTCTATGTTAATTAGTGTTCTCTTATTTAAATTCTTACTTTGTCTTTTTTCTCTTTCTTCATCACGTAAAGCACTTTGAGCTACATTATTTGTATGAAAATGTGCTATATAAATAAATGTTGTTGTTGTTGTTGTTGCTATAATTAAAGCTCAGTGTTTTGAAAAAAAATCATATTGCCTTCCCTGAAACCGTGTTACAATGCATTTCTTTATTCACTCAAAGAAGACCAAATTTCTGCAACTCCAGTTTTTATGAACATTCTAATTCAATTGCAATTTAATAGGCAGACTATAATCTACTAAATGAGAGCTTTCAAATGACACCACATTCTACTTTCTATATTTGAGAATTTTTTTTTGGATGTCTTTGAGTCTTTCGAGTATTGGTGTTGTATCTTGGACACAAAGTATAATTTTTAACCAACTATATATATTCTGACAGAGTAAGATCTGCCCTTTAAAATGATACGTAATGAAACAAAACCCATTGGTTTTCCACTAATGGATATGTATGCTATGGAAACTTACTTACTTTTACTGAAAACCGTAAAACCAGGGAAAAGGGTCCTGCTTTTGTAATGCTTCAAAACTGTAAAACTAGACACAATACTTGTAGATTTCTAGTAACAATATATTTTCTGGATGTTCCTGACACATTTGCTAAAACTTTTATAGTTCTTGGAAGCTTATACCAACACATATGGAAATAAGAATAACAATACAAGTGCATTTCTTGGTAAAAACATTAAAGAATTTTGCAACTTACTTGGATGTAACATATTCTCCAGCTGTAAAAGAAATGTCTGACCTTTATTTTGAGGGGCAGAACATCAATATTAAGTGAAGGATGATGTAGTTATAGCCAGTGAAATCAGAGTAGCAAAAAACAACATAAAGATTTTTTTTTTTTAATGATCTTGACAAAAGAGTAACTCTCAGTCATTTTCTAACCTGCTTATTGCTGAACAGGGCGCCAGTTCGTCACAGGGCGAACACACACACATTCATAAACACACCAACTACTCTATAGGTGTGGTTTAGGAAATGATAGTCCACCAAACCTGCATATCTTCAGACTGCGGGAGGAAACCAAAGCACCATGAGGAGACCCATGCAGACATGGGGAGAAAATGCAATCTCCACACATGAAAGACCTGGGACATGAACACTGGTCTCCTTACCACGAGGTGCCATGCCTTCCCAAAAGAATAACTGACTGCTATGGTTTCATTATGATTTCATTTTTTTCTGTCCTTTTTAAACTTTCCTTTAGTATAAACATATGTTTTAGGGAGGAAGGAATATAGTCATTGCATTCACTACATTAAAGATCAATTACTTTTCTCACAGTGGCATTTTGTTTTTGTTATGGGTGCCACCATTTTCAGCTCTTTGTTGTCTTATTTGCTAGGGACAGTTAACCGGAAGTATGTAATGCATGACATCATGGGGTCATAGGTATAAAGGCCAGCATTGGACACTTCCTGGTTTGTCCAAGTTTGTGGATATTGTGAATACTGTATATACTCGTGTATTTTTTTTTTTTTACATATTCTTGCTTCCTCCAGTCTCGCACCAGTTTCTCAGACACTTCAAATTTTGTTGCAGCAACGTAGTTACCGACTTTTTTCGTCACATCAACAACTTTTAATTTAAAACCAGCTTCATATTTTCTTCAAAACGTTCATCGTAGATAAGGAATGCTCTTATGATAAAGGTGTATGAGGGTGTGAGATACAAAAAACACAAAACAGTGCAAACGTCACTTTGGAATAGTTCAGGTATTACCGTATTGTCTCGTAGACACAATACATATAAAAAAAAAGGCAGTGTGTCCATGGTTACTCTCTCAGGTGGGTGTTAGCATATCATAATCTCTTGGACCAATAACATGAGTTTTCTGCATTCGACTTATATGACCGACATTATAAAATACCGGAAATTATACGGTAAAATCAAGCCCCGACTTATCCACGAGAGAACTTAAACATGAGTATATACGGTACTCTTTGCAACTGAATCGCTTGGTTTTTCTGGCTAATGACATTCAGTTGTATTCTTTGACTTTCTGAATTCCTCTTTTTTGATAAGGCAAAAGAATGGCTTTATTAATTTTGTTTTGACATGTGTTTTGTTCTGACTCCATTTCACCTACTGGTCTTTCCATTAGTCTTATATACAACTAATGAGCTGCTCAAGGCTGTATATAATACTAAAATAGCAAAATGAATACAGATAGACTTTGGCAGAAAAGAGACAGATAAAATTTCATTTAAATGTAAAGTATTATGTCTAAATAAGAAATTCAAATTTTGGATTTCAAAATATAATTGTGGTCTAAGACTTGAAAATATGCCTTATGAAAAGGACTAAGTGGTTATTGGAACTTGTTACTGTGCATATCCAGTGTACAGAAGTGATTAAGAAAACTCATAGGATGTTAGTTTATATAGAATGATATTCTGAGTACAAATTAAGAGAGATTAAAAAACACATTAGTAAGGCCTCACTTGGGGTATGGTGGACAGTTTTGGACTCAGTATTCTAAAAAAATGTCCGGAGAAGAGCAATTATACTGATTCCAGGACTATAGGATATGAGCCATGAGGAGAGATTGAAAGAGCTTAATCTTTCCAGTATTAGCAAAAGAAGGTTAAATGATAGAAGTGTTATTTAGCTGTGTGAAAGGATTCACAGAAAGGTTTGGGGGCAGCCACCCGTATACTTGAAATTGGCTGCCAAAAGTGAAGATTGTGGTTCAAACTTTACATTCTTTAGTCTAGAACAAGAATAAACAGATAAGGAAACATGGCGGCTTTAAAGTCGGGCAGGGGAAGTGATGTCATCAGGGCAGGAACCAGAAGTTGCGTAATCTGGCCAGGAAACTGGAAGTAATGTCATCTGGCCTGGAACAGGAAGTGATGTTATCAAGGCTGGAAACAGGAAGTGATGTCATCAGACCCAGGGGAAATTTCCCATGGTCGGTCTGAGAAAGAGTAAGGATCAGTGCACTCTACCATTCCCTGGTCTGGCGTGGAATTACGTCCCTTCGAGCCTTTTAACTGCCTCCCATGAACACATGTGTGATAGCGGTTATCTAAAATTTTAAAAATTACACAGGGGCACAGGTAGAAATGGTTTTATGGTCAATTTTGCACAAATGTTCAAAAGTTTTTCTTCACTCAGAGAGCAATAGACATGTAAAACAGATTATCTGGTTTTATGGTAGATCCTACTACTTTGGAGATGTTAAAACCTGTTTGGATGATATTTTGCAAGAGTTCGGTGAATAGGAATTGAAAAGCTGTGTTAGGGTAGTAAGCATGTTCTTGTCTAATTGCCCTTCTGAAACAAACCACCAGTGGCACATTTACCAAACAGAGATTTGAGAGTTTAAGGAATGTATTTATTATAACACACACACATATATATATATATATATATATATATATATATATATATATATATATATATATATATATATATATATATATATAAAGCAAATAAGCACATTTTAAATATACTGTAAAATAGCAACAACTAGAAAAGTGCAATACAACAACTGGTATTTGATCCCCATCATCAACGATTATCTCTTTTGCTTCACTTCCATCAAGTCAGCAATACTGTGTAATAAATCCCATTGGCAACTTTATGTATATGATATATGATAAAATCTTGAATATTTCTTGCCCAACAATAATAAGTTCAATAAAACATGCAGTTTAACAGCTTTTGTTAAAATTGCTGGTTAAAATGTAAGTTCAACATGGGATGCACATGTGGAAAGCTCTTCTTGAGATGCACTTGAGTTGCAGCAATGGGATTAGCATTCATAAGCCCCTGTCAATACCTCATGTATTGTAAATTTGCTCTTCCATTGTCTGCTTGTTTGCACATATATAGTTAAGCAACTAAAAACATTTTCATTTCATTACCTGGGCAGGACATTTAGATAAGACATTAGACAAAGAGGTGGAAAAACAAATATGGAATAATTCAAACATAAAAAAGAATAATAAAAACGTATTTTGTAAAATATTAAGAGGAATAGTCAGTCAGTTAGTCATTGTCCAACCCGCTATATCCTAACACAGGGTCACAGGGGTCTGCTGGAGCCAATCCCAGCCAGCACAGGACGCAAGGCAGGAACAAACCCCAGGCAGGGTGACAGCAGTAAGAGGAATAGTTTGAGAAAAAAAATTGAAGAGAAAAAAAACATTGATTCGTCAGCCTCTATGACACATTTCCCACGGCAGAGCTTGAATTTTTGATGATGTAGATGCTTCTGTGATTAAACACCTTAAAAATTGCTATGTGTGCATAAGCTAGGGTATGCTACCCTTCTCTGTTGCTCCAATTCTGTTGCTTATTTAAGTAGAATGCATTTATTTTTCCACATAATAAACTGGTTTTAGCATGTTGAACTGACTGGCTCTAAAGAAAGGATTTGTACGAGCTACCACAGTGAACAAAAAATTACATAACATTCAAAACAATAGTATTACCCTTTGAAGCAGAAACGGACCTGACAATTTATGTTTTAATGTACATACATACATTCTCAAACCCACTTAGTCTAACTCAGGGTCAGTGAGGTTCAGAAAATATCCTGCACTAAGTGTAATACGGGAATAACTGTGAACAGGACATCAGTCCATCACTGGACACGCACACACACAGTCCCACTCTTACTCAAAGTTGTTAGTCCACCAACCTCTCACTTCTGGAGATATGGCCAGAAACCCACACAGACACACACACACACAAACACACACACACAAGGAAAATATAAACTGAACAGTACACAAGTGTGGTTAATCAAAGAGTAAAATAATCTCAATTAAATTTTTTACCCCGTCAAATCTGAGGGTAACCATCACATTTTCATAGATCATGTAGCAGCAGATGTAGCCAAGTCCACAGAATGTATTTTCCTAGAAACTGTGACCATAGAGGACTTGACTA
The DNA here is from genome assembly GCA_026402145.1 of Polypterus bichir lapradei. NCBI lineage: Eukaryota > Metazoa > Chordata > Cladistia > Polypteriformes > Polypteridae > Polypterus > Polypterus bichir. The sequence continues at coordinate 27,213,105 of JANRMT010062808.1, read as the reverse complement.
AAACAGTTGGTGAAATTTTTAAACAATGAAGTCATACTTTTAAAACTGATAAACTGAGAAGAACTGAATTTTTAAGACAAGGAAAGCTGAATAAGCTTATTGGACATTTTGAACAAGTAATAAGGATAATCTTACCATGTAGCTAAAATTACAAGGTAAACACAGGAAAAATACCAGAGTAAAAATGTAGGTAAACTGTCATGGTCCTGTTCAATCAGTGTTTCATTTATTCTTTACCAGACAAATCCTAGTTTAAAATATGTATTGTCTTTTAGAATGGTCTGTTTTGTTCAGTGGACTTTAGGTTTTTCCTGTATCCATTTAGCTCTTTCTCCATCATTGTAAACAAACAGAGCTTTTGCATGTCCACATCCTAATCAGGTGATTAGAGCAATGCACTCTCTACCTGTTAAAATCTCCTACCCACCTCTCAACAAGTTTAAGAAGTAAGCAAAAAATAGCCCTGTGAGGGGCAAGACATGGACTTGACTACATCCAGAATCCAAGTGGAGTAGAAATGCGAGAAAACATTTTGGAGGCTATTTTATTGTGGAAGGGTTTTGGAGTGACCCTATCCTAAGTCTGTTATGTAAACCCACGGATGTGTCCTCCACCCCAACTCTTGTTCTCTTATCTTTGCACTTACCTGGACTGGAAGGAGACATAGCCTGCAGCTAAAATACACTTGGCCATAGGATTAATGGATCAGTTCTGCACCCAGAACTGGCTGCTACTGTGCTTCAGTTTGTATATTAAAGGCCATCATTTCTTTATTCATTTATACCCCCAATGGCAGGACAGAGTAAATATTAAATGCAAGCAAGAGAAGCAGACAATAAACTTTTATCCGGTCATTATAGTCCTTAGCATTCTTATTCTTAATGTGCTAAAAAGCGAAAGCAAATAAAAGTAATAATAATAATAATAAGTTGCATTTATAGACCGCATTTCACAAATTCAAGGTCACTGTACATACAGAATTAAAAAAAGAGACAAAAGTTCGTAGAAGACGAAAGTTTTCAATTGAGATTTAAAGGTGCAGAAAGAAGTGGAATCTGGGAGAGACAGAGGAAGAGAGTTCCAGAGTTGAGGGGCTAGAGCACTGAAGGACCTGCCTCCCAGGGTGGAGAGTCTGGTAAAGTAAATAGGTGTGGCACATCACCATACAACCTGGTTATTTCAGCTGCCATAGACGATGATGGCTAACATACACAAATGTGCGTGCCATTGAGTCTCTTAAGGTTACTTCGCTGTGGCTTCTTGGTTCACTCTTCTTCTTCTCCTTCCTGGTTCTTCTGTGTCTCTTCAATACTTTCACTTCAAGCTGCTGACATTTTAAAGCTTATCAGGGCCAAGGTGAATATCCTAACCTATCTCTGTCCAATGTCTTTTTGACAGGCCATATCAGTATATGTGTATGAGGTGTGCATGCATGAAGATAACCAATGGTTTGAAAGCATCAGTTTAACACAATTGTAAGGTGCAGAAAATTACCATTTTACAAGTTCTTACCTTTTCATCTTGCTAGGCTGCACTTTTTAAAGTGTGTTTCATTTTGATAGTTTTGCCTTCCACCAAGAAGAAACTACCAACACTGCCTCTACTAACACTTCCTCTTTCTATGATTAGACAAGGTACTTGTACAGAGATCACAAGTTCAGCTAAAGAAGAGATCTTATAGTATTAACATAATCAAATCTTTCCTAGCGCTTTATAAATATGAAATAGAATAAACTCACATTCCTTTAAACAGATTTACTTGGGAGGTTAATAAAAATGTGTTCTTTTTATGCTTGTACTTGTAATGTCTTTTGAAGACAGCTTTCATGATTATTTCTAAGTGGCTAAAGGTCTGCAAAAGTGCAGAAAAGAAAAAGACATTCACCATAGTAAAAATAAGTGCTGCAAAAATACAGGACTGAGTACTTACTAAATGTTTAATTGGAGCTAAATAACCCAACAGACCATGGATAAAACTTACCATTATGCTGAATGAAAAAAGAGAAGACACAAGCAAGAAATATCAAACTGTAAGTATGCTATGATATACTGTACTGCTGTAATTATAACAATTAAAGGGAGTGGGAATATCTAGAGGCCCATATTCCCTGTCAGGATACTACAGTGCCTATAAAACTATTCACCCCTTGAGAAGTTTTCAAGTTTTATTTCTATAAAACATTGAATTGTGTGGGTTAAACTTGACTTTTTTGACACTGATCAGCAAGAGAAATTCTTTAATATCCTGAATTTGACTTAACTTAATAACTTAATAAAAAATATGAAGCACAAAATAACGGATCACATTAAAGTTCAACAATTTCAGTCAGTTTTTACTAGATGCTCTTTTGGCAGCCATGACAGCCTTGAGTCTGTGTCCATAGGTCTGTATCAGCTTTGCACATCTGCACACTGCACGTTTTCCCCATTCTTCTTTGCAAAACTGCCCAAACTATGTCAGGTTGCAAGGGGATCATGAGAGAACAGCTGGATTGAGATCTGAACTCTGACATGGCCACTCTAGGACATTGAAATTGTTGTTTTAAGCAATTTCTGTGTAGCTTTTTTTAATCTTGGGGTCATTTTCTTGCTGTAAAACAAATCTTCTCCAAGTTCTTGCAGACTTCATTGGGTTTTCCTCCAAACCTTTCCCTGAATTTTGCTTTATTCATTTAACCCTCTATCCTCACAAGCCTTCTAGGGCCTGCTGCGGAGAAGTGTCCCCATAGCATGATGCTTTTACCACCATGTTTCACAGAGGGGATGGTGTGTTTTTGATAATTTGCAGTGCTTGGATTATGTCATACATTCAATTTAATCTGATGATCAAAAGGCTCAGTTTTGGTTCCGTCAGACCATAGACCTTTTTCCAGTCTGCCATGTGTCTTCAGGCAAACTCTAGCCAATATGTTAAGTGACTTCCACTTTGCATTCTTCATTAAAGGTGGTGAAGCAATCGGGCAACAGTTGTCTCTCCTATCTCAGCCACTCCTTCAGAGTTATCAAAGGTTTCTTGGTAGCTTCCTTAACTAGTCTTTTTGCACGATCACCAAGTTTTTGTGGACGGCCTGCTTTAGGCAGATTTAGATCTGTACTTTTTCCATTTTTTAATGATTGATTTAAATGAACTCAAGGGATATTCAATGACTTAGATATTTCCTTCTCTTCATCCCTGACTTGTGCTTTTCAATCACCTATTCATAATGTTGCTTGGAGTGTTGTTTTGTCTGCATTGTGTAGGTTAGGCCACCATACTGACTCATCACAAGTTGGACCTTCCAGATAAGGTGCATTTATGCTAAAATCAATTGAAACCCCTTGACTACAGACAGGTTATCTACATTTAACTAACAGCTAAAACCACTTGGCTGCACAAATGATGATTTAGCTGTGCCATATTAATACATAAGAATACTTACATGATCAGTTATTTTTTTACACTTAGTTTAAAACACTTAGTAGAGATCTCTTTTCATGTTGTGCATAGTGTGCCTACGGTCTGTGTCAGAATGTAGGAATAGTACTTTCATTTTGTTTTTGTAGGAAAACAGTGTTGTTCTGCCTTAGTAGTGTGGGTGTGTAGGAAACTTGAACAGCCCAGTGTGTTAATGGGGGAACGGGGTAATTAATTAAGCACGTGTGGATTAGTGATTTACGCCACCATCCCTCATTATCGGCTCCATGGGTGAAAAAGGGCAGTGTCTATGCTATCAATTATAAAAGGCTTAGCATAGGCAGAGTAGGGGGGAATTGTGAAGGAGAGATTGGAAGAACAAGCGAAGGTGATTGCAATCAAAAAGTGAATCTGAAGTAAACTAGCTGGCCTGATAAACACGAGAAAGGGAGACACAGAATGGCAATGGACTGTAGTGTAAAGAACAGAGTTTGCATAGACAGCAGGGTTGATCCTGCCCCACTGCAGAAAGGGGCAGGGGAGAAAATTTGGACATGGGATTGTTCTTTGAGGTGGTAGAAGGAGAGTCCAAGGGTTCAAGTTCACAGATGAAGGGCATGCCTGCTGACAAATGCACATCAGAGATGGGACTGTGGATGTTTTATGTAAGCATGAGTGCAAGGAGTTTATGGAGAGAGCATAGTGTTGCTAGAAGGCTTCGTTGGTAAAAGTCTGAGGTACAGTATGCAATGGGGCTCTGTTAACAGATAGAGAGCAAGGAAATGCTTACTCTCTGAATGGGACTGCTATTCTTTCTATATTTTTTATGGATCTTATTTATTTATTGACTAAAGGAAATGCGTTGATTTTTATGGAATTTATTTACCGTAGACATTATGGAAAATAAAAAGTCATGTATTAGCATAAATAGACATAAAGCTAATTAAGAGTTCTATAAGCATTAAACTTAGTGTGAAGTAGATATGTCAAGCAAATAGTTGAATAAAGGCATTTGTCATATTTAATTTTTAGTTAAGCTCAAAGTGAAATCACCAATATTGGGTAACTTGAAAGATAGAGCAGGAAGAGAATGACGTACAAAAACTACCCGAGGACAGAGAAGGCAGAACGGGGTGAACACTTGTTGTTTGAAGGCCAGTTTGGAAAATGGAAGCAAGGAATGATACTAATGACAAAATGCAGAAAACATTGGTGGCCATGAAAAGCCCGTGAGAAGCCAGCTGGAGTAGTGAGAAAGAATAGACAGTAAAGGCATTGTTTCAAATGAGGTCAAGATGATAAGAAATAGTTATATAAACTGTGATTTTTGGCTTGTTCGGGGCTCAGCTCAGTTTGGCTTAATTAGGTTGGGTCCGTGTTATTGTTTATTGCAATAAACCTAATTACTCTGTTTGCCTATCCTCCGACTCCCAGAGCCTTCATTCAAAGTGCATATTTTTCGCTTCAACAACATTTAAACTGCATGTGGACACTTCTCTGTTTCAATTAATAAGCAATTTGCACCTTTTCACACCTTGTTGTTGTGTCTGTCTGTCACTTTCTGCTGCTCCATCCTCAGTTTGCAATCTACTATGGGGTGAGGTTAACAGCATCCCACAAGCATGGTGATCCCTGACCCACTTTGACATTAAAAAGACTGTTTCTGTTTATTTGTGTCTAAAAAGCCACATTTAATCCACTGGGATTCAATGTTATATAATATGTGAAACTTCTTAAGTGTGAATATTTCTTAATGGTTCTATAGGTGATCCAGGAGAACAGGTATGAAAGCACCATTATAAGAGAGACTGTTGTAAGTAAAGAAGGACTGTTACATATGATCAACAAGACATTTTTCCTAGAACAGCGTCATATGTCAATGTCAACTTTATTTATATAGCACATTTAAAACAACATTGGAATGCTTTGGCCAAAGTGCTTTACAATAATAGAATTAAAGAAAAACATACAATTAACATGAATAACATAAATAGAAATAAAATAAATGAAACATAAATAAAATAAATAATAAATAGAAGTAATGTTACATAATCACAATGAAGAATCCATCAGTATTACTGAAGGTCACGGAATGTAAGTGAATAGAAATGAGTCTTTAATCTCGTTTTAAACAGTTCAGTTGTAGACGACTCCTTTACGTGATGAGGAAAAGAGTTCCACAGGCGAGGAGCAGCAGCTGCAAAAGCCCTGTCCCCATTAGTTTTACACTTGGTACGAGGGACAACAAGAGACAACTGACCAGAAGATGCAAGCACTCTGGATGGCTTGTGTAAAACACATAATTTGGATACATAGGCAGGAGAAAGCCCATGTAAAGATTTAAAAACTAGCAACAAGATTTTAAAATCAATTTGAAAACTGAAAGGCAGCCAGTGTAAAGAAGCTAATATTGGAGAAACTGAGTCATACTTTCTTGCCCCAACCAGAAAGCGAGTGACAGCATTCTGGACCAACTGTAACCTGTGTATCAGGGATTTGCTAATCCCAGAATACAGTGAGTTGCAGTAATCAAGGCGAGAAAAGATAAAAGCATGAGTAGCTTTCTCAAGATCCCTAGAAGATAAAAAAGGCTTGATCTTACCTAATAGATGAAGCTAGAAAAAGCAACTCTTGACTACAGAATTAACTTGTTTCTCAAAAGATAGGTTACTGTCAAAGATAACACATAGACTGCGGACTTGAGGTTTGCAAAAGACAGAGAAAGAGCCGAGAAGTCCAAGACCAATTTGGGCTTTAGCTGGTGAACCCACTATAAGCACCTCCATTTTATTTTAATTCAGATCAAGAAAATTATTAGCCATCCAGGATCTTAGTTCAGAAAGACAGTTATGCAGTTGATTTATTGCAGAGTTGCAGATGGGAATATAAACCTGTGTATCATCAGCATAGCAGTGAAAAGAAGTATTAAATTTCCTTAAAATAGCTCCAATATGGTGAAGGTATATAGAGAATAAGATAGGACCCCTGCAGTGGGCTGGTGCCCTGCCCGGGGTTTGTTTCCTGCCTTGCGTCCTGTGTCTACCAGTTAGATATGACCTGAGCCAGTTAAGAGCAGCCTCCTTAAGCTCAGAAAGATGTTCAAGCTGCAACAGCGATATCTCGTGGTCAATAGTGTCAAAGGCAGCAGTGAGGTCCAGGAGGACAATGACCGCAGTTCCACCTGAGTCAGTAATAATAGAGATGTTATTGAATACTTTAAGGAGGGCTGTCTCAGCACCATGATAATGCCTAAAGCCAGATTGGTAGATCTCAAATAAATTATTGGGGTTAAGGTGATCAACTAATTGATTATAAATATTTTTTTCTAATATTTTAGCCAGAAATGGCAATTGGGAAATCGGGAGAAAATTGGCTAAAACTCCAGGATCTAATTCTGCCTTTTTTAGACCAGGATGCACTGCAGCATGTTTAAAAAATAAAGGCACAATGCCCGCAGTAATAGAATAATTGATAATGGCTAGTAAAGATGGGCCCAAAACATCAAAGGCTTCCACTTGGTACAATATCAAGATGACTGGGGGCTGGTTTAAGGGTGTCAATAGTTTTTTTCAGCTGTGAAAGTGAGACAGGATCAAAAGATTCAAATACAATACCATGATTAACAGTAGGAAGTTCATTGTCAGTTGGAACAATACCGCCACAAATTTTATCAATTTTACTGACAAAGAATGAAAGAAATTGCTCACATGAAAGAACATTGCTATTTAATCCCATCACAGAATAAGGGTGAAAGGCCGCATTAACTGAATTAAATAAAACTCAAGGATTCTTAGAGTGACGGGAAACTAAATCAGTGAAGAAATCATGTTTAGATTTCTTAACTGCAACCTGGAAATTGAATAGAGAAGTCCTAAAAATCTGTTTAGAAACAATCAGACCATCCCTTTTCCAACACAGTTCCATAGTTTGACAGGCGCGGCGCAGCGATCGTGTAGTTTCATTTAGCTAGGGAGCAGCTCTTACCTTATTACAGCATGTCTTGAGTGGAGCAATTGAGTCTAATACCGTTTTACAAGAATAATTAAATTCTAAGACAGAATCATTGATACAATCATATTGGAAATGCACATCAAGACTGGAGAATATGGTTTTTAAATCGGATATAATAGACGAATTTAAAAAGCGAGAGCAGCGTGAAGCACAATTAGTAGTAGGGACATCTACAGTAATATTCAAATCCATCGTTATAGAAAAGTGATCCAGTAAAAGAAACATCGCATAAATCAATATCATTAACTGAAATATCACATGTAAGAATGAGATCAAGAGTGTGACCGAGAGAGTGAGTTGGCATATTAATATGCGGGATAAAATAAAATGATTCTAATAGTGATAAAAAGTCATTAACCAAAGATTTTGATTGACAACAAATGTGAATGTTAAAATCACCAACAATAAGTACTTTGTCATGGGAGAGGGTGATATCAGCCAGGAGATCAGAGAATTCAGAAATGAAGATATCATTAATTACAGGAGGTCTATAAACCACAGCAAACAACAAAGAAGGGGAGCTACACACTTCGAAAAGTTGCAGTTCGAAGCTATTAAACGGACCCTTTGAAGGCTCCGACACAAGAAAATACTTTTAAAAACAGTGGCAATGCCCCCACCATGACGAGTCAGACGAGGAGAGTTTAAAAATGAATAACCTGATGGTACCAAGTCAGTAAAACATGAAGAGTCACCATTTACAATCCATGTCTCAATGATGAAAAAGAAATCCAAATTATTTGAGATAATAAAGTCTTGAAGAATAAAAGTTTTATTAGACACTGATCTCCCGTTCAAGAGAGCAGCCTTGATAGAAGTAGAAGAGCTCGCTGCAGGATGAGCACGGGTGAGCAAGCGAAGATTAGCAGTGTTTACTCCCCACGAGCACACCGAGGAAAAGTGATGCCACCTTGAGATGGAGAAATTAAATCCGGTATCCAGCGCCCATGAATCAAGGATGGAGTCCTGTGCAGGAGAGGATGGGTCATAGGCAGCTCGCAGGCATCGGGAAACCAAGCTCTGGAACTTGAGCCGGCGTTGTTTAACAGCAATGCTGGCTCTTTTTCCACGCATTTGTGTCTCCGAGAGGCATTCAGCTAACTGATACAGGTAAACACCAGCGTCCAGGTGAAGAAGTCAGGAGATGAATAAAACAAAGGTGGAAGTTCACATAATATCCCAACAGGAGATGAAAATTGAGAGGAAAGCAAGCAAGAAAATATGTTAAGTAAAGAATCACGATTGTAGGACAGTGGTCGTTGAGATATACTAATACAAAAAAACAAAGATAAAACGTAGATTAGAAAAAACGATCAGACAGCCAGCCACACCAGTCTGCGCCATCTTCAAGTATATCATTGGTGTTGATGTTCTAAGTGCCACAGGTTAATAAATTAAACTAGAAATCAGAAATAGTAGGTTGATTGGATAGACTTTCTTTAAAAAAAACAAAGAATTGTGGTTAAACAGGTAGAATCTAGGAATTTGACATTCTTAGACTTGTTTATAGTTTTCATTTTATTGTTGGAAAGAGAATCTTTATTTTTAGTTTATAGTTAAGACAAGGAACATTTTCAACACTTTGTATTTATTATTTACAATCAATAATCAAGCCGAGTAAGTTTCTTTAGAAAGCAGCAAGAAGCTAACTCATGTTGTCATAATCAAACAAACAAAACAATATGAGGAAATACATTTAAAACACACTAAATGATCATAAATTAGTGGAAATCCAGACAGTAACAGGATAAAAGACATATAATTGTAAGCTGGGAGAAAAGGAAATGGCTGCCTTAGTTACAAGATAGATAACGAATAGCTGCTTTGGAAACATGATGAAAGGCTCTGGAGTTCAGAAACATCAATGTCTGTTAGATGGAGTAGTAGGCTGGCTTTCACTGTAGAAGACACAAGACTGCCCTTGTTTCCAAAAGATTCAGGAGCTTGATCAGAAATGACTCCAACAATCTGGAAAACTTATGAACCTATAACCGAAAAATTAACTGTCACACTTGATGCCATGAAGGAAAGAGGCCAGGATTGTTAGAGATACAGGTGATAAAAGGTAGTGTTTTGCAGTACTTTGGAGGTAGCCAGGTGGCTGGCTGGCTGGCTATCTATCTATCTATCTATCTATCTATCTATCTATCTGGTAGAGAACGGTTCAACACTTGTTCCTGTAGATCCAAATAAGCATCAGGATTTTGTTTATCTGTTTGTAACTGCGTGTTCACTTTTGTGAATATCTTTCTAAAGTGTGTTTAAGTTGTGATTTGGAGACAGGAACATGATGAAATGGTATGAGGCCTCAAAAACAAATCCAAGTATCAGGCCAGGACCTTCTTCTCCAGCTAGCCCATAAGATGCTTACACAAGGCGGCAATTCCCCTAACTGCTACATCCTGGCTGCAGCCTTCACAGGCCTAATAATGGGGAGCTTGTCTTAAACATTTAATATACAGAGAAAATTTTATTGAGGAGAGGAGAGATTCATCAAGTTTTGACTCGAAGAGATAAGTCAGACAAAACAGAAAAATGAGGAAACAATGCTCAAAACAACAAAAAAGGATTTTCCTAAAAGGCAATCTAATGAAGAAGTCCAGAAAATATTATCCAAAATCAAAATTCAATAAACAGGAGAGAAAATCCAGAAACTAGCAAACACAGAAATGACTTAGAAAAAACAATACTTACTTTAAACTCCACTACATTGTGACTAGAATAAATTCAATAAAAATAAAAAAGAAAAAAGAAAATAAAAAAAATAAACTCCACTACAAACTCAATGCTTGACTGCAGGGTCTCTCTTCTGATTGAGAATATAAAGCCAGAAGGAGGATCTAGCAGCCGTGATGTCAGGGTGGTCCTACATCTGCGGCTTCAACCACAAAATTAAGAAAACAGCAGCAAATTCAAAGTCATAGAACACAAATAACAAATAATGAAAATTAACAGAAATAAGATAAAAACAGTAAAACTAATAATCAAAAGCAATAATAAAAATGAAAGCGCAAATAAGCCAGAGAAAGAATTCAGGAAGTAATATAACAGGTTTTTTTTAAAATGCTGCTTTTTTGAAATGTTTATCCTGTTTGGCATTATTTGGAGTAAGGAGGGTTAGTATGAAGGTTACAATGTATGTGTAGATTTATATACAAAATTATTTCATATTTTTAAAAGGTTTCGGTGTCATTCACTGGCTACAAGTACCTGTCTCTTTTTCTGCCTGTCATTTTCATTATGGGATGCATGGGTGAGACTTTGTGTATATCAGCAGATGGGGCATTGTACTGCTAGTTAAGTAATAAAGTAGCATGTAGCACTTGTTTGTGGTGAAATATATAAGGATTCAGAAACAAGTAAAAGTATTAGTACCAAAGGCACAAATGTGTGAATGACTTAGCAGTGAGGTGAAGAATTTATCCAAAGTGGCTTCAAGTGACTGCCAGATAACTGCATTTGCTGTACAAGTGAAAAGCTTGGCCAGTGACAGACAGCATTAGAGGATGTAATGTGACGTTTGATCATTACACAAACAATGCTAAATGGAAGACACAGTGTCACTATTTCCAATTTTAAATACATTTTATACTGATTGAATCTGCAGAAAATGGAACCATTTCTGTGGAATAAGGCTAGGACCAAACCAGAACAGAAAGCAGATTCCAAGATAGATGCCCTTACACACACTGGCCCAGTTTATATTTGTCAATCCAATTAGCAGCATGTTTTAGACTAAGAGAAGAAACCGCACTTCATGGAGGAATCCCCCTTAATCTCTGAAGAGAAAGCACTCCAGCTGGAATCAAAGCTGGGATCCATGCTGTCTGAGGAGGCATTGCAAGATTAGCAGTGATTGTTGATTCATTTACTGTACATTTTATACTTGGCATCAATCAGTTTTTCTTGATCTTTTCAACACCCACCTGCATCTGTGTGAGTAAAATAGTTACTATAGTCTAGGGTAGCAAATGCGAATCAGTATCAAAGATTCCACATATCACAAAGACAAAGCTATGGCCAAAAACCTCATTTGCTTTTTTTTCTGACAGGGGTCAATGACAGGTAAGATCTTACCATAAATTCTTAGTCTTAAAATTCCTCCTAATTGAAGGAAACACACGTTTCATATTAAGAATCTTAAACATTGATTTTGGACTGCTTGGTCGTCTATGGAAACAGATCCCTAGCTGTCAAAAACCTGATATTCTAGAATTAACATCTATTTTTATCCCTTATTACAGTTTTATTGGTCTTGAACTTGGCGAATTGTAATATAAAATATACAATAAATATTCTGACAGCAGCGAAAGTTAAAAAGTAAATTGCATACTAGAAAATTATATGCTGACATTCAGATTAATCAGAACAGTCGTCCGGAGAGCCTTTTACTGGGAGTTCATAGAGCTCATTTTCTTCTCCGCTAGCCAAGTCATTAGATGTGTATCTATGCTTTGACTGGATATCGCCTGCAACCTGTCACCTGAAAATAGGAGCGCTGCAGCCATTTCTTTCAGACTGGCTTGCTTCAATATCACTTGCAGCTTGCAGGCATGTTTCACCAGGTGATCTCTGTTCCAATTACCCTGAAAGCAATAAAAGTTACCGGTTGATCACATTGTGTAACAATGACCTACGGCATTAACTTCTGGGAAGGATACCTTTGGATCTTGCAAAGTGCCAAGCTTTCTGTTTTTGTCCCACTATTTGTTCTTGACTAATTGCCTCATGGTGCTTTTCAAATTAATCAGTATAGAAACTCTGGAATTTTTTTTTTCTTTATACTGTGGTCTCGGTGAGGTGAACAAAATGATGCTATCAATGTCAACTTGAGATTTTCTTTACCGTGTGCACAAAAGTAAACCATGGACCAAATAAAGAAAAAAAGACATTTAGACATTATTGTACTATTAATAATTATTTAATATTTTCTGATTATGGAACTGAAATTCAGTTTTTGTTATGTTATAGAGAAAGTTTTCATTAGGATTTGCAGTCAGGCAGTACAAAGGCAACTCATTGCAAATTCATATTATTTTCTTAAACATACATTATTCAGATGTGATATTTCTATTTATTATAACCAGAATAAATTGGCTCAGTATGCACTTGAAAAAAATGCTTCCATAGGTAATGAATTGTGGACACTTCAGTCCAAATGAACCTATCCAAATAGAATCAGAACAATTTCAGCACCATTTTCTGATAATATCACCAGACTTGTTACTCCTATATGCCAGTTTTGGGAAAACTATATGGATCTTCATTTTAGCTCACTACTTAACATTTAAATAGTGTTCCATGCATATGCATCATCATTCATGAACAAGATCCTGAGATATTTGAACTCTACTACTAAGGGCACTTATTCCATCCACACACCCGCTAGAAAGAGCAACCTACTCTTCCGAGAGACAACAATGACTTCAGACTTGGAACCGCTGATCCTTATCTCAGTTGCTTCAGACTCTGCGGCAAATCGCCTGAGTGCATGCCAAATCTGCATAAGGCAGTAATACTACCCAGGCTTCCCCAACTGAACACCCTCACATCCTCAGCTGCGCCTTGATATCCTGTCCATGGATGTCACAAATGAGTCCATGGTGGTGAAGTGGGAGATGAGTATAAAGATAAAACTCTCGGTTTACCTGTCGATCTACATCTGTTTTCTCAACTATGGTCATGAGCCATGGAGAATGACAGAACAAATGAGGTCACCAGCAGAAATCAGGTCTCATCACAGAGTGGATGGAGTGACACTCTGAGTTAGGGTGAGAAGCTCAGAAATTTGGGACCCTCACCTATCTACTCTTTTCTGAGTGACAACAATGACTTCAGACATGGAGGTCCATCTCAGCCACTTCACACTTGACAGCAAATCACCTGAATGCAGATGAGACAAAGTGGACAACATCATCTGCATAAAGCAACAATGTTACCCCTGTAAACTGTTGAACACCTTCACAACCTCCACTGTGCCTTTATATACTGTTTATGAAAACCTTAAATGTGAGATTGGCAAGCAGATTTGGGTAGTTCTGTGGATATATTCTGTGGAAGCTGTAATGGTGTGTTGGTGGTGAAGTGAGAGATGAGTATAAAGACAAAACTCTCAGTTTACCAGTTGTTCTACAGTACATCTCTTTCCTCAACTGTGGTAATGAGCTGTGGGTAATGACTGAAAGAATGAGGTCATGAGTACATCCAGCATAAAATGACACTTCATCACAGGGTAAATGGGATAACACTCCAAGATAGGGTGAGAAGCTCAGAGATTCATTAAAGCCTCAGGGCTGGGTCTCCCTGAAGCTTCTCTATTTACGTCCCACTGGGCAGACAGATTCCCTGTGGCAGACACAGGATATGCTGGAGTGATTATTCTGTATCTCTTGGCTGGCTTTGCGTTGCCTGGAAATTTCCCAGGAAGAGCTGTAATAAGTAGCTAGGGACAGGGAAGTCCAAACTGAACTGCCTGGCCTGCTGCCACTGTGACCGTCCACAGGAAAAACGGTTAGGAAAATGAGATGAGATGAAAAAGTGTGGCACCAAAAGCCCAATATATACAATGTAAGCATCACTAAATAATCTCCTCACATGAAAGGCATGGCTGAGATTTAAAAACACTGCTCCCTCTTAATTACTCTTGCTCAAATACAAACATCTTGACTGTTTCCTATATAATATACATAATTTTATTCTCCCTTATTTATTGTTTTCTGAATAAATAGCACACTATTGGTTGTGTTCAGCTAACTGACTTATGCAACCTTGACTTTTTAAACTTATTACATGTTCAGGATTGTGTTTGTTGCTTTCTTCAGGAAAATGTAAAAGAAGCTTTTTAAGCCCTATTGTGTCCATTTTATATATTTTGTCCTTCAGAAATGTGGAGTGTTGTTCAGGAATTGATGATTTGCTCAATTAAATGGCTTTATCTTCTTGTACATCATCAAATGTGAACAAAAATAGGCCACCACTCCTACAGAGTTTCATATTTTCGGATGTTTCCCACTTCATTCGATAAACACCTACATTTTTAAAATATCACATATTTACAAATGCAAAGAATATAATGATTTTCAAGTCCATTAAGCTAAGAAGCTTCAAAGGTACTCCCTTATCTGGATCAAATATTGATTCTCCTTTCATTGTACTCCTTTTTTTCTGCCAGCAACATCCTCCTGTTGCTAAACAAAATCAGTCATACACACCTTCAACTGATCTTGTTTATAATTCACTATGTGTAATCAAGCTTTATTCTCATCACAGTTGCTCGCTCTTGTCATTCTCAGTTGTTTCTTATACTTTCTCTAAGACTTCTCATGTATTCTACTCATACTTTTATTTTCAAATGGTGGTTTTCCTTTAGGTTGGCTTGGTGGAGCAAGTGGGTGGTTGGCACTGCTGTGTGGGGTTTGCATGTTTTCCTCTGTTGTCTCTCCACCACTGCAGTTTTTCCTCCATCCATCCATCCATCCATTATCCAACCCGCTATATCCTAACTACAGGGTCACGGGGGTCTGCTGGAGCCAATCTCAGCCAACACAGGGTGCAAGGCAGGAGGTTTTTCTCCAATCATTGAAAAATGTGAAGGACATTTTAATTGGTTACTCTAAATTGGCCTTTATGTGAATGAACTACATTAAACAAATCAAAGTCTTCTCTAATGAAACCCTAGCAATAATAATAAAATAAGAAAATAGTAACAGTTGTAATTTCAAAAATGAAGGAACACTTCTCTAATGAAATTCTGATTATAACAGTAAAGTCAATTCTAACAAAATGTTATCCTGACAATGCACTGTGCATTAGCCATCCAGAGTGGGGCATTAGGGACAGGTCTTCACTGCCTGATTGGTCTTTGATCCTTCCTTAGTTATGCATGAAGGAATCAGGCAATTGCATGCAGTTTAATCAGGGAGTCGAAGCACAACACAAGACACTTCTGTACTGAGGCACTGCTTTTCACACCAGAAAAACCTTAAACCTCAGCTTGGTAAATACAGTATAAATATTATATTTATTTTACACTCAATGAACGCATATTCTCACATCCATGTAACTATACTCCAAATTTGTTTGTGATACTTTTTAGTCTAACTATTCAGATCCCATGTGATGTGCTGGCACGCAATGCTGCAAGGATAGGCTCTGGCCTCCTGCGACTCTGAAATGGATTTAGTGGATTTAGGAATTTCATGTCGCATTAGTGAAATTCCAAAAGGAGTTTGACCTTTTCTTCACAATATGTAAAAAAAATTAAAACTCTCATTTGTTTTGACAGTTTTGGCTGATTCTTTTTTAAATAGAATTTTATCTACTTTTCCAATTTTTTTTAAAACCTTTAATTTTTTTTTCTACTTTTCAGACTTTGAATTGGTATTCAGGGGGCTAATACTGTTGTAGTACTACAGCACTAGCACCCAGAATTTCAAAAATTTGGTTACTGTGTTATGGGAGCTTGCATATTGTGTCATGTGCATGCACTCCTTCTCCAGGAACGTCAGATCCCAAAAATGTGTATGTTTTTGGGTAATTGTTGTCTATAAAATTACCCTTTATGAGTGAGCATTGGTATGTATGTGAATGTGCCCATTGGTTGGCTGGCATCCCATTCACAATATACTGTGTGAATAAAAAAAAAGATTTACTAATTATAAAATATAAGCAATGTTAACAGGTGAAATACAGCTTAGACTCATTTTCAACTGAGTTTGGGATGGATTATTGCAAAATATGCAGACAGTAAGGTCAAACCAATCTGTATGCTCAAGACTCAGCCTTCACTTCATGATCATCTGTACTACTTTGATTTAAATCCCCAAGCTGGCTCATGCAAACCCTCGTAATTAGCCATGGCAGGGCCTCAAAATCTGTTGATCACTTGTCTCATTAGTGCCCTTCCCATCACTGTTCAACTTATAATACATATTCAGACTAACATCCATATGTCTTGTAAATTTCACTACTTCAGTTAACATCTAAAGAATTATGAAAAGCATACATGTGGAAAAATGTAAAGGAATGTTAAAAATACCTCCTTCTTTACAAAAAACACCAGGGTTTGGATGGGTCTGAGTTTAAATGTACATGTGCTGCATGAATAATGGGTAACTAACCTAAATGCAGTCCTTTCATATATTATGATTTTATTGTTTTAAGATCAATGTTGTATCAATAGACTATAAGAGTTTAGGACTCTTGCTACACACAACTATAATATATATCTTGTTAGGCATGCGGGCATAGTGAGTATTTTATGGTTTCCCCAGTAGCATGGGGTGCAAAGTAAGAAACAGCCCTGGAATAACATGACAACATGATGGTGATGTGGTAAGTGCCACAACTTTCATATACCTTCCATAAACCTAAAGATGTACAGTTTTTGCTGAAATTAGTTCCATGTAAATGTGTGTACGTGTTTGTAAAAGGGAACCCTAAACTGGATTGGCTCTTTGCCCAAGGTTGGTTCCAGTCTTGTGCATAATCCTGCTGGTATAGGCTATGGTTCCCTGTGACTCTGGTAGCACTGCCACTTCCATGCTTTGTGTCTCAAGCCCAAACATTGGCTCTGTGAAGCTTGCACGTTTTAGACCTATGTCTGTGAGTAAATGGTCCCTGTGATGCTCTCTCTTTCTCTCTCTCTCTCATTTCGCTCACAATTGGTCCATAGGTATATTCTAACATGATCAAAACTACAGGCCTGAGATTTATTTATAGATATAGCAAATGCTAAAACTATTGGAAATTGTCGTCTATGCAAGATAAATGGTAATCTGCTTGCTGAAGTATCGCCAGTATGCAACTTAATACTTGGAAGATATCTAACTTCTCCTACATGATCATCAGTCATAAATTTGTTGGTAATTGAATGTTTATGCGGTTTTACAATTTGTAAGCGTGTGCCATTACATAGGGTTTATTTGTCGACTATTAACACACAACTGAACTACTATAGTTCTTGGCAGAGCGAATACATATACTTTTTTGGTGTATTCATGTTAAATTGGTTGTATTCACATAAGAGTATCATTGTTTTAGTCTCCTAATGAAGACGAAAAAAATGATATATAGATGCATATTATAAGACATACGGTTTTGAAGAAAAATGAGTGTTGCATGAAAACGTGACATGGAAACGTTGCACTTTTTCACTAATCTTTTTTTATGGACCCCCTTTTGCCTTCAGAACTGCTCTAATTTTTCATTGCATGGATTCATCAATGTGCTCAGGGAGTTTGGCCCATATCGACATGATAGTATCACTCAGTTGCTGTATATTTGTTGGCTGCACATCCATGATGTGAATCTCCCGTTCCACCACATCCCAAAGGTGCTCTATTGGATTGAGATCTGATGACTGTGGAGGCCATTTGAATACAGTGGCATATTCAAGAAACCAGTTTGAGATTATTTGAGTTTTGTAACATGGCACATTATTCTGCTGGAAGTAGCCATCAGGACATGGGTAAATTGCGGTCATTAAGGTATGGGCATGGTCAGCAACAATATTCAGGTAGGCTGTGGCATTTAAATGATGCTGAATTGGCACAAAGGCTCCAAACTGTGGCAAGAAAATATCCCCCACACCATTACACCACCACCACCATCCTGAACTGCAGTATTGGTACTAGGAAGGATGGATCCATACTTTCATGTAGTAGATGCCAAATTCTGACCCTATCATTCAAATGTCACAGCAGGAATTGAGACTCCTTAGACCAGGCAACATTTTTCCAAACTTCTATTGTCCAATTTTGGTGAGCCAGTGTGAGTTGTAGTCTCAGTTGCCTGTTCTTAGCTGATAGGAGTGGCACTTGGTGTAGTCTCCTGCTGCTGTAGCTTAAGTCCTTCAAAGTTCGATGTGTTGTGTGTTCAGTGATACTCTTCTGCATACCTCAGTTGTAACAACTGGTTATTTGAGTTACTCTTTCCTTTCTATCAGCTTGAACCAGTCTGACAATTTTCCTCTGACTTCTTGCATCAAAAAGGCATTTTCCCCCAAAGACCTGCCACTCAGTGGATATTTTCCCTTTATTCGGACCATTCTCTGTAAACCCGGTTGTATGTGAAAATCCCAGTAGATCAGCAGTATCAGAAATATTCAGACCAGCCTTTCTGGCACCAACAACCATGCCATGTTCAAAGTCACTAAATAACTTTTCTTCCCCATTCTGATGCTCTGCTTCAGCAAGTCTTCTTGACAATGTCTACATGCCTAAATCTATTGAGTTACTGCAATGTGATTGGCTGATTAAATATTTGTGTTAACAAGCAGTTAAACCTAATAAAGTGGCCATATATGTAGTATTTATCAGTGTATACCTCCTATAATTTTTCTTTTTCTACAGTTTAATATGTCCCATTCTACCAGTTGTGCATGTGGTGGAACCATATTTGCTCTAAAGCTACACTGAAAAATGAACTAAAGCAAAACTCCAATTAATTAGCCTAGGAGTTTTCTATTTGCCTACCTGACCCTAAGTGGTCCACATGGTTGCCTTGTTCAGGTTTTCAAAATTATATGTATTACCACTATGTATATATACACAGACAGGCAGGGAGTTCCAGCACAGCACAGCACACGTTTATTTACAAGTGGGGAAGCGCCACCAATACATAGTTCCTTTTCTTCACCTTTCCGCCTCCACTCCTCCATGGTCAAGCTTCATTCCTGTTCCTCCCGACTCTGGCTCTCTGAATGGAGTGAGGCGGCTTCTTTTATGTTACACCTGGAAGTGCTCCAGGTGGCTCATCAGGGTTAAGTGTAATAACTCCCAGGTGTGATTGAAGCCCAAAGTATGTTTCTACAGTTCCCCCTAGTGACCCTGTTGGAAACAAATAGGGCTGTGCCAAACTCCAGCTACCAGTGTACCCTGCGGGAATATGTGGTGCCACAGCCCGGGGAAAGTAGATGTTCTCTCGCCCAGTCCTTCCATCCAGCTGGTGCCCCGCTGTCCATCACTATCCATCACTATATATATATATATATATATATATATATATATATATATATATATATTGTGACAGGTAAGGGGCTCTATCATCACCTTGAACCCTCAGACCAGACGCCAGACACCAAGTAAAAGTCCAAATATTAAATTTATTTGAACAATAATGTGCACAAAGCACCCTCCACTCCACAATACTCATAAACAATAAACCATACACAATAATCAATCCTCCACTCCCAGACGCGTTGTTCCCTTCCTCCCAACTCAGCTCGTCCATCTGAGATTTCCGAGAGTCCTTTATAGTCCATGACTATCCAGTGATTATCCAGCACTTCTGAGTCAGGTAAAAACTCCTCTTCTTCGAACCGGAAGCACGTCATTTCCTTTGTCCATGTGACTGAGACGTACTTCCGGGCTGTAGGGAAAATACAAGTCTCTGGGCCTCCCTGCAGCGGCCCAGTCATTATTCAGCAGGGCTGTACAGGAAAACTCCAATGTTTATGATGGCCTGCTGGAATTCGGGGCACCTCCATGCTGTCGGAAGGGCTTCATCTGGCGGCCTGGGGGTATTGGCCAGGATGAATGGCCGGCCATATATCACAGTACTCCCCCGCCACCCCCCCTCCCCCAGCGAAGAACCATGGTTCGAAGCTGCCAGCCCCGTGAGGGATGTCTTCCTCCAGGAGGATCCATTGGTTGGGCCTTGGCAATGTCGTGAATGCACCCATGAGAACCTAGGAGGAACATTGTAGAAATAATAACTTTTATCCCCTGTTCTCCTAGGACAACTTCGCCATACGTGGCCCGGCCGACGGCATTCATAGCCCCCCTGTTTGTATCCCTTGGCGAGACTGGAAGCACTCAGGACATTATGGCTCCGCCTTTTTCTCCGCTGAGGAGGGTTCCACTGCCACCCTTGAGTTTTCAGCTCCCTTTTCTAGTTTGTCAGGAGACCCCTGTTTCACTTTTGGGAGCTCCTGTTTAATCTGGGGTTTTCCCACAGTCTGAGTCTCTCTATTTGTTAAAGAGAGACCCTTTCCTGTTTGTACCCATTTCGATTTGTAATTGACTGGCTGCAGCGTCATCAGCACCACAACACTATTCAGCTGCTCCGGCTGGATCGGTTCTTCCTCCGCCCACTCGGTCAAGGTTCCCGACTCCCTTGTAGGGCTCGCAGCTACTTGGATGATTAACCGTGGGCCCTTGTCACTTTGTGTCCCTTTATTATGTACGGTACGGGTCTCGCTTACCTGTACCACCACATCAATCATTACAGGAGGCTCTCGACTAACACGCCACAGGTATTCCTCCACCTTTCTAAAAGGCGCTTCGGCCGCTACTCCCAGCTCCTCCACGATCTTCTTTATCGTAGTGGCAATCTGTAAAAAACTCTGTACAGGCTCAATTCAATTTTTGAGTTCCCTCACGTCCACAATATTATTTCATTCGGCCGGAGGCAGGCTCAATTCATCATTCCAGCCGGGAGCCAATAAGCACGCTCGGACCTGGCACGTGGTCTGTTGGGCTGCGCAGAGGCTTCTGGGATTTGGAGTTTGGCTTCTCAGAGGACAGGGTCGCCATCTGTAGCGGATGCGATCCGCCTGTATTAATTTTTCGGTGAATCGATCAGTCATTTCCCGGCCCTCCTTACCTTTTTGTGGGGTGAGTGGCGCTTCGCTCGCCTCCCCCTTCCCCTTTGGAAAGTCCAAGTCCGTTTTCTTGAGGGCGAAGTTGAAAGCAGCAGGACGCGGACCTTCTCCTTCCCATAATTCATCGTCATGTGTCCTTCGCCAGCACCCGACATGCGGAAGTCCTTTGTTTTTCTCATCAGCTAGAACAGGAGCGCACCACCATCTTCGGGATTTTCTCCTGCCTTTTGCAGAGCCTCCGGATGGTCTTCTCCGAGGTATGTGCACGGGACAAAATGAGTTATTTTAAATAGGTTTTCAATTAAATCTCTGTTACATACCTCGTGGCAGTCGTTTCTCTCCGGAGGCTTCTCCTGACCCGTGTAGCCGCTCCGAAGCTCATCCTGAGCGTCGGCCATGATGAGTGGGGCTCCTCCGCTGGCGCTGTCGCTCTGTTTTGCCTTCTTTTTCCCCATGACGAACTTGGTAACTCGTGGCTTCTGGCGATTTTTCTGCGTGTCCTGACGCTGTCTTCTTGGGGTTCTCTGTCTACAGAAATTTTTGTTCAGGTCCTCTGCCAAACCAATGGCCAGAGAATCCTGCCAACTACACCACTGTGACAGACAGGGAGCGCTGTCGTCTCCTTTAACCCTCAGACCAGACACCAGGTAAAAGTCCAAATATTAAATTTATTTGAATAATAATGTGCACAAAGCACCCTCCACTCCACAATACTCATAAACAATAAACCATACATAATAATCAATCCTCCACTCCCAGACGAATTGTTCCCTTCCTCCCAACTCAGCTCGTCCGTCTGGGATTTCCCAGAGTCCTTTATAGTCCATGACCCAGAAGTGCTTCTGAGCCCTCAGTCCATGTGATTATTATTACTTCTGGGTCAGGTAAAAACTCCTCTTCTTCAACCCAGAAGCACGTCATTTCCTTTGTCCATGTGACTGAGACGTACTTCCGGGCTGTGGGAAAAATACAAGTCTCTGAGCCTCCCTGTTGCGTCCCCTGGCGGCCCAACGTTATTCAGCAAGGCTGTACAGGAAAACTCCAATGTCTATGATGCCCTGCTGGAATTCGGGGCACCTCCAAGCTGTCGGAAGGGCTTCATCTGGCGGCCTGGGGGTATTGGCCGGGATGAATGGCCGGCCATATATCACTATATATATATATATATATATATATATATATATATATATACGCACACAATTTGGTATTTTAGACTTAGTGTCAGATCTCGTTGTGGCAGCATGTTTTAGGAAAGCTTACCTTCAGCTGGGAGAAAGGATCAATATGTTTTGCTACAAATCCTGGCGGATAAAGTTAAAGAAAGAATGGTACAGTTCATCACAATAATAATAAGAAGCACACAACCAGCTGAACCAAGAAATAATTTAAAAAGGAAAATAAATGTCCCGTAATTGCCCAGTCAGAGAATGAATGTTAGTCCTGTAAGGTTTTATGGATTTAGCTAAAGGTGAGTGTCCACAGGAGATCCTCTCTTAATTGGACTGAACATTATCATGTCTACAAAGAAAAGTAGGATAAAATATTCAAGTTTATAAACGCCTGATTATTCAGACTTACTAAGCCAAAAGGTTCTTCCACAAAATATTAGTTAAAGTGCCAGTGTAACCAAGGCTTTGACAAGGTTTTCTTCTCTTAAGTAGTTTTTTTCTTAATAATTTTTTCACTTAAATATTACTGGTTACAAGGTCTTATTGAAGGTGGAAAAGGTCTGATATAACTTTAGCTTTTATATTAACAAAAGCTGAAATTTCAATGTCAGTGTTAACTTTTGATAGGCACTTTATTTAATCAAAGTTTTCAAATGGTTTTGGAGATTTTTTAAATTTTGGTCTTTTAAGAAAGGGCTTTTATTTTGCAAGATGTTACCAGGGGTAATGACACCATCGGAATGGAAAGGAGCATGGGAAAATTACCTTGAAACATCTTCAATCAAGAATAAGACCCACACTCGAAAGTTGAGAGTAATATGGTATGCCAGTTTGGGAAGACAGGAAATGCTAGGGATGACAGACCTTGGGCCTCATGTATAACTCCATGTGTAGAATTCACACTAAAAGTCAGTATATGGACAAAACTAGAAATGTGCATATGCACAAAAAAAATCAGATGCATTAAACTGCACGTACAACAAGTTCCGCACACTTCCACTTGATAAATCCCAAATGAACATGAAATTTAACACACATGCACGCACCTACAGCCCCACCCCGACTCCTCCCAGAATTTTGCATATTTGAATATGCAAATAAATATAAAGAGCCCCTTCCATTTAGCATTTTGTTGAAGACAATGGTAGAAGCATGTGGAAAAAAGAAGAATTTCAGAGAAAGCAAAATGGAGGCAAGGAAAAACATAATATTTGTTAGCTTAAGCAACAAAAGAAAACTGATGGAGTGATGCAGTGGCGGAAACACTCAAAGGTTCAAGTTCAGAAAGTCGCACAGTGCCCCAAATAAAAAAGAAGTGGTCAAATTTCAGAGTCAACATGAAGAGGAAAGTTGCAGCCCACCCTTTGTTAATTCTTTTTCAGACAATATTACAAAAGCAGACCCCTGTGCCAAGGATGTGAATCCACGCAATAATGGTGCTGCTGTGCCCAGCACATCTTCAATGCTGGCTGCTTACAAACCTCAGAAACCGCTGGGCAACCATCAGGCTGTGTGCTGACAAATGCTGTTCTGGAGTCATAAAATACAATAGCGGATGTGTTAAGAGATGTGGACAATGAAATAAGAAATATAAGGGCTCTACTCTGTGATATTGACCACAAATTAAATGTAGTGGTTAAAAAATAAATGCTGTATCTGATAACCTGTTTTCACGTTCTGTTAATTACATTCAAACGAAGTTGTAACTGTCAGATTTGGCCGATCATTTGGTGGGTCAGGTTCATCATACCGGATCTATTCAGCTAGGGGCAAGCCATGATTGTGTGCCACATTATGCTGCACACTACATGCTTGCACAATGCAACACACTTTCTGTGGACTATAGTGCAGCACATTAACAGAGTGGAAATGTTTTCTATTTACATAAGCAAATTCATTCTCTCAAGGCACCTTTATAATGCAGCATCCGTGCCAAGCGCCACAATGGATAGATTCTCTTCACTTTGCATGGCTCTTTGAGATGACTCGTTATCCTTAAAAGGACTGCTTGCTTTTTGCTGCACTGTTGGAAAAAGCACCTGCGACTGTGATGAGTTGCCAATTTTATAAGCTCTCCTGCTATAGATGATGTAATGCCAGCTCATTCTTTTGTAGATTCATCCCTGGCTGATGTAACTTGTCCAGCATTTTTTGCAATAGCAATGTGAGTGCAGTTGACTAATCCAATTACATTTGGAAAACCGGACGTTACTGTGAATTGCACTTTATGTTTGCCAGTTCAACTAACCGTGTGAGGAAGTCTTATATATCTGGATGACAAGCGAATAATACCATCCCATACAGCTGGCATGGCACGGCTCAGTGATGTTTGTGAAATACCTGATCGTCAGCAAGTTCATGTTGAAAAGCTCCTGTGGCTAAAACCCAAGTGTGGACAGAACTTGTAAAGGGGGAGGAGGAGCACAATTCCTCAAACTCTGCCTTTGTAATGCTGGCACCAGTTCAGCCCATATCTCTAAGAGAATAGCTCTTGAAAATCAAAATCAACTTAGAAGCCAGTCATCATCAGCTATAAATACGTGCTCTCTTCTAATTCATTTGTGATGTCTTTGAGCAACATTAAAGAAGATATGGCAGTTGGAATAGCTTGGCCATTCCATACACCATTATATTGTTACAGAATGATTACAATCAAGCAAGTGAAATTTGTAAATGATATGCAATTATTTCCGGTGTATTTAATAAATCCTGTGTCACTTGTGCAAATCTGAAACAAGGGAGACCACACAGAAACAGTAGCACTGCTTTGACGCTGGGTGCTGCCCATTTGCAAAACCAAGCAGAAAAGTGCGGGGTGGGGCTTCTGTGAAAATGTGAATGGCTTTACGCCAAGTTTAATTTTTATACATCTCGAAGTGTGTGCGGAAATGGACGTATGCAACATTTTTATGCATACACACCATTTATACTTGAGGCCCCTTGTGAGGCATGATGCCCCATTGGGGTAATAGATAGGGGTAAGGGCACATGACTGAGAAAGAGAGAGAAAGCTGAGGCCTTGCTGAAATCATTTAATATTCGCCATCAACACTTTACAGGAGACTACAGATCTGTTTGAATCTCTATCAAGACAGAAAATAAGGCCAGAGAGGTCCACCCTTCCAAAAGAGAACTGGCAGGAGATCAAAACCTTTCTTTCTACCTGCTAGGTGGGCAGTATCTGGCCCTTGACCAGGGGGTCTGCAAACCCTTATTTATGGAATCTTTAGCAGAAATGTTGTATTTGAGTTCCTCAGGACGGAGAAGTAGCCTCTGGAGGAAATTTCATTCTAGACTCCCTTTAGAAAAAGATGTTCTGCCCCAACAACAGACATGATTAGGGGTATAAGGCCACCTTGGGCCATAAATGAAATTGATTTGGAGTTTGGGAAGAGTGTTTGGGGAAAAGGGTCACATGTAGGAGTAATGGGCAATAGAGGTCAGGGTCATGAGCCTGAGAGAGATGGCAAGTGGGAGAGAGAATGAGAGACCAACAATTTGAAGTTGCTGTCACTCAGAGCTGTTATGTTGCAGTAGCACATGCTCCTTTTGTTCATCTCTCTCTGAGTGTATGTGTTTACTTTCATAAATAGAAAGCTTATATACTTTTGACCTCCTTTGTGTAAAGAAACAACACAAGCTCACCCTCTCCTTTTACGCTTTTTGGTTATTCTGATTATGATTTTATTACACTGAAAAGAGGAAATATAATTGAATAATGAATTTAAAAAATGCTTATTAAATGGAAAGAGCAACAAAAATGAATAATCAATCTTGACAGAGGCTAAACAAGAAACCTTTAAAAGAAACATATACATAATCAATTAAAAAGAATTTTAATTAAAACCCCAAAATAATCAATCAGGTAATAAACACTACTTAATTAATACCTGAAGGGCAAGTGGTTGAGAGCAAAGATCTAAAAGCTTCATTGACAAGAATTTAAGATTCTGAAATAATGCACTTTAAATCCAGAAAGAAAAAACAAAAGAACTCCAAAAATATCAGCCTTGGATTTAAGTTCCTATAAAAAGAGCTCAGACCAGAAGCATTAAAACTAAACCAACATTAAAACTTCTGCAAGGCTCCAAAATTCCAGAGAGCAAGTAAGGCTTACTGAAAAAGAAAACTGAAGACTAAATAGTATAGAGGAATTTGTTTGGAAAACTACTACCACAAGATAAAAAGGTTGAGCAGTGCACTATGGGATTCCTTATCTGTTTAGCAACCAGTCTCCACACACATAGGCTATGTACACACTACTACTTTTTACATTTAAAAAACAACATTTTTAAACAAAAACAATCTCTGTTCACACTGATGTTTTCTCATCATTTACGAATGTCCAGGCTAACACGATCGAAAATGTATATGAAGCACACTAGATGTTTGTCTACATGAAGTAAGTGTGCATTTCTGCAAGAATTCTCAATGCAGTTGTAACATCACCAGCCACAGGATTTACTGTAATCTAAAAGCTGTAGCGACCAGTATATTATTTGCCTTTTGTGCATGCATGGAATATTCAAACTGTACAATATGCGTTAAAGATACATACAGGTGAACAACACCACAAGTGCCATGGAAAGCAACTCCTCTGTCTCTGCTATGTTTAAATATGGATTTTCTTCCAGGAAATAGGTAAACAATCATGGAATTAGACATTGTAATGAGGAGGATCCAATCAGAGAAGGGCTACGTAATAAGCACAAGCAAATCAGAGCACGATTAGAGCCTGCATTTTTAAAAGTCTCTTTTCACCCATCAACACTGCAATGTCAAGTTACTGTTTTCAGAAGTGTATGGAGTTAAAGGAGTTAAAGGATGCTAGGATAGTGTGGACACTAGGCAAAATGTCCACAGTCTGCTTTTTAAATGAAAACTAGCAAAATGTCTAATGTCTGCTTTTTAAATGAAAGTGGTAGCGTGCACTCGGCCTTAGTAGTTGCTAACTGTAAATTTCATACACATTTTTCTTTTCACAGACAACTATAGACACTTGGAATAAGCTACCAAGTAGCATAAGTAGACAGTAAGACTTTAGTGACTTTCAAAACTAGACTTGATGTTTGCTTAGAAGAATTAAGTGGATATGACTGGCAGTCTTTGTTGGGCTGAATGGCTTGTTCTCGTCTAGATTATTCTAATGCTTTTATTAAGTACACTTGATTAGGGGGTGTAGAGAAGGTCATCCACCTGAAGCTATGCATGTTAGGGCCCAGTCAGTACTCGGATGGGAGACCATCTAGAAAAAGCTTGGGTTGCTGCTGGAAAAGGTGTTTGTCAGGCCAGCAGGGAGTACTTACCCTGTGGTCTGAATGTGGATCCCAATGCCCAAGTGCAGTGATGGGGACCCTGTGCTGTCAAAATGGCACCATTCTTCAGATGAGATGTCAATCTGATGTCCTGACTCTCTGTTGTCATAAAAGATCCCTGGGCATCCTTCGTAAAGAGCTGGATGCATTTCCGATATCCTGGCTAAATTGCCCACCACAACCTAGTCCTTCTGGCCCCCAAAGCCTCCTCTCTCCCTAATTGGCTATCTCTCTCACCATTTCACCACCTAATAGCTCACATGTGGAGAGTGTACTGGAGCAATAATGGCTGCCGTTGCATCATCCAGGTGAATGCTACACATTAGTGGTGGATGAAGTGGCTCCCCACTCCCTAGTTAAAGCACTTTGAGTAGTAAGAAATGAACTATATGAATGTAAAAAATTATTATTAAACTAGCTGTGTAAGCCCGGGCTCCTAGAAACCATGGATTCTGGCACTTCAATCAATCAATCGCATCAGTTGTGCATTAGCGGCTAAGCGAGGTTCTCTTTCCTCTGCGTTTTTTTTTTTTGCCAATGTGCTTGCCTCCGTTGTGTATCAGCAGCTGAGTGAGTTTCTCTCTCCTCGTAGGTTTAATTTTGCCGATTTCCTCGTCTAGCTTGGGTATTAGCGGCTAAGCGAGTTTCTCTTTCCTCTGCGGTTTCACTTTGGTGACAGAGTTGCTTTCTTTGAGCTTCATGCTATAGCCTCGCACACAGACACAGACACTTCCACACGTAGACCTTTATATATAAGATAAGAGTCAATAACTCCTAAAGGGAGCTCCACTTAAGCTTTGACAAATAGCTGTGTAAAAAAGCAATACATATTGACATATGGATGGAGTCCATGCAAGGCCTCAGACCTGTGACAAAAAACTATTTTACCTTTTTTTTTAAAAATACACAGGAAGTACAGCTAGTATTTGTTGTATGCATGGTAATTCCTTCTCTTAATCAAATCTTCTGGAAGTATAATTATGGTTTGTTATGTGTTTGTATATTAAAGGATATATTTATTAGCGGCCTTAGCTTCATCATTCAGCTTCGTAGTATGATTTTGGTAAGCACTTTCCCTCAGCAAGTCAACTGAAGTTGAGAAGGTGGCCAGTGGAACGTAGCCAATGTGACAGCAACTGACCAGGAAAATATCTTGAAATGCTGCTGTTTTCCAAATTGCAACAGCTAGTCAAGAACAGAGATAGAATTAACTTGAAGTACTGCTTTAATGACTTCTTTTGTGACAAAAAGAAGCCTGTAGCCATCAGAAACGCTAACCATTTACCTGCTGCAAATGAGAGCTTGGCTGAAAAACACAAGGAGTGCCTTCATATTTTTATGTAGGAGCAAAGAACAGGCATAGTTGCCCATAAGTCATGGCAGCAAGCAAACTGCAACTACTGATAAAACATCATATAAATGTGAGAGTGTCAGCTAACTGAGTGAAAAAAAGCCAAAAACCTAGCTGTGAAATCTCATGCTGTTCTAAATACTTGAATGAGCAAAGGTAAATCTGCCAAAATAAATGGGCAAAACAACACACCTTCTTGGTGTGCGCAGCTGGTTAGAAAGCTATTCCAAAATACTCAAAGTTTTTATTAAGGCAGTTATTAACTCAACCAAATAATAAAGTTTAGATCTGAATACTTACACAAGATACATATTTCAGTAGAATAATGTTAATATTATCTAAGAAATATTTCATTTTGTCATTTTTCTATTTTTTGATTTCTTGAGAATATGTGTTTTAAGTACAAGACCAAAGTACTCTGCAAAACATCTGCTTGAACTCACAATGGCAGGGACACAGCAACTCAGCAGGGCAGTGTGGGAAGGTAAGACCCGTTACGTAGCAGTAGTCCATGTCATGTATGGTGCTTTAAGAATGCAACAATCAGGGGCGTCAGTGCCAGGAAGGTGAGTGAGAGTGAGGATATCCCTTTGAGACACTAGAAGGCAAATGACCAAGCAGATGTTAAAGGTGTCTGGCCTTATTTCCAGAGTATAATAGAGCTGACAAAAACACACAAGGCATACCAACCAGCAGGTGGCATCTTCATGTACGTGTAATGGGCTATGAATTAGTGTTTCAAAGAAAAGGACATTTCTGTGTGTTGCTTTTAGGAACAACACATGTAAATAATAAATGCATTGTAAAAGCCAAGAGATGAAAGGGCAATAGACACCCTTTATTTGAGACTGGGATACGTGAAAATGCAACACAATAAATGAAAATAAAACGTTCTCCTGTTTCTAGCATCAAGAAGAGCATCAACATTGTGACATTGTTTCTATGCTCTAGTTGCCTGAGAAATGTAGGTAGCTAGCAAGCCAAGTAAGAGACTCAACCATTTAACACCTACTCGTGACTTATAGCTTATAGTTGACTTTATAGCTGTTCATGCTGGAGAGCTCCCTTAGTCTTACGTTTGGGAGGACAGGTGACATTAAGACTCATTAAGGGAGGAAGCAGTCAGGTTGAAGAATGACAGACAGATGAAAGATGATTGTTGAGCCATCTGTAGCAATATAGCCTAGGCCAAGGACCTGCATTCAGCAAGGTAGGACATCACCTTCTTCAGAACAAGAGAGAAGCCAAAGCCTCAATTGAAATCAGCAGCACCAGGGCTACTTAGAACATTGTTTGACTGGTAGAGGAAGCTGAACCCGGGGAAGCAGCTCTGATTTCCATGCAGCATCACAAAGACAACCCTAAGACTGGATATTGTGCTATTCTCTGTAACAACAAGGCAGGTGGTCATGCAGGAGCACAGATTTCCTTGGGAGGAGTGGATGGAAGAAGCCAGTGAGATGAAGAAAGCCACGTATATAGACTTGGTGAAGGAGTGCCATAGATGAGGTAGCATTAGCAGTGTCTGCCTATAGAAGTGGGCTGCAGAGGCTTTTAGAGTTAAGTCTATGTGCAAGACATTTAGCTTTCTAGGCATTATTAGGGCACAATGAAGAAAGACCATCAGGGGAAACAACAGAGACAGCAGAGAAAGCCTCAGGAGGGGCCGTTTGTGAAGACACGGATTACACTTGGATACAGGGCAGTAGCTGATCATGCCAGGGTGGGTTGTCTGGGTGAGAGTGTATGATGTTAAAAGACCCAGAAAACCTAATCAGCCCAGGTACTATCACTGATGATGTGTCCAAATGTATTACTGGATGTATGTTACAAATAACTGTTCATGTCAGAGAGCTCATTTAGTCTGATATTGAAAGGATAGTTAAGATGAAGGCTCATTACGGGAGGAAGTGGTCATGTTTGAAAATGAGAGAGACAGAGATGAAAGGTGAGAAGGAAGTGCTTTTTATGTGGTGCTTGTGAGATATGAAAGTGAATGAGCCACCCTACCTGATAGGGCAGAGGAAACATAGTGAAGGCCCAGAGTAGAAGCAGCGTTTTTTGGGTTTTTTTTGTATCTTTGTTTCCTTTTAACTTGGTTTTCTCCATTTTTGTGAAAGTCCCTTGTGTAATTTAAAACACAAGTACTGATTTAAATATTTGTGGTTCCACTGGAATCATTCCAGACACCACAAGGACACCCTCACCTTTTACAATATACACACACAACTCAGCTATAAAATACTAAGAATATTCACATAGTGGCCTTATGGAAAAATATTCACAAATTAAAGATTCAAGGGAGGCATTTTGTAAAAGCATTGGATTGTATTGCTTATTTTATTGCTCTTTGTAAGCTGAAGGTTTGGATTTGCTTAAATGGAGCAGAAAAATGTACTCCACAATCTACAAACAATAGTAACACATATAATTAGGCAAGGAGATGACATTGCTATGCTACCTTCTAAATTTACCTGCTTAACATATAAAAGGCTGAAGTTGTTAATTCATTGTTATTGTGGATAAGAGGCTGACATCCAAGTAAAATGTTACAATATTAAACATCTCCAGACATTATTTACTGCAAACTAAATAAGAATTTTGGGCAAAAAAACCTTTGGAATGATCACAAAGCCCATGCCAAATTTGTGTTGATCCGTCAGCTGCAGTAAAATGACCTCATGAACTGAGTAAAAGATAAAACCATCTAGCTGAGGTAGGGAATAACCTCTTGTGACTTCAGTAGACTAGATAACACATACAAAGAAGCCAGAGATCAGTGATAATACGAATTGCTTGCTGTGGCATCCACGCTGGCTGAAAAAAATATACAGCTGCAAGTAGCAGTGGCCAAGGCTCCACAAATAAATAAAGCATCTGGCCATTTCAGTGAGCCACCTTTGCAGCTCCTTCTAGGTCCCTTTGGCTTTGTTCCATCTGGTGACCTCTCCTGACATCCCAGACACGCCTTATAAAAGAGTGGCTTGCTCAGCTGAGCCCACCATGACCTTAATTAGCACAAATTGTCCATCTCCCTCCAGATGAATATCAGATCGTCTTCTGCACAGGTGCAGCTAATTCATTATAGTTTAATTTAGCACTGAGTTTGAAATGAGAAAAATAATACATGCCAAATCAAAGCGTGGGAATATAACATTCCTCATAAAAAACTCTGTGGTCTCTTTTCATGTTTATGTTTTATTTTATTCAGAAATATGACCACAGTTTCTGAAAATGCATTTTTAGTACCTCTCACGAATATGAATAACGTTTTATAAGTGCAGTACGGAATAACTGTTTACCTGATACAGTAATAAAAACAGTAGCAGTAGCCTCATATTCATGGTTTTTGAAATGTACTCCTATTACCCTGTTGGAATTATGTGCACCTTCTAAAGCTGTTTGCTGTTAAGTTCTGAATGAATTGAGTTCACAATATTCCATCCATCCATCCATTTTCTAATCCTACTAATCCAGGGCAGGGACACAGCCATTCTGGGCCACTGTGATGATCTAATTCAAATATTACTTTTCAAAAATATTTTTAAACAAAAGAAGAATCAAGATGGAGAATTAAAGGAATACACCACCCAAAAATATTTTTAGATTTTACCTACACCCAATAGTCTGAAGTGATGGCTAAGTAAAAAAATTAAAATATTTTCATGCAGAATGGAGAATGGAGACAACAAAATTTATCATAGAACAGGCATCTATGGTGACCGATGCTGGATAACAGCAAACAATATTAAAAACCTCCATTAAAAAAATTCAAATTTAAAATGATCTAGTTCACATATCCCCGTGTCTGCGTGGGTTTCCTCCGGGTACTCCGGTTTCCTCCCACAGTCCAAAGACATACAGGTTAGGTGGATTGGCGATTCTAAATTGTCCCTAGTGTGTGATTGGTGTGTGAGTGTGGGTGTGTGTGTCCTGCGGTGGGTTGGCGCCCTGCCCGGGATTGGTTCCTGCCTTGCGCCCTGTGTTGGCTGGGATTGGCTCCAGCAGACCCCCGTGACCCTGTGTTCGGATTCAACGGATTGGAAAATGGATGGATGGATGGATAGTTCACATATATTTTTGCTAAAATATTCATCCATCCATTATCCAACCCTCTATATCCTAACTACAGGGTCACAGGGGTCTGCTGGAGCCAATCCCAGCCAACACAGGGTTCAAAGCAGGAAACAAACCCCGGGTAGGGCGCCAGCCCACCGCAGGTCACACACCCCCACACCAAGCACACACTACAGACAATTTAAGATTGCCAATGCACCTAACATGCACGTCTTTGCACCCGGAGGAAACCCACGCAGACACGGGGAGAACACGCAAACTCCATGCAGGGAGGACCCAGGAAGCAAACCCAGGTCTCCTGACTGTGAGGCAGCAGTGGTACCATTGTGCCACCATGCCACCCCTGCTAAAATATGAATATTGTTAAATAAAAATCTGATCATGAGCATTTGAATTGAAGACTTGCCCCCCCACCAGTTCATTCATTGCACAGGAGCCCAGCCCAGTAACCACTTCATTGATTATCATTGTGTTTTATGTGATACCAACTAATAACATGGACTTAGAGACGTTTACAACTAAAGATTAAAAGTTTATGAAAAGTGAGTGAAAACGTATAACAGGAAGAGAATATCCCTTGGACTTGTCCATATCTGAGATGCCTTAACAAGCAGAAGGTCAAATCACCCGTGGAGCTTCGCAGGCTTCCTCTCTCTCTCGAGGCTCATTACTCAGTGCTTGCTTAGAGATGAGGCTCACAGTGTCACACTCTGGACTTTCACATGTCATGACGGCTGGTTATGGGTGCACTCAAACATTATATTAATGAAGGTTACAGTTGAAAATTGTTGAAAAAGTTCTGTGTGGTGAACATCAGCAACACAGCCTGGGATATATAGAACTAAATGCAAATGGCAGAACAGATTAATAGATAGTTAAATGAATGGATAGACAGATATTCTATCAAGGGCAGTTTAGTGACACAGTGGTCAGTGCTGTTGCCTCACAAATCCAATGTTTGGGAGTTAATCATGCATCTGGCTGCTGTCTGTATGGAGAAGGTGAATTCTCTATGTCTGTCTGTCTTTTTCCTAAGTGCTTCAGTTTCCCCCACATCATAGAAACAATTAGCCCAATTCACCATCCCATAGTCACCATGTAAGTGTGAGTAGGCCTTGCAATTGATCGCTATCTCATCCAGGGTTTGTCCCTCCCTTGTGGCAAAACCATGAATTAGAATAATGTGGGTTTGATGATATAACGCTGGGTTATGCTATCAACTATTAGAGATAGGAAACATTTTTATGTGACATAGTATGCTAACTGCAGTTAATTCTGCAACAAATAATAAATAAACATTATAACCATTTAACATGTAAAAAAGAAGTTAGCTATTAGCAATTAATAAATAGTCCTTTTGCTTAAATTTATTATTTAATTTCACAGCATAAGGGGCTTAAAGAACATGTGTGCTTAATTGAGTTTACTTTAGTCTATATTTAGCTGTAATTTGCTGGCTTAATCTACTGTATCAACACCTAAAGGCTTTCTGTGGCATGTTAGTACTACCTTCTGAATCCTGTATAAAATGTACACAACTGGTTAAAAAGGTAAAAAAAAAGTCCATTATATATTACCTAGTAGCTTAGTGATCCTAACCTTTAACATACTTACTGGGTGGTCCTCAGTTAACCACGTAATTTGTTTCTGCTTACTCTATATAAGACAACATTTTTTTAAAGTATATATATTGTGTATATGCCTCACAGTTAGGAGACCTGGGTTCGCATCCCGGGTCCTCCCTGCGTGGAATTTGCATGTTCTCCCCGTGTCTGCGTGGGTTTCCTCTGGGTACTCCGGGTCAGTTCAAAGACTGTGTGAGTGCGTGTGCCCTGCGGAGGGCTGGTGCCCTGCCCGGGGTTTGTTTCCTGCCTTGCACCCTGTGTTGGCTGGGATTGGCTCCAGCAGACCCCCGTGACCCTGTAGTTAAGATATAGCGGGTTGGATAATGGATGGATGGATATTGTGTATATATATGTACTAGCAGAATACCCGCGCTTCGCAGCGGAGAAGTAGTGTGTTAAAGAAGTTATGAAAAAGAAAAGGAAATATTTTAAAAATAACGTAACATGATTGTTAATGTAATTGTTTTGTCATTGATATGAGTGTTGTTGTCATCTCTCTCTCTCTCTATATATATATATATATATATATACATAGCAAAATACCCGCGTTTGGCAGCAGAGAAGTAAAAAGAAAAGGAAACATTTTAATAATAACGTAACATGATTGACAATATAATTGTTTTGTCATTGTCATGAGTGTTGCTGGCATATATATATACACTCACACACACACACATATATAAACATATATATATACACATCATATATATATATATATACATATATATATACATATTCATATAAATATATATACATATATACACATATATATACACACACACACATATATATACATATATACACATATATATACACACAAACACATATATACATATATACACATATACATATCTACATATATACTGTATATACACATATATATACAAATCTACATATATATCTACATATATATATTAGGGGTGGGACTCGATTAAAAAAATTAATCCAATTAATTAGAGGCTGTGTAATAATTAATCTTGATTAATCGTATGTAATCGCACACGTAAATATGCCCCAAATCGCAAATGTGTTTTTTTAATTTAAAAGGGTTTTAGTGGGCGACAGAATCAAATAATAGACATGGACATGAATATTGTAAACTCAAGCTCTTTTAATTTCTGAAAAAAAAAATGCTTTTAAACTGCATTTGAATTCAAAACAGAAACAAAAATATCATCCCTGGTTAAAATTGGGCAGACTTAAAAATAAAGTGGTAGTTTAAGTACTTTAAGTACATTTTCAGAATGGTATTGTCTTTAAATAATAATAACCAAAATTTCAACATAAAGTGCAGTTTTTCTTCTTAAAAAAATAAGTCAGAAACATAAAAGGTAATTTGACCAACTTAATCTTTAAACTCTGAGTAACCTTAGCCAAAATTATTTTGTACATTAGGCTAAAACAGTGTGATCATTGAACATTTTGTAATTAGATGTAATTAGAATTACTAACGGTCACGGAAGTCCAATGATCCCCAGTAAGAGCCACAAAGTCCGCTTTCTGTAATGCATCTAATTTTGCTTGCTTTTCACTGTGCACAAAACCATGCTTTTATCAAGGCTTCGCTCGGGTAGTTTTTTGAAATTAAATTTTCCTCCGATCAGTCGTAGGAATGCGCTTCATTCAGAGTGTAACATTTTTGTAGCTCTGATGTGTGCATCAGTGTAATCGATGTACCAGGAAATCATGCATTGACAAAAGTTCCCCTTTGCTTGGAATTGAAATTGTGATTAAATGCGTTATTTTTTGTTATGGAGTACATGCATCGAAGCTTCTCAGCTGTGCTTGTGCTAAGAATAGGAAAGATTTTAAAAATAACGTAACATGATTCTGCGTTAACCGCATATTTTTTCATACGTCTCAAACCAAGGAGATGCGAGGTTAAAATGAACCGAGAAGCACGCGTACATACTCAGTACATCCCCTCTCGGGAATCGAACCTCGGATGTAGGCCAATTGCGCCACGGTGTGTGGCTTATTTATTTGAGAGTATGTAGATCGGGGCATATATATATATATATATATATATTCGCAGCGGAGACGTAGTGTGTTAAAGAAGCTATGAAAAAGAAAAGGGAACATTTTAAAAATAACGTAACATGATTGTCAATATACAGTAATTGTTTCGTAAGTGTTGCTGTGATCAAGGATTCGATTATCATTATTTGTTTCAATCAGGGTCGTATTTGTACGATGTGTTGTGTTCAAGTTACATTCTGTGTTTGTCAGTCGTTGTAAAGATTAAATTCTGTAATTACAGCCACATTAGCTCCACAAATGAGACACACGGGTTTACCGGCAATGTCAGTAAACATATACTCAGCCTCCCATCGGTTTTTAAAGGCTCTATTTTCAGAATCAACTTTTCTGTTCGGCATCGTGTGGGCTAGCTTCGCAATAACTTGCAGCAACGCGGTAAGTGTTCGGCAAGGCAGCTGAAGCGCTGCATTATGGGATCTGTAGTTTATTGTGTTACCAGCGCTTCATATACCCGGGCCATTAATAACAATAATACAGTATATAAAATGATCTCGCGGGCCGGATATAATTACACGCCGGGCCGGATGTGGCCCGTGGGCCTTGAGTTTGACTCATATGGACTAAATAGAACTTGAAAAGAAATATTTTTTGTAATGTGATCGCGCAAGTCAGTACATCGAGCCCGCATGCTATTGTGGTTTTGCTTGTGTGCCTCAGTAAGTTACCGTCCCCTCGCTCTTACTTTTTTACCGTTCATCTAATGAATACACTGAGTATGGCTTTACCAAAACAATCATTGATCGCGAATAAAGTATCCATTATTCATGAAGCTTCAATAGGTGAATAGGTGATGTCTTTCTGCGTTAACCGCATGCGTTTTCATACGTCTCAAACTAAGGGGATGCGAGGTTAAAATAAATCGAGAAGCGCGCGTACATACTTAGTGCATCCCCTCTCGGGAATCGAACCTCGGACATGGGCGCTACAGGCGAATGCTTTACTATCGTGCCACAGCGTGTGGTTTATCTATTTGAGCGTAGCAGTGTAATTCGGTTTTTGTTCAGCACTCTTTGGAACTGTTACTTTTTGTCTGCGCACTGCGTCAGTTCACGTGAGCCGCTGAATATGGTTTTATATGTCACTCGCTCGCTTCTAATTGTTTCGCTGCCTTCTTAATTATATAATGCATGTTTTCTAAAGCGCGTTTTGTAGCTCTTCCTGGCTTTCTACGTAATGCATGATTACGTGAGAGGCGTGATGATGTCATACGAAACTCCGCCCCTCCAGCTGAACTCCATTACAGTAAATGGAGAAAAATAGCTTCTAGTTATGACCATTATACTTAGAATTTCGAAATGAAACCTGCCCAACTTTTGTAAGGAAGCTGTAAGGAATAAGCCTGCCAAATTTCAGCCTTCTACCCACACGGGAAGTTGGAGAATTAGTGATGAGTCAGTCAGTCAGTGAGTGAGTGAGTGAGGGCTTTGCCATTTATTAGTATAGATATACAGTGCTTTTTTTGTAAACATAAAGGAGGCAGTGGACCTAAGTTGCGTTGGGATCAAGTTTGAGGTACAGTACGGGGTGTGACTATTTAATTCACAGAATGAACCTGTACAATAAAATGTATGCTTTTCTGTGTACCAGCAGCTCCTGTCACCTTTGAAGTAATCTGTAGAAGATCACTTCATCCAAACACCTATAAATTCATTTTTTCTGCTCTTAATACTGTAATCATTTTTAGTTATCTCAGAACCATTATCAAATGTTCTGGTATAATGGCAACTGTTTCAAATTCTGATTTATTTCTAAGCATATTGAAGAAATTACTTTCAGCTAAAAATTGTGCACTAGATTATGTATCATTATTTCTAAGAACTTTCTCAAAATAATGGCTATAACTTCAACGACTGGGATATGAACAGAAAAGCACAAGGTATTCTTAACAAGCTTAAGTAAAAGGTACTAGCACAATCAAAAATGTCAAACATCACGTGGTAAAGATCTTGTGCTTTTAAAATAAAGAAACCAACAAACCCCACTGTTAGTAATTCTACTTTCATAAGATACATTGTTAATATTTTTTTTGAAAATGCAATGAAGAAATGTACTGCAAATTGTAGTACTTCTCTGAGATAATATTTCTACTTTTTTATAATATTCTAGCATATTTGTAAATGAAGACCATAATAATTGGGGTTTCCTCTAGAACAGATTTAAAGCCCCCACCAAGTCCAATCCTCACTTTCCATTTTATAACATGTAACAGAAAAAAAATGTTTGTCACTTTTTCACATAAAAAATGTAAACAACATGCATATTAACTATGTCCACATTCTTTAGGTAAGCTGCTACCTGTAATGCTACACCACCTCCTAATTACTATGCATTCATTTAACATTTATACATTAATGAACAAAACCTTTGTTACATTTAAAGTTATTATAAGTTAATATGTGATACTTCTTAGCTGAAAGAATGCACAGAAAATGCAAAATAGTGTACCAAAAATAATCAAGCGCATTTAACGCTAGCTTCTTAATTAGCATTGCCGGCCCTGTAAAATATGTAATTTTAAATAGTTACACATCTCCGTTCCCCTGCTCATAAGGGCAACAATTTTCATATCTCAAAATAAAATGCATCCTAATGTAATTATCTCTTCACACCATCTTTAGTTTTTGATTGAATGCATACTATAAAACACAGGATAATGCATTGAGGATAATTGTGCAATTCTGAAAATTGGTATAATCCTTATACTTTTCTATCTTTTTGCAGTTGGTTACAGAAACCAGGTTAGTCCATAGCACATGTATTAGTCAGTTATTGTTACAAGGCACCACTGACATTTTTTAATAGAGAGTACCTACCTTACATAAATAAAGTATGTATACCGTTGCTGTGGTTGAAAGTTGACAGTCCATTTCGACATTAATTTTCAAGAATCCTCATTTTGTTTTTTCTTTTTTTTATTTGAAAAGAAAAACACAATAAAAAAACAATCTAATAAAAAAATGATGTATTACAAGTGCAATAATATATTCCGAACTCAAACCATGAAATTCAACATTCATCCTCCATCTAACTCAGTAAGCTACATGTAAAGAGAACACCAACTAAAATGGTTATTCATCTTACAGGTATATACATCCATCAATCCATTATCCAACCCGTGTGAAGGACAGCCAGGTCCCATGCCCTGCAAGGACGCTCCTGCTGCTTATGTTCCGGGGGAGCCACCATGGGCAGTCCAGTACCTCCCCCGGGACACTTGGTGGCAGCCTCCCTGGCTGACGGTGATTCCCCAACCACCCGCAGGGCTCCATGGGAGATGGAGTCCTCCACAGCCTGGTTGGTGGCTCGGATGGCCGCTAGGGGGAGCTGGATGGACTCAGCAGCCTAGCTGGACGAATCTTCAGCCCCACCTGGAGGTGCAAATAGGACCAGGTGGTCAAGCACCTGGAACACTTCCGGGTGGGTTATAAAAAGGGGCAGCCACCACCACTTAAGGAGCCAGAGTCGGGAGGAGGAGGACTAAGCTTGAGGAGGAGTGGTGGAACAGGAGAAAGAGAGTGTTTTGGTGGTAGTTGTGCTTTGGGACTGTGTTGGGCTGTGTGGCACGGGGAAGATGTGTCCCACAGCTGAAGAAAATTAATAAACTTTGTTGTCACTTTGTACGTGCCTCTGCGTCAGTCTTTGCTGGGTCGGGCACTTATATAGCGCCTTTTCACACCCGCTATAACCTAACTACAGGGTCACGGGGGTCTGCTGGAGCCAATCCCAGCCAACACAGGCCGCAAGGCAGGGAAACAAACCCCGGGCAGGGTGCCAGCACACAC
Organism: Polypterus bichir lapradei; assembly: GCA_026402145.1. Taxonomy (NCBI): domain Eukaryota; kingdom Metazoa; phylum Chordata; class Cladistia; order Polypteriformes; family Polypteridae; genus Polypterus; species Polypterus bichir. Next base: position 27,172,738 of record JANRMT010062808.1, on the reverse strand, counting down.
TAGGGACAATTTCAGGATCGCCAATGCACCTAACCTGCATGTCTTTGGACTGTAGGAGGAAACCAGATCACCTGGAGGAAACCCACTTAGACACAGGGAGAGCATGCAAACTCCATGCAGGGAGGACCCGGGAAGCGAACCCAGGTTTCCTATCTGCAAGGCAGCAGCGCTACCACTGTGCCCCCATGCCGCCATCTTATATACATAAAATCTTAATAACCTCTGTATGTCTTTTGAATTTTTTGGCTTCTTTTGTTGTTATTTGTCCATTTTGAACAATAAGAATCTCATTTCAACTCTTAGATCGCATCTTGTTTGTTAGTTTGTCTATTGGCTTGTTTGCCAGTCATTCATAACATTTTGCATGTGCGTTGCACTTGGTCCAACTTTAAGTATAGGCTATATGATGATTCAAAAATTTAATTTGGAGAGGTTTAGCAATGGGGTGCAATCCAGAACCTGTGAATTATTCCAAAATGGCTAAGTCAAGTAAATTTTGCATATTTACTAAAACTGAACCAACTTAAATTCCAGGCTTCACGAAGTTTAAAAAAATTGTTGTGAAGGATAGTTGTAATTGGGGGTTTAATTTTGGGGCAACAAACACATCACTCCAAAACAGCTAAATGTTTATGAAATGATACATGCATATTACTGTCAAAACTTTAAGGCCGTTAGAAACGTCAACCGAGAAATGGAGTTGCAATGAGGGTGGGTGTGCAAAATGAAAACCGTGCTATCATGCCAAAATGAATTTGGCACATTGTTCATGTTTGGCAATACTTGCAGTGAACGCTCCATTCCACATCATTGATTGAAATGACAATGGGTGCAGGTAGGTGGGCAAAATCATACATCACATAAAAATGTCTTACTTTCACAAAATTTTGTATTTCCATTATTTTCCATGTAAAATAATGTTAACCCATCTTAATTAACATATAGGGTTCATGGGGTTTCACATGTTTCAATAGAAGGAACAACACAAAAAATGTAGTTTTGCCCAGCTTACCTACCATATCAGTGATTCAATTATTCAAGAAGCCATTCATTTTATCAATGTGGCATTGAATATCTGGTCATGAAACCTCAATAAACCAGGAAATGCAAAAATGTAGCATTCAGGGATCCAGCCCAGCAAGGAGTTACCACAATTCTGTAATCCAATAGATTTGATAGAGAAGTAGTGGGACATTCATCCAAATTACGAAAAGGTCAATATTTAAAAAAACTTCAATATTTGCTCTCTTACCTTAACTCATTATCCATATACAGTATACACAGACAATTCCTGGCACTAATACAGAATAAAACAGCAAATAAGATTGAAAAAGACTCACCACAGGCTCAATATACTTACTTACTTACAATTACACTAATGAGGTCCGGCCAAATTTTAGAAAAGGCAAAGCAGATCCTTGTAAAGAGAATTTGATTTTATTTGCATTTTTTGATAATATATCATTATCCTTCTTGAGTCCCCTTTAAGTATTTCCCATAAAAACAGCCCAGGAATCGTACCAATCACACAATTCTGTATACTGAAATAGTTAAATGTGTGATGTGAACACCAATATGTATATTGTATGTATTTGTATGTCTGTGTCTACAGATATTATGTAGATATAGCTAAGATATAACCAAAAAACAACACAACTGCAGTACATTTACTCGCTGACCAAAGCAAAACACAGAGCTGCTTTAGAAAATTCTAAAACAATACTAAACAAAAAAAAATATATACACTTATACAAATACACATATACAATGAAAAAATGAAAGGGTAGATGGCTATAAAGTCTGTTTTTTGTGTTTATATTCAGAACCCTTCTGATAAATCTACTTTTCAAATCAGATGAAAAATGCCTTCTTTTTTAAAATAAGTAGAGTTTGAAGGTGACAAAAATTCACTTCTGCATTACGAGCCATCTGGATCTCATTCATGGACCAAGATAACTCCCCACTGGAAACAAGCCTAATATTTCCTTTTTTATTTTATCTCATGCTCTGTTATAAGCCAGGAAGTTGTTATGTAGATGAGTGGGCTTTAATGAGCTACAACAGCTTGGCAGAACTATATATTTTTATGATTACTAATTGTCTCCTGCATTGTTGTGATTCTGCCGCAAGCTAATCATTAATCATATACACAGAATCTGTGATGATAGTGAAGTCTTAAAAATACTCTGCTTAAAACAGCTGAAGCTGTATACACAGCATTCTTGATTAAAGTGCAGTTTTCCGTGACACACAGCCAAACAAACCAGCATGCCAAGGGGTTACCCCCAGTGTGTCTGCAGCTGGAGAAGCTGAGGTACTACCAGCTGCAGTTGAAATGCAATGGTAAACTTCATTCTTCTGATTTCTGAAAGACTGAATGTGTGAACCACATACAAGAAAATATAATGACCTCAAAATCATTTGATCAGGCTCATCCCTTAGTGCCAGTTCTGGACTAAATCTGCAATTCAACAACAATCATTACACTAACATCCCAACTGTGGATCAAACTCACTGGCAACCCAACACTCAATAGAGTTAAAGAAGAAATGATATTGCCTTATGGTTAGCATAGAGCAGGCTGGCGCATTGAACGCTATTGCAGTATATTAACCTAAATAAACTACTGAAATGTAATAGCTTAACAAATAAGAATTTTTAAGTATATTATTACTTTTTTGCATGGTACAAAACAATAAAAAATAACAAATACTTCAATAGTTTTAATATTTTTAATTATTCTTTATTATTGTAATGCCATAATTAGTAAAACATTGAAACTGTTAATAGCTGCTTATAACAAATACCTGCTGTATAATAAAGCGTTACCTAATATGACATCATTAGTGGCACTCTGATGATGATTTAATAGTGATTTTTATTTATTCAATACTTTGCTTTATTTTACACAAATTGTGATTCAAATCATTGGTAGTTTCTTGTAATTTGTGACTGATTTCTTTTAGAATGACATTATCTTGGTTTGTACAGCTGCATGTGTTAGATTATAATAAATAGATTTTTAGGTAGAGAAAAATAACAGAGCAGATTGCTTTGTCTCATCACAATGCTTGGTCTCCAGTTTGATTTCCAGCTGTAGTGCTTCAGTTGTGCAGGTCAGGACAATTATCAGCTAAGATGTCCTACAGTAAGTGTGCCCACCATTACACCACTGGTGCCCCATTACAGGTTGTTTCCCGCCTTGTGTTGGATGTTTCTGATAAAGGCACTGACCCTGTTAGGATCCTCAACTGGAAAATCAAAGAATTTATAAAGTAGAGGCATTAATTGAAGATATGTAAATTTACAATGTAATTATTTGCTAAAGTTTAAGAAATCTATGCTTTTTTAATCTGTATATCGCCAAAGTAATGTATGTATTAAATTGTGAGAGTCTGTAAATGTCCCAGTAATAAAAAGACATGTATAAATGTTCTAAGGGTAAACATTCAGTCTGTTGAAAGATACTGAAACAATTTACACTTGGGATTTTTGTTCCATCCATTCCTTAGTACATAGTGTGTGTATTTTTTGTAGCTGCTCAGAAGTCAAAGAGGTCAATACACATGGGCTGAACAGACAGGCTGTTCCATGATGTGTGACACTGAAAACAAAAACGATTAACAACTTAAATTGCAGGACAGTACTGCAGCTGGAACATATTTTTTTTCTTAGGTGTGCTGAACATCATATGACAAGAAACATCCACATGAATAGCAGCCTTTGCAAGTTGCAAAATATTTCCTGATCCTGATCAATTAGAAGAAAATTGCAACAAAAGACACCAGGATCTTTTCTCTTGAAGTTTCCCTGCTACTTCTCTGTACATGAAAAATCCTGTTTAGGAGGTAACAGTGTTGGACCTATAGACACACACCCTGTCCACTTCAATTACCAGAGACCACTGTGTTTCTTTGCACATAATAGAACTTGATTGAAATGCATTTTTACATCACAAATTTCCCATTCACAAGCACCAAGCACTACTGCACAATTGCAAATGTAGTTAAAATAAAACAGCATAATATTCAATGAAAAATCAAAACACATTCTAAAACATGTTTAAAGATATACTACTATATTATATTAATCAGAAAAGCTGGCTTGTTCCTGAGGACTAGCCTGGACTCTCCAGATGAAATTCAAGAGAGAAGTAACTGCTGGCTATCATGACTGATGCCTAACACTCTCAACATGACACTTTGGTCGACCTGTGAAGCACTTTAAGCACAGCTCGGATTCTACTATGGTGCTCCAGGGAGTGTCATTGGAGGTCATTTTATCAACTGCACATCTGCTGGCTACACTGTCCATTGGAAAGTTGATTTCATTTATTAACACTGCACGAAAAACTTTCATTATTCATATATTTTTATTCTGTGAGCCAAGCGAATTTCCAGTTTATCCCTTATGTATAGTATACAGGTATACTGTGTTTTCTGTCATATTAATATATACATAGTACATATGTATTTTGCTGTTTAGATGTTTTGGATATTTTTAAATTCCTTGTTTTTTTAATTTAGCTGTTAGGATCAATAAAACATCTATTCGTCTACCAATTGATCGATCGATCTATCAAACTGTTGTGTAACAGAAGATGGGAGAACATGTCAGGAAGAGTTAGTTTATCAGATGTTATCTTGTTTAATTTGGAACTGGCAAAAAATATTAAAAACAAAAAAACAAAAAGAAACTAAATAGGTGATATAGGGCAACATTGGTGTACCATCCTTAGCAGTCATTTGATTACTGACATCATCTTGAAGTGTGCCTGGGACTTGTCTGGTCTGAACCAGAACAGGCAGGACCAAGAGCAGAAATAGGGTGAAGTTTTTAGTGTTCTTCAAGGTCCTAGTGCTCCTGGCATAGAGTGGAATAGGAAAGTGGGTGGGAGACAGTATTTCATCCAAAACCCTTCCTGGTGTTAACTGTTAAATTAGTCCACTCTAGAAGTGCACTATACTTATACATTTGATACTATCTATCTACAGTGCATCCGGAAAGTATTCACAGCGCGTCACTTTTTCCACATTTTGTTATGTTACAGCCTTATTCCAAAATGGATTAAATTCATTTTTTTCCTCGATTGAACATCTCTGGAGAGATCTTAAAATGGCTGTGCACCGACGCTTCCCATCCAACCTGATGGAGCTTGAGAGGTGCTGCAAAGAGGAATGGGCGAAACAATGCAGGTAATGAATACTTTCCGGATGCACTGTATCTATCTATCTATCTATCTATCTATGGATCAATATTAAGTTCCAAACACTTCTAGTAGTAATAATTAAATATGAATGATTAATTCTCTATAAGGACATAATAATAAGATATATACATTGTCATGTGCGCGCGCACTGGGGACAATTTAAGGGTTTGAATGATAGTAAATCCTGCTGGAACACAGGATGGCGCTGTTTATTCACTCCTTTTCTCTACATTCCCCTGCAGACTGGAAGACTGATTTCTTCTTGCTGCTAAAAGTCCTTATTACCGGATGGTCTGTCATTTTAAATCAGTCACTCTTGAGACTTGTGTCTGTGAATACATTTTTGTTTTCAGTGCTTTTTGTTTCAGTTATGCAGGGTTTGCCAGCAGCTGCCCCAACTCTTTATGATGTGTTTTTTCCCACAAAATATATTAACAAAAAAAAAAAAAAACTTTGTAAATCCGACCCACCTTAAATCCCTTCGCACCTCTCTGTCAGCGTCTTTTGTCTTGCAAATGTGTCGATAAATCCAAGCAGCAAGCAGCCTGCTATACCATCCCCCCCACCACCGCAGAACAGGCAAGAAGTTCTCCCAGTTTCAGCCTTGATTATCTGGAAGTGAGCTACCTAGAGTTGTAAGGAGAAAATAATTTCATGTGTGTTCTGTGTCTACAACAATCTATGTAAACACATCGTTAATACAGAAATGTTTTTTATGTTTTAGTAATAAATGACAAAATATAGACATGAACTGTATAATGTGTGAAGGCTGATGGCCAAATATCAAGTAAACACTTTTACCAAAGGTGCAAGTACAATATGACAGCTTCTGTAGTGAAGCGGTAAGAACTGTTGACTTATAATCAAGAGGTTGTCAGTTCGAAACCAGCTCCCCAGCAAATTTACCAGCTGTAAGTTTATGATATTTGTAGAAGTTAGCTTTTTTTCAGTTTTATTCTCTCAGTCATGTTCACACTCCCCCTCACCCCTCTTGATCTGACTCTAACTAACAGCGCCAATATAAATTCGCACCCGATCTGATGCTGTTCATTTTGAAATAATATTGCATTAGTCCGACAGTGTTTTCTGATTGGTACTATTCAGGTCAAAAAATGATTTCTTCAAAATTTCACATATATATTTGTCTGTTTCTTTTTTTCCTGGTGCTGCGTTAACATCATGCACTAGAAGGCGTGAGCTTATTCAGTACGGGCAGGATCATGCACACTTGACTTGGCAGTGACCAATGCACATGAATTGTACAAGGCATGCACAGGGGCCACTGAGAAAAGAGGAGTGTTCATGGCTCACCTTGCAGAGGAACTTCATCATCACTTCTTACAAGAAAAGGTGATGGATAAAGCAAAAGAGGAAGCAACATCGAAAAGCTTCTGTTCCAAGGCCACCACTTCCCCCAGCCCCTACAGTGTAATAGGAACCACAGCACAGAGAGAAGTGTGTACATTGCAACAGGTACACATGTCATAAATACAGGAAGGATGGTCCTTGGGTGAATGGGAACATTTGAATCTGATGATTGCATATAGCGCGGAACTGACCTCTCTGTACTATTTTTTACTCTGCATGTCCTGGAGTACAAAAGAAACATCACCATGCACCAAAATCTGGAGATAGGGCAAGATTGGTCACTGATTACAACCGCAAGAAGTCATGCAAATGAATATGAATAATATGAATAATGTTGCATCCGTGACACAATGTTTTCCAAAATGTACAACACAGGTCATAAAATGAGTTATTCCAAATATCGTATATACCTATGTCTCTGTTTTTTTATCAGTGTGGCTTTGACATTATGGACCATAAGGTGCATACTAATTCAGCGTGTGCAGGAACACTCAATAAAGCTGAATAAAAAAAAAAATCAAGCGACAGTCAGATACAAAGGCAGATTCACCAGCATTTGTATGTTAGCTTTTATCACTCCAGATCAGAGAATTTCCAGTTTTATTGTCTCAAAACGCCACTCACATCTACAGTTATTCCCAGTTTCAGATAAAACGTAACCGCGTCAGATCTTTGGGGGAGGGGGTGGAGTGGGTTCTGTATTGTGATTGTGACTGAGAGAATAAAAGAAAAAAAAATGCTAACTTCTACAAATACTATAAATTTATACTGGCTGTTACAGACACAAATCAAATGTTATGTTTTTATTGTATAATATTAACATTAAGATTAGCTCACTACTCAAAATGGAAAATCTGCGGGGGAGCTGGTTTTGAACTGACAACCTCTGGATTATAAATCAGCAGTTCTTACTGTTTCACCACGGAAGCTGTTGTATTATATTTGCACCTTTTGTAAAAGTGTTTATTTAATATTTGGCCATCAGCCTTCAAACATTATACAGTTCATGTCTACATTTTGTCATTCATTACTAAAACATAAAAAAGTTTCTGTTTTAACAATGTGTTTAAATAGATTGTTGTAGACACAGAACACACATTAAATTATTTACTCTATACAATTCTAGGTAGCTCACTCCCAGATAATCAAGGCTGGAACTGGGAGAACTTCTTGCCCATTCTGCGGCGGTGGGGGGATGGTATAGCAGGCTGCTTGCTGCTTGGGCTTATCGACACATTTACAAGACAAAAGACGCTGATGGAGAGGTGCAAAGGGATTTAAGGTAGGCTGGATTTACAAGTTTTTTCTTAGACTCTAGTGTTAAGCTATCACCAGTTGACAACACAGGAAAAGGAAACCAAACTCCATTATACATGTATTACAAAAAAAACAATCGTTTGGGCCTAAGGCAATTAGGAAAAGGCAAGATGAAGGTCTTTCTTAGGCATAATATACTGTAGTGTGCAACTGTAAAGGCAAGTGCCCAGCCTCACAAAGCCTAAAAAAAATGCAAGCTGAAGTGCGCCTCCAGGCAACTGTTCATTTTGAAATCCAGCTACAGGATCTTTTATCTATGACTTGAAATATATATATTGGAAGAAAGAAGTGAAAAAGCTCTGGACAAGGTACTAGTCAATGGTTAGGCCTGCTCGCCACACTTACACTCACGTAGGGTAAATTTGGAAACACTAAGCAGGACTGCATGGAAGAACATCCTCACAAACACAGGAAGGATGGGCTAACTCTACATGGCCATGTGCTATACTCAAATCCAATACACTAGATCTATGAGGTAGCAACACTACCCAACGTGCTATTACGCTACGTTACACTATACATCGATATACGCACATACTATATACATATACTGTATGTGTTTTCTCAATGACAAGGTAAAGCTTAAAACCCTGATAAGTTTTATTTAAAATGTGGAAAAGACTATATACAGTATGTGTATATTATCAGGGAATCTTGAGTCAGTTTAGAGTGTAAACAGAATTAAATATTTGGAGGACACAAATATTTATGTGGTTTTTACAAACAATACACTTTATAAGGAAACCATGTTTTTTGAGACTCATTGGTTATGATCATAGGTAGAGTTAAAGAGTTGATTGTGCCCACTTTATTATTGTCATTTATATTTTAAATCTCCAAGAATTTCTGTGTGCACACAGCTTTGGATTGTAGCTCAGTGTGGGAGGGTGTTAAAGAATTTAAATTTCTGAATTAATTTGAAAGCCCAGTTTCTTTAAATACATTATGTATTAGAAGAATTAATTAAAAAATACATACAGTATATACACTAGTCGTGTAGCTAGGCTATAAATATTCAATGTGAATACAGTCATATAAACTGCTTTTCCCTCACTAAACCACTGCATATGCACTGTCATGGTTTCACTGTTATTTTTGATGAATTGTACAATAATACATTTATGTTGTATACATGCAATATTATTATTCAGAATTTGGATGACTACTTTATCTAAGGTGTTATATCGGTGTTTACATCGGTTTAAACTTTTCTTTTTCACTATTACAGAAATACTGAATTTCATGTAAAGATTAAACAGGTAAATTTAAGATGTAATGTCTAATGTTGGGTGGCATGGTGCCGCAGTGGTAGCACTGCTGCCTCGCAGTAAAGAGACCGGGGTTCGCTTCCCGTGTCCTCCCTGCGTGGAGTCTGCATGTTCTCCACATGTCTGCATGGGTTTCCTCTGGGTGCTCTGGTTTCCTCCCACAGTCCAAAGACATGCAGGTTAGGTGCATTGGCAATCCTAAATTGTCCCTAGTGTGTGCTTGCTGTGTGTGTGTGCACGCCCTGCGGTGGGCTGGCGCCCTGCCTGGGGTTTGTTTCCCGCCTTGCGCCCTGTGTTGGCCGGGATTGGCTCCAGCAGATCCCCATGTCCCTGTGTTAGGATATAGCGGATTGGATAATGGATGGATGTCTAATGTGTCAGCTGTAGTCCTGCCTATACAGGATTAGGCTGGGATTTTGCTGTTCATTTGTTCATTTATTTATACTGTGATCCTGCATCATAATGGATCCTTTTCAAGTCAAACCAATAGTGTGTTGTATTTTATTTGAGTCAAAATTCTGGTAGCAGTCTGGAGTTTGCATCCATACGAATATTTCACAGTCTGAAGCGGCAGGTTCCTTTGATCAAAAGATGTGTTTTTGAGAAAATATAACCGCTTTTTGACTTTATTATGTGATGTTCAGTGTTCAGGACACAGTTGTGTACCATTCCAAAGATGGATCTTGGTTTTTATCCAGGACACTCGCAAGCACACTCAGACTCCTCACTCAGTCTCTTTAGCATCCTGATCAGAGCCTCCATTGACTCCGCGAAGATCACAGCATCATCAGCAAAGTCAATATCCGTGAATCTTTCTTCACCAACAGATGCCCCACAGCCACTGGACTCCACGACCTTGCACAACACCCAGTCCATACAAGCATTGAACAAAGTAGGAGTAAGAACACACCCCTGATGAACACCAGAATCAACTGGGAAAAACGCAGAGGTCCTGCCTCCACTATGCACAGTACCAGTGTACAGGCCAGCCATGATATCCAGCAACCTCAAGGGGATCCCGCGAACCCTCAGGATGTTCCACAGGGCAGCCTGATCAACCAAGTTGAACGCTGAATCGAAATGACAAAGGCTGCAAAGAAACTCTGTCGATATTCGCCTTTGTGCTCCATGAGAACCCTCAGTGCCAGGATGCGGTCGATGGGAGACTTCTTAGGCGTAAAACCAGACTGTTCTGGTCGTCGGTAGGGTGAGCAGGTGATCACGGATCCTATTGAGGGCGACCCTAGCAAAGACCTTACCTGGCACCGAGAGCAGTGTTATCCCCCTGTAGTTGCTGCAATCCAGGCGATCACCCATGTTAACAGAAATAAAAAATAATTGTCATATTTTTATCTTGTGGTTTCATAACATTAAATAAGATATCAATAATATTAGAGTACTAGAGGGCATAGTCCCCCTGCTCTCTTCATTCGACAACCCCCAGGCGTGTGCTACAAGCTAGTCACTTTGTGGTTCTGCCGCTCACATATGGGGATTCGGATGTACAATTTAAACAGAATTTTTATTTTCATGGGAATTGTTACATATGCATAATAGAACTAACTATTTTACATTACAGCGAGCAATTAACCATATTAAAAAATAGTAAAACATAATAATTTGAAAGTAAATTATGTTTCATGTCGCGTTAGAGTAATTCGTTGCGTAATGAGATTTCATTCTGTTTGGCTTTAGAATTAACATGCAAATACTTTTTAAACTTACACTTTTACAGTAAAACTTTAGTAAAAACAATTTTTTGAATTAAATTTTCATCAATATTGCATTGAATTTTGATTCTGTGTTTGGACTTTCACTCTGACAACGCAACGTATAACTGCCCATGATTGAATTTTGTTTCTTTCTCTCTATTAAATAAAATGACTTTTTCGAATATTTGGCTCTGAGATTTGTTAATTGTCTTTGCAAAAGCTATTCTAGTGGGAAACTTTTAATGTTTTAATATGAATGGCATATTAAGATCTCCTGTGGTGTCTAATGTTATCCGTGGAAGATTTACTACATTACCTTTGTTGGATATATCCTTCTTTCTACAGTAATTCATGCGGTGGAATACCAGATGGTGTTAACGGTTGTAGATATTCTTCGGGATATTGTAAGTTGATGTTTTCATCTTCCACACGATCACCACCAACTGTTTCAGCATAGTCTATTGATACGCATTTAATCAATTTGCCATGTAACTGAACAATATTTTTGGAGTTAATTTGTTTGACTTGAAATCTCTTGAAAAAAATCTTGTCTCGTCCCAGGATTTTTTTTATGTAATAGAGAGATTTACATTGAATAGCCAAGCTGTTACAACTGTCATGTCTAAGCCAGTGTTCTTCCCCTGGCTGAGGTTCAAATTCAAATTTTGTCTTTTTTTGTCATTTTTTATTCTTTGATTTATGTTGATTATGTTAATGTTACTTTTATTGATTATTTGTATTTTTTTGTTTTGATTGTATTTATTTATGTAAGCTGCCTGTGTTATGCTTCATGTGCTTTGTGTGTGGTTCCCCAAGAGGCGGGGCCATCTGCCAGTCACCACCAGGAACTGCCCTCCGCCCTATAAATCTGGTGGGTCTCCCACAGTTCCCGGTGTTTCACTTTGAATGTGCCTGGAATGTGTTTTACTGTGCTTATTATGATTACTTTTTTTTGATTTCTTGCTCTCTTTTTGACATCACCTTTGGGATTATTTTTAGAACCGTTGCTTGCCTTGATTTGCCTTGCTGGCAACTGCTTTAAACCTTTTGTACTCTTCGGATCTTTGTAGTGAGGAGAAGGAGTTTGGGAGCATATGCCAATTAGAGCACATTGCCGCACCCACCACACGAAGAACCACCTTGATTGAGATCTGAGTGCAGCCAGTTTTGTTAAAATAAATAATTTCTTTATAAAATCTCTGTGTTTGCCTTTATTACTAGCTGGAATTTAACAGCGATATCCCCCTTAAGTGGACATTTTTGGAACTGTTTTTGGAACTTATATGTACTTTGGGATGAGACCTAGTCCATGAAAACAATACAGAATGCAAAAGGAAGGCCCCATGTCTTCTTCAGCTCGTTCTAAAAGGTGTAGTGTTCTTATTTTCTTGTGACATAGTCTAGTTTATTACATCACCCCAGATCTTCTCCCGTAACTAACAGATAATATATCTAGAACAGAGCAGCCTAAACGTTACGACTCACTCATGGAGCACTTCAAAGTAAAAGCTGTCTTCTACAATATATTACAAGTACTGCTGTTATTGATGCAGGTAGTTAACTTGACCCTGGCTAATAAAGAAATGGGACTGATCTTCATGCAGACTTGGATGTCATCTGCAGAAGGACATGAGACACTGCCTCCCTCCCAGTGTTAATGCAGACTTGAAGGATTTACTTATGCTGAAACATTTTTTTTTTTTACATTTGCACCTTCAAGCAATCTTGCTAGTCCTTTATTCCAAGTATATTTTACTGTGAAGTTGCTTTTCATGTTATGTGTTATAATTTGCCAGAGGGTGATTTACAACATTTGAGATACAATTATTACATTTCTTTTGTTTTTCCAATTGGAACTCAGACAGGTAAAATGACTTGCTTAGGGTCACACAGTGTCAGCAACAGGATTTGAACTGACAGACTCAGGGATTCTTTTGGCATGCATCTGTATGTTTTCATTTGTACTTTCTGTGTTTGATTTTCTTGTGTGGATTAAACTGTATATTGGACATTATTGTCTTTTGATTGAGCATACTGTTAATAAGCCATATAAAATAAATATATGATTGATAAGAACATTTTCTCAAATGAAGGAACTGAACAGAAGCATGTGTATCTTGAGAGGAACACATCAAACTTAGAACCTCAAGGGACACCACAAGTGAAAGATTATAGAAAGCCGAATTCATCACTACAAAAACCTGACAGTGTGCGGCCAGAGAGGTAGGAACACATCTAGAAGTAACTGATTTCTGTCATTCCCGCATAATTCTTCAAACATTTCAGGGATGTATTATTGTAAACTGTCTGGAAAGCAGCGAGCAGTGAGGTCAAGGAGAAGCAGTGAAGACAGAGATGCATCATCAGCATTTCACAGAAAATCATTTATGGTACAAACAAAAAGCTGTTTTAGCCTGTGGTGAAGTTAGAACTCAGACAAACACATCATTTAAAGACTGAATTAACTAAAAGCAAGCAATAGACAATAAGGTTTAAGATAGAACATGTCAATCTGAAACTAAATGAATGCTGCTGGAGAGCTGGCTTCTTCAATGCTGATTTTAAGGATGTGACACTGTATATAATAAACTGTAAAACACTCATACACCAGGTACAAAGAGATATGGTTGAAAAACAGTTTAAAGACCATGTGTTGGGTTTACAATGATAGGAAAAATGAGGGAACCAGAGGTAAGGAATCTGAAATACAGTATCAGGTTCTTGACCTAATTAATATTTTTGTTATTTTCCATTTCTATTCACTGTGCTATATAAAATGAATGTCATTCACTGTCTTTATATTTTGCAACTCAGATGTCATTTACTGATGACATCATTGGCTTCCTTGGTTCAGTTTTTGTTGGGGAAAAAGTGACTGTGTAAGTGTAAGTGTTGCCTTATGACATTACAGTAACAATTTTTTAAAATCTAAACTTTGTTTAAAGACATGGTCACAGGTACATAGTATTGGAATATCTTTTTTTTATGAGTGTAATTACAAATTTAGGATTGTCTTGTACTTCAAGTTTTGTTTTATTCTTGGCATCTATATGAAAGATATTTGCTGTGCTAATGTGAAATACAAATGAAAATTCATGATCATGTACAAGCACGGTCAAATACTAGGAATCTAGTGATCATGTCTTAATTTGAGTGCAAACCAATTCTCTGAATCACTGAGGTTATCAAATTGCTTTACCCCAGGGTTATACTAATGGCAACAGCTTTTAAAGGTGAAGACTGTTGTGTGACGCCAAGTTCCCAAAAGGCATAGCCTTAAAAGCAAATCACTCACGTGGTCTAATGACATCAGTGGAGCATGACAACCAAACATAAAGAGTGAGTTGCAGTGAGCTTTCAGTATGGGATTATCCCAATATGCTCTAATCTCAGTAACAAGACTGTAGTGTTTAGTTCTATTGTTGTGTACAATTGAGCAACATACTAGCAGCTCCAGTGGTATCCTGCAGAATATTGACAATAGCACCAAAGTATATTCATCTGAAAAATTGCAATTTGTGTAGTTGAAACGTACAAGGTATTGAACAAATATGCTCTGGTAATGCACTGATTTGTACAGTAAAGTTTTCACTTGGACTTCTTTGTAGACTATATGGGCCAGGAATTCTGTGAGATATACCGGTTGTTCATGCATGGGGTGGTGAGGGTCACTGCAGATTTTGATGAGCAGTAGAGACGTAGGGGAGAAACTCACTCATTAGTACAGCCAAGTTACAAATCTTTCTCATACTTTGCAACTGGGGCATTTTATTGGTTTGTGGGGAACCTGATACATCAAACCATAATGTGTCACTTCATCCAGAAAGCTGCTGAATGCCATACCAGTCTTTGCAACTGGTTAATTGTCATGCCACATGAAGATGAACAGTATGACATCCTACGCAAGGTTTGTAGAATGTGCTGTGAGTTCCTTTCCAATATTATTATTATGTAGATTTTGGCAATGTTTAGACTTTATATGTTGTTATAAGAGCTGACATAACTCAAAATTATCGAGGAACCTGACAACTAGTGATTTCACCAGCTCTTCTCCGTTATCTACAAGACTGGAACAGGTAAGAAAAATATACACATGGCATATTTGGTTGAGTTCAGGGACTTAGTTAACTGCATTGAAAGTTGGACCAATTTTAAGTTTTGCTTAGTTACTTCATCAAAGAGTAAGTTATTACATTTTTGTTTATTTAATATATTTTTTCAAGAATTAGTCAACAGAAAACAAGTGATAACAGAATGTAATTATATGTATTATTAGAGTATATACAGCAGCATAAATATTTTTAATAGCATTTGTCAATATCATGTAGTTAAAAACGTAGCCCAAGCTTCCTCACCTTGCACCTTGTTCTATTCCAGAAAAATTATTGATCAGTCTTGAAGACTCAGCATCTCTAGAATTTATAAAAATAGTTTAAAGTCTCTTCCTTTCAAAGACCACAGACTATATTGGGAAAAGGATCTGTGAATTAATATTCCTGAAAAGGAGTGGAAGGCATCCGTGTACAGAATACACTCAAGTGCCATATGTGCAAAGCATTCAGTCGTTCAACTTAAAACCTTTTATCGAGCGCATCAATCTTGTTCAAAATTGTCCAAATGTTCCTAGAGCAAGATTCAACCTGTGAACATTGCAATCGAGCTCTAGCCTCACAGGGCCACATGTTATGGGCGCACACCAAATTAATAACATTTTGGACAAAAATCTTTGCATGCCTATGTGGTATCACAATCACTCCTAACCCAGTAACAGCTGTGTTTGGTGTACATCCAGATGGGCTTAAAGTGGAGAAGTACAAACAAACTGTAATTGCCTTTACTGCACTATTGGCTCATAGACTTATCTTGCTTAACTGGAAGAATCCTAACCCACCACTTTTCAAAGTCAGTGGGTAACTGATGCTCTATACTATTTGATATTGGGAAAAATCTAATTCTCACTTGAAGGATCTGTTCAAAACATTTTAAAAAGATGGCAGAATCTAATCAGTAACATTTTAGAATAAGCTTCCATTTAGAGGAAAAGGATATTCTTGCTCCGTTTGTAGTAGCTGGCTTCTTTCTTTTTCTCTTGGGTGGGGGATGCATATTGTTTTTGTTTTGATTTGTTAAATAATGTGACTTGACTGCATGGAATGTTAGCGGTTTCTAATTAAAATCAATAAAATTATCTATACTAATAAAAGGCAAAGCCCTCACTCACTCACTCACTCACTCACTCACTCACTCACTCACTCACTCACTCACTCACTGACTGACTCATCACTAATTCTCCAACTTCCCGTGTAGGTAGAAGGCTGAAATTTGGCAGGCTTATTCCTTACAGCTCACTTACAAAAGTTAAGCAGGTTTAATTTCGAAATTCTACACGTAACGGTCATAACGATCGATAACGGTCGACAACGTCCGCCATGTTGAACTTTCTTATTTATGGCACCATCTTCACGAAATTTGGTAGGCGGCTTCCCTGCGCTAACCAAAACCGATGTATGTACTTATTTTGATGGTATGACGCCATTGTCGGCCGCCATTTTGAACTTTCCAACGTCACTAATTTTCCAACTTCCCGTGTAGGTAGAAGGCTGACCCCATCTTCACGAAATTTGGTAGGTGGCTTCCCTGCGCTAACCAAAATCAATGTACGTATTTATTTCGGTGGTATGACGCCACTGTCGGCCGCCATATTGATTTTTCCAAACATCACTAATTCTCCAACTTCCCGTGTAGGTAGAAGGCTAAAATTTGGCAGGCTCATTCCTTACACCTTACTTACAAAAGTTAAGCAGGTTTCATTTCGAAATTCTACGCGTAACGGTCATAACGGTCAACAATGTCCGCCATGTTGAACTTTCTTATTCATGGCCCCAACTTCACGAAATTTGGTAGGCGGCTTCCCTGCGCTAACCGAAACCAATGTACATACTTATTTCGGTGGTATGACACCACTGTCAGCCGCCATATTGAACTTTCCAA
>JANRMT010062808.1:27089870-27153321 GCA_026402145.1 Polypterus bichir lapradei | reverse complement strand
AAATTTGGCAGGCCCATTCCTTACAGCTTACTTACAAAAGTTAAGCAGGTTTCATTTCGAAATTCTACGCATAACGGTCATAACGGTCAACAACGTCCGCCATGTTGAACTTTCTTATTTACAGCCCCATCTTCACGAAATTTGGTAGGTGACTTCCCTGAGCTAACCCAAACCAATGTACGTACTTATTTCGGTGGTATGACGCCACTGTCAGCCACCATATTGAATTTTCCAACATCACTAATTCTCCAACTTCCCGTATAGGTAGAAGGCTGAAATTTGGCAGGCTCATTCCTTACAGCTTACTTACAAAAGTTAAGCAGGTTTCATTTCGAAATTCTACGCGTAACGATCAACAACGTCCGCCATGTTGAACTTTCTTATTTATGGCCTCATCTTCTCGAAATTTGGTAGGCGGCTTCCCTGCACCAACCGAAACCAATGTACGTACTTATTTCAGTGGTATGATGCCACTGTCGGCTACCATATTGAACTTTTCAACAGTCTTTGTTACTTATGGGCCCATCTTCAAGAAATTTGGTACACAGGTTCCCAACGCTAACTGAATCCTATTTACGTACATATATACGTCCATAGCCTGCAGCTTGGTCACCATGTGAGGCGGCGTTGGGTCTCCCATCCCATCACCTCCCACGTTGTTGGCTGCCTGCCTATATAAGGCCGTCCGTCGCTCCAGTCTCTACATTCCCTTCCTTGCTTCGCCACGGGATTCACGTCTCCCTGCTAACTACAGCCTTTTTGTTTAATCCACGGCTTCTCCGCTGTTTTATTGTTTGTTTATTACAATTATAGTTATTGTATAGGTATTTTACACTTACTTTACATTACTCAGGTACCCATTTCCTTCATCATTCCAACCCCCATTACCATGTCTATCGAGGTAATCACCATCGATCAAAGAACTGTCACTTACCGAGTGGTTTCCATGCCCGGAGATGGTACCTACCTTTTCCATTCTCTGTGTTACATATTGCACGGCCATATCAGGCTCACTCTTGATATCTGGAAGAACATTGTGTCTTATGTATTGAATGACTGGGACAGGTTCAAGGTGTGGACTGATGACAGTACAGGAGATAATTATACTACACAGGAGCACTAGAAGAGTGAAATGCTTAAGCCCTTCACCTATGGTTCTGCATGTGAGTTGATGGCTGCCGCTGAATTGTTCGGTTGGTGCTTTCAAGTGTACCGAAATGGCCAAATATTTTACACCTTTCGACAACCGCCAATGCCTCTTAAACATCTTACATTCATAGGTGACAATTTCAGTAGTGGACACTTTGATGTTTATGAATGTTTAAACTCTCAAAAGCTGGATGTGAAGTTATCGATGAAACCGGTTGTAAGCTTACAATGCTTAACAGATGCCGAATGTCACTTCAACACAAGTCCTGCAAATACTGTCGTAATTGAAACAAACCATGAAACTGAAATCGATTATGACAGCAGCAATCCATGCTGTGAGATTTGAAACAAGATTACTGTTCACATGGCCAACTGTAAGTTGCATGCTCAAGAGTAAGCTCAGCGCACAGCTTGGTCATATTACAACCGGAGGGCCGAACTGACAACGTGGTATACAAAGAGATCCTTAACAAATAATTATTGCCATATTTTCCCTCACTTTAAAAAGGTAAAATTTTCTTCTTAATAAACATTTTAATGCAGTACTTCGCCGCTGCGAAGCGCGGGTATTTTGCTAGTATTTTATTTAAATAAAACAATAAAACTCAAAAACTGGAAGTAGGAAAATTTGTTTTAACAAAAATAAAGTACCTACCACAAACAACTAGACATCATGGTAATTTAATAAATGCATAGAATGCAATCAATATTTCTTTGTAATTATAGACTAGTTGCAGTGAGTGTTGCATTTTCAAACTTTGGAATATAAAAGCTCAGAGCTCAAGCTTTGGATTGAACACTAATTTCACAAAAGTCTTACTTTCAAAGTCCTAAATACACACAGTGAATTGTGTGAACTTTCTGAACAGTGGTGTTGCTATTGTTTGTATCACCCAGCTTTAAAATCTTTGAACTACACAATCCTGAGGGGCAATAGTTGTAATTCACCCATTCAGCTTTTCAGGTTAATAAGTGCATGTTGTTCACCAATTTTTATAATCGCTTTACTAGTCAATTAATTTTGCTTAGCTTTTTTATCACAGATACAACATATCATTTTTTAATGAAAGCAATACTACCTCCAAGTATGAAATATGAAAAAGTAAATATTAGCGCTGCTGGGTTTATATAAATAAATGCATTTGTGTATTTATATTTTGAGTGTCTAAATGTATGAGCATTACATTTTTGGCAACATAATTAGTCTAATGAAAGTGGATGTGAGTTTGAATGTTTATCCAGACATATTGTAGTTCCTGGTACAGTGGCATCGGGGTAGGAGCTTTAGAGGGTTAAGCCCCTGGTCATTTAGTCCTTTTATTATTTGTTCCCCCATCTGTCATGCTGTAAACATAATTTAATGCACTTGGAACCCCCCATTTTTCATTTATACCTAAGCACCCATAAAGGGGACTAAAGATCCTAATACAAGTAACACTTAGAAATATCCCTGTCCTGATGATGCTGTAATAGATTCCAAGCCCCAGTACCTTTAAGGGCTCAGACTTTGGATGGGGGGAATTACAATTACTATTTTAATTTCATTATTGGACTGAAATTATTCAGAAGAATTCAACTTATTTGAGCATTTGTTTTGAAATGTACAGAGCCCAGTAAAGAATTATACCAGTTATGTCATTTTATTTATACACAATCATCACACCCATCTATTTTATGAAAAGGAGTGTGGTGAAAAATATATTTTATAAATTGGACCAAGTTCTGGGCTGTCAAAAATTGTGTTCAGAGTGAAGCTAAATCACTTGACCTCAATAATATGTTTCTTTCATCCGGAGTTTTCAGCAGAGAAATTGACTGTTCTCTATATTTATTTTGCCACCTTTTCCCTCTAGACTCTTAAAATCATTTTTCATAGAATGCATTCATTTTTGCCCTAATCTATACATGTAATAAATGATGAAATATTTCATATTGATAGATTTGCTAGTTCTTTTAAATCTGATATTCGTTTTTGGTGAGGAGGGAAGTCAGTGTGCTCTTATCTCAACACTTTGATTCCTAACTTTGTTGGATGGTGGTTCCCATGGTAACTTAGAACTCCACCAACAAAGCAAGATTGCTCCTTGTGGATTGATGTGGTTGGTTTTGCATGCAGAATTATGGATGTTTTATCTGCTCCTACAGCTGTTTTTCAGGAGAATAGATTTTTTTTAGAATGATACCATTCCAAAATTGTATAAGAGCTCTTAATTGACATCTGAGTAGTTCTCAGCTCCTACCTGCCAAATGAATCCATTTGAAAATATTGTTATTTTTTCAGGCAGTAGACCAGATGCCACTTGGCATTTGTAAAATGTAGCATACATTTTTTGGAAGATATAAAATATAGAAAGACATTAAAATATTAAAACTATTCAAAAATGCATTACTATTCAGCCACAACTGTGTTTCATTTGTATATTTGATTTATTATGAGGATGTAGCTGTCTTAATTAGAAATGTAAATTGTTTATAACTGTGCTGCTATTTTCTCCTGATTTGAGCACAATGTAAAATGCATACTATATAATGTACATGAAGTCTTAATGCTAATGTAAAGTCATATGGAAACACAGTTATCAGGACATAACTAACAATAATCAAATACTCACCCAGTCTTAAAAATAGATCCATCTAATCATGAGTCAATCAACACATCCTAAGATTTTATTTTGTCATTTTTGTTCTTCAATAAAGAATAAGCCATACTTTCATACAAGTATGAAAGTAAGAACAGCCGTCCTGCTTTAAAATCACTTGTGAGAGTAATTAGAGGCAGGTGCTGCTAATTAAGAGCACTTAATTTGTTGATGATCAGGAAGTGCTCCCACCTCTGTATAAAAGCTTCAGTCTGGAGCATTCAGGTTTGTGGTAGCACCATGCCAAGGACAAGAGACATCTGCAGTGATTGATCTCAGAGAAGCAATCGTTGTTACTCAAAGCCTATAAGACTATTTCTGAACAATTTAAAGCCTATTAGAGTAAAGTTAAGGGGATTATTTACATGTGAAGAACATTCAGCAGCTGTCATTCTTTTAAGGAGATACCATTGTCACACATGTGAGCATGGGAGGCAGCTAGATGGACCAAAAGAAGGTAATTCCTTCTTGGCGGGGTACATTAAACCTTTCTTTTTAATCTCTGCAGACCAGACATGGGAAATTCTGATGACGTCACTTCCAGCTCTGGGGCCTAATGTATAAACGGTGCGTACGCACATAAATGTTGCGTATTCCGGTTTCCACGCTCACATCGCTATGTATAAAAACTAAACTTGACGTAAAGCCACGCTAAATTACCTCACTGTAAACTTGCACTACAGTTATAATATTTCACAACCTGAGTCACTTTATAAAGCATGTATTTACAGATGATGATGAGTGGCTTCTAAGTTGATTTTAGATTTCCAAGCGCTGTCTTCTTGGAGCTCTTGATATCATTTTTAAGATGAAATACAGTAAAGAATGTTTATTACATTATACAGATAAGTTTTAAACTTCATTAAAATAATGTATAGTGTTAATAATTAAACATGTGAGGACACGGTGGCGCATCGCTAACGCTGAGCTGGCGCCCCGTTCAGGGATTGTTCCTGCCTCGCGCTGTATGCTTGCTGGGGCTGGTGCAACCCAGGATGGATTGATGGATGGAATAATCAAACATGTACTATGAGGATATTTCAATGTTTCATAAAAGTTTTGAAGAATCGGCGTTGTAAGCTTACAGATGGCTTGACATCTATTACAGAGCTGATCGTGTGGCAATTGGTTACTTGGAGAAAGAAAAGGAAGGACAGGAATAGGAGGTTAGTATGTTTAAAAGAGACAGTACTGCTGCAATAAATTGTTTCATAAAAGGCCACGCACAGTCCAGCAAGCATCTTACGGGAGGCAGGAACAATCTCTAGACAGGGTGCCAACTCATCGCTAATACTTAGCCACTGTGTTCCCATGTTTAATACATGCTTTAATTCCTATCATTATGAAAATGATATCAAGTATACTTCTTAATATTTACATTTTTCAGAGAGCTGTAATATCATGAATGTAATGTATTCTGTGTCCTGACTGTGGAAGAGTAAGCCCGTTTAAGAAGCACATAATGATTCACACACAAAGCCCAAAAAAGAACACAAAGAAAGATGCATTTAACGTGCTACTTTAGTTACGATGGGATCTGAGAAATTAGAAAATTAAACGATTTTAAGATGAAGTTTATGACGTTGTACTTTATTTTGTCGTCAAAGTAGATTATTAAAGATGAGATTTCGAGATTAAAGTTGAGATTTGGACATTTTTTATCAACTGTGTCCCTATTTTGTTTTTCTTTTCTCTGTACCCTATTACGCTTCCATATGACACTGAGACGGTGGGCTACGACTTGCCTTTTCACTGTGACTTTGATATCTGACCACTTCTTATTTATTTTGGACACTTTGCAACTTTCTGAACTTGAACTTTCGAGTTTCTCTGCCACACTGTCACTTGATCAACTTCCTTGATTATATCACTGCTTAAGCCAACAAATAGTACTTTTTTCCTTGCCTCTACCTAGTATTCGCTGAAATTCTTCTTTTTCCCCCGTGCTTTTGCCATTGCCTTTTCACAGAATGCTGAGCTTAAGGGCTATTTATATTGATTTGCATATTCAAAGGGGTGTAATTCTGGGAGGAGGCACTTGCGTTACTTTTCACGCTGACCGGGATTTGTAGAGTGGAAGAACGTGGAAGTTGGCGTTCGCACAGATTTATGCAACTGGATTTTTTTATTTCCACTTTTGTCCGTATACCATGTTTTAATGTGAATTCTATGCACGGTGTTATGCATGAGGTCCCAGGTCATGAAGATGTCACTTCCGGAATCCACGAAGATGTCACTTCCAGTTCCGGCCTCCATGATATCATTTCTTGCTGAACTGCCATAAAAACCCCACCACTTCCTGCATGAACTCAGTTCCTTTGTGGGCTCGAGCTGTACATTTCTGTGCAACCAAATCTTACTTTTTTAGCCTTATCCAAGTATACAGGTGGCTGCCCCAAACCTCTGTTTGTGTCAAGGTCATTTTACACCATCAAAGCATATTTACTGTTTAATCCTCCAAGTGATTCATGCCTCTACTGAAATGGGCAACAAGAAAATTGTCCATTCAAAGTAAACCATTGGGAAATATCAATAGACCAGTCACAAAATTGGCAGGGGCCAAAACCAGGAGGTAACAGAAAAAGTATGTTTAATTTGTAAGTCCAAATATTACAGTTCTAACATGTAAACCAAAAGTCCTAACTATCTAATAACATTTTCCTAAATACCTACAGATTAGACTCAGTTGTTTTTATCCAAAATTTTGATGCTTGGATTACCATGCCGTTATCTAAATAACAAGAGTGTATGATGACATCATATGTAAGTCAGACTGGTGATAGTGACTGAAAAATGAAATAGAAAATGGTGCCACAATAAAATTTCGTATATAATGATAAACTGTAATAACAATAAAAAAAATTAAATTTTAACAAAACCAATTCTAATTGATTCCAAGTCAACTAATAATGATTACAGTTTTTTCTTGATTGGATAGATGCATTTTTTTAAAATAATCTCCATTTCCCAAAACTCTAAACACAATTCCATAACTACACTCTCAACTCCTCAGATTTCAAACTTCCAGGTCAAAGCCAAACTCTACTCCAAACCATATAATCTTATATCAAAATCAGACTTTGCCTTCAGAAATCACACAAAAGCCCTTAAAAACAACTACACTACAACATAGCCTTAAACCATGCTGAGATCTATTCAAAATACTGTAAAAACATGTTACTACAATCAGTAATGTTACTTATGCCTTGCCCCCCCCCCCCCAAATAACTCTGTACATAATGAACACTATATAAACAACAACTGGAGAAATTTTCTAAAAAATGTTATCCTTTAATGTACAACACAATACATAAAGAACTGGAAAGAAAAAGAAAATTCTATTCAGCTGTAGAATTCCTTTCAGGCTCAGGCAAGACAATCTGTCCAGCATTGCATGCGATAGGAGTCCTTAGGAGAAAAAAAAAAACTTGCTTGCCTTCTCCATCCCCAGCAGGCCTCAATTGTTATGTCCAAACAAGCTTCCTCCATGGCCTGGAGGGGGTGAACACAAATGTGGGGGGCCTCGGTAATAGACTTTCCACCACCATATTGAAAAATAACTCCTCTATATGGGTGTAGGAAAGGAGAATATGCAGGCAGAGCAACCCAGTGGAAACTGCCATTGTTCCAAATTACAACATAGCATGGCTATGCTCCCTCTGGTCGAGTTGGTATCCATGATTTTGAAGACCATCAAGTAAAACCAGTAGAAGCGTGGTGTTGTATTGACCAAGGATGACATGTTAGTGGAGGACGGCATGGTGGCTGACGGCAGCACACATTGTCACATTCTCCCCTTGCTGGCCAGGGATATTCACAATGGCCTATTGTGTAACCCCCTTCCTATTATAGTAGTGAGAGTGAAGCCTGCCTTATCAACAAGGATGAGCTCATGAGGAGTGTGTCTTGCTTCTATTTCAAAGATTCTCTGCAAAAGATGGCACACACTAAAGTAAATGACTACTCTGAAACACATTGCTAGAGTACACAAATAGGAGGCCATAAATACAGTTAGTTCTGCATATATACAGTAGTGCTGTGCAGTACCCTAATACATACTGTAACTATGCTCAAATACACAGTATGAAAAAATCATGCCTGCACATATTCCAGGAATTCCTTGTGAAAGAACCACGATAGGCCTGTTTCATCGTCAACCTGTTCTTTTGAAGAATGTGGTCAATTGTGGAAATGCTGACTGCATGGATCTCGCAGAAGATCTATTGGTCCTCAATAACCCTCTGTTGTATTTCGTGCAAATGAATAGTGTTGTTGGCTAAAACCATATCGATCATCGCTGTTTCTCTGCTCTCTTGCAGAAAATAGGTTCTTCTGCCTCCACCTGGTGGTCGTCTCTCAGTTATAAAGATATAAACATAAGTTCAACTAAAATAATGAATAAACCGAGATCAGCCAATAGTCCACACAAATTGCCGTTTGGATGGTGACAGCACAGCTCTGCGATTATTGCATATGTTTTTTGCTTATCTTTAACTGTTGGGTTATGTTGAATCCTTCTTGAAAAGAGCTTTTCACAGTTACAATTTAGTGTGTTGTGAATCTTTTTAAATAATCACTGAAGACATCATTGTTGGAATCTCTGAGATTTTGTGATTTTGTGTGGGGATTTCTTAAGATGACAACAGACATGTACAGAGGACCTTCTGTTCAGTGCTATGGTAATTTGCACCAATTTTCACTGAGTGCCACACTTCCACATGTTCATCTGCTGCTTTTAGTCATGTGGCCTTAGATATTTTACCAAAACACTAATATTATTTTTCTATTGTATTCAGCAAGAATGCGGAGGCACAGCTTGCTATAGTGTAAATTTCTCATGAACATTTGGAAGTTTGTCTTCACACAGAGATCCATAGACACAAACATATACAAACATATGTTTTGGAAATTCAAAACATTAAGGTATTAAGAACCTCAGCAAAAAACCTGTGGTCATGTGTTTATTACTTCAAAGTTATCACAAAACCAAGAGAAATGGCAGAAAGAAAAAGAAGAGCATGACATCTGCTGAATGTCAAGCAAATCACAGAAGCCAATTACATGACAAAGCACATCGTAATAGAAGCTAGCAGAGGAGCAGTGACAGGTGTTAAGCATCAAGTGTGGGATACAGAACGGAAGAATGACAACAAACTGAAAGAAGTAAAACATTTTTAGGTAGAGACAACTTTGTGGCCATAGTCTGTGGTCATGTCTTTATAGTAAAGTGAACCAAGTGATAACCACCAAAATCTCAGAAAGAAAAAGAAGAGCAGTGACATCTGCTGAGCATCAAGCACATCACAGAAAGAGACTAAGTGATGAAGAACAAGAAAGAATAAGAAGAAACACAAAGATAAGCAAGAAGTAATCCTGAATATAAAATGTTAGGTAGTGGCAAACTGGTTGCCAAAAAGAATGTTAAAGTGACCTGTAATAATGTGTTTATGGCAAAGCAATTGAGAATGCAAGTGATAACCTCCATAATGACATCTGCTGAGCATCAGGTAAATTGCAGAAAGGAACTAAGTGACAAAGAATGTGAAAGAATAAGAAGACAAGACTCTGAACCACACTAACACACAAGCAATTCTGAATATAGTGCAATTGAATAGTAGATTTTTAGTCCATCATTCCATCCCTCTTCATAAACATTTCTCAAGTAAAGGATAACCATGATCCATTTTCTCAGTAACCAACCCTAAATCAGATGGCACTCAATCACAGGTCTGGATAATGAATACATTCACATGCATGCTTACTGATTCAAATAAGGATATGTTTATGAACTCCTGGAAACAAAAGAATTCACTGTAAACTCAGGACAGAATAAAACCCTGTTGGAAATTGTACAGGTCCCAAGAAGCAATAGTAGCAGCTTTGCCATTTTTTATATAATGCAGTATAAGCAGGTACATAACTTTACTCAGCAAGGCATTACAATTAAAAAGCTTTAGTCCAGTGCTGTAATGAGAACGATGAGAGCAGTAAAGGCTCACATTTTTCGGATTAGGGAAGCTTCACAATGGTTGATTAGTATGAGAAGTACTGTATATTAAGGCCTCTCTTGCCCTGTAAAAATGTCCTATCTTGAATCTTCTTTGCTCTTTTCTCATAATGCCTGTCTAGAGTAGCTTGTCCTCATTCTGTAGAACACTGCTTTACTTCAATGAAGGTATTTCCAGTTCGTGGTCAGTTTTTAGGTCAGCATCTAAGCAGATGACACATTTACTCACTTGTTTTTTTTCTGGTATTTATTACACAGATTCCTACCAGATGCAACATAAATATTTACATTTCAGAAAAATATGTAATAGATGTCGGCTCTACTTTGGACATCCTTTCTCCTTTGAGGGCGTTAAATCTGCCTGTCTTTACACAAGAGCATCTCCTAAACAATTCAGTATAATCCTACTTTAGTCTCTTCCTACAAGCCCAGCTTCCCTTTCTAACAAGAAAACACCTCGTTACAAATGGCTCTCCTCATGCCAGTCAGTGCTCATCTTGCCATTTGTCTTCTCTCCATATTGATCCTACCTGATAAATCTAAAAGCAGAGCTGCCAAAAAGTGTTTTATGAAATAACCCTCAGCCAAAACAAAGAGCTAGTACACAGTGAAAATGCAGCACTCAGGGCGGCTACAATCCCTCAGGTCCACAACCAGCCATTCCTGACATATGAACCTGGAAGGCTAATTTGCCATCACACAGTTATGAAAGAAATTGAGAAAGTCTGGTAATATTATTACCAGACTTTCTCAGTTTCTATATTATAGCTGAATTCTCGATTTTCTTTGGTATAGCTGAATTAATGTAACACATTTTTAAAGGTTACACATTCATTTACATTTTAAGTTAAGGTTTCTCTACAGTGTCTAGACATGCATACTCAATTTATTTTAACAGGTACTATAGTGAAATTTCTTTAATGTACCATTACTTGTGACAGTTTGTTTTAATTGTTAGTTTTCTAAATGCTTTTGACTGCTACATTTTGCATATCATTTTTTTTTACTTAAAGATTTTATCCTAATTTGGGATTATTGATTTGCCAATACTTTATGTCTTCTTTTCAAATGTAAAACCTCCCTTTGATATTATGGCTTGCATCATAAACTCCACTCTAAAGCCATGAATTTAAAGTAATAGTGTATATTAACCCTCCACAAAGTGAACACTTTTTAGATCCCATAATACTATTCCACATTCTCAGACTGATCATTCCATGTCAAAGGAATGAGTTCAACTAAATAGCGCCATCACAGGTCTAATTTGGAATTGCCAGCCAACCTGATAAACAGGTCACATGGATTTGGGAGGAAATGCAGAGAAGAATGTATGTAAAGATAGTATAAAATGTGCAGACAGTGACAGCGTGAAAAACCTAAGCAAGCTCGGACTTGGAGACTCCTGATCTTCATTAGTTGTGTGGGATGTCCTCCAAAGTGCTCTGTGGCTCATGTTCCTGTCTTGAGCAAAAGGAAGAACAAATAGGGTTGAACACAGTTCCCAATGGTTAGATAGAGGAAGGAAAAACAAACATACTTGGGCAAAGGGAAAGGAAGCACAGGCAATGTGGATAAAGACCTTTAGAAGACATCAGCCAGTACCTTTGAAGCTCGTAACTGTGAGGCACTATAATAAGGGAAAAGGGAGACCAAACTCCACTATTTATCCCATAAAATAAAAATGGTGATTGAGCTGATGCAAGTAACCATTGGCATCATAGGTAAATAATTGGGAGCAATCACTGAGGAAATCATCATGCATCACATTTGAAGAATTGAAGTATTGTTAACAGTCGACACAGGATCAGAAGGATATAATGGTTCACTAATATGCTGGAATTCTATAAGGAAGCATGCAACTATCAAGGTGCCTAAGATATTATTCATTTGGAATTTCAAAAGGCTTTTGATAAGGTACCATATAAGATATTATTCTTTAAACTCAAATAAGTGACATATTGAAGGGTGTAGTGTGTAGAAGGGGACAATTTGGGCTTAAACACATAAAGCAAAGGGTTATAGTGAGGAGGAATCTGCTCAGAATTGGAAGATTTTAAAAGTGCTGTCAGATGAGGCGGAGTACTGGGGCCACCACATTTTTTAATATGTATAAATAATCTGGATAAGAATATAAAAAAATCAGCTTCTTAAGTTTCTAGGTGATACCAAACTAGCAGGAATGGCAAATGTTGTAGAATCAGAAGAGGGAACTGGACAGAATACAGGCTTTGGAGGCTGAAATGTATTGCAAGCAAACAGTATTATTAACAAGTAGGAGGTAGAAATGTTAGATTTGAATACACAATGGGAGGCGTGAAGCTTAAAGTACACCTCAAGAAATGGATCTTGGAATCATAGTGGACCCATCACTATTTATATCCAGGCAGTGTGTAGAAGCCATTAAGGAGGCTGAAGATGTCAGGTCATATGGCATAATGTGTAGAGCAGCGTTTCTCAACCTTTATGTATTTGCCACCTGAGTTTTCATAACAGTTGTAATCATGCCCACCTAACGTTTTTTTGAAAGGAGCCCACTAATACCAATTTGTTCTTTTTTAATTAATGATATATCATAGATGCATATTTTATTATACCTACTTAACTTTTATCGACATTTATCTAACTCTATATTTATTTTTCTAGTATCAGAATGAAGTTAAAGTTAATTTGTTCTGGTTTCAATAGATGTATTTTTCATATTTTCGATTCTTGTTTTCTTTTTTTTCACATCTTCGCGCCCCCCTTTTTGTTACTTTGTGCCCCCAAGGGGGGCCCGCCCCACAGTTTGAGAACCACTGGTGTAGAGTAACAAGCCAAGGGAGATAATGCTTAAGACACTGGTGAGGCCTCATCTGAAGTGTTCAGATTTGGTCTCCATATTACAAAAGAGACAAAGCAGCGCTAAAGAAGTCTATAGGAGAGCAACTAGGCCGATTCCAGCTCTGCAAGGTATGAGCTATGAAGAAAGACTAAAAGATTTTCAGTTTAAATTAATAGTGATTAACATGTGAAGAGACTGGAGTTATTAAAATTGTAAAATGAATTATTATGATGAATCAAAGTTGTTACTTTAAATTAAATTATTCAAGAATACAGGAACACAGATTTAAATTTATTACAGGTAGATTTTTTTCACAAATGTTTTTCTTTATCAGAGAGCCACAGACACATGGGATAAACTACCAAGTAGTGGGGTAAAAAGTGGCACTTTTAAAAGTTGACTCCATATTATTTTGGAAATATTAGGTGAGCAGGATCTGTGAGATTTGCTGTGTTGAATGATCTGATCTCATCACAATTGCACTACCGTTCTAATGTTCACTAGCAAACAGGCGATTGAGAATGCCTTCTCCTTTTATATACTGCTGAGAGTATCATGAGGAACTGTTCTACAGTCACCAGGGGACAACTTGGCTCAGGTTCAAGAGGTGCTCAGTTTTTAACATCTAAACTTCTTTATGACCTCCTGAATAAATGGCTCAACTCCGTGAGAGCCAACAGGAAAAATGCTCATGCCTATATCTGGGTTGCTCAGATTTAACCATCAGGTCCCCTCAGGATGGACATTTAAACACAAGAATCAAAAACAGAAACTCCCTTCTGCAGCTGACAAGCAGAATTTATAAATGATTCTAGAAATCGGTTACATCCAGAGTTTCTTCAGTAAGAAGTACCTGTTATCCCCCATATTTTCCTATAGACAAAGAACACTAACAGAAAAATACTTATTTGTCTTCCTAGGGCTTCTTGCTTCTTTCTACTAACTACTGCTATCTTTTTATATTTTTGGCATAAGGCTCAGGAAGGGTTTTAGAGTCACTTGCAACACATGCATTTACTTGATAGAAACGTCTGGTGACTAAGACCCCTGGTTGGCATGGTAATAAAGTAAACATTTTACATAGAAGAACAGATGCACGTGCAGCTGTTTCAGCCTAGTTTTCTTATGAGCTGAAATATTCAAAAGAAAATTTCTCGCTTTTCACTAATAAGCTACTGTGTATGCAGTCATGTCTTCTAACTGGTGTTGCTACCAGGATTTGGATTTTCACTGACTTTCTTAAAAAATTGCATTCTAATTAAACTCCTGTTTTAACTAGCTGCACTTTATTTATTAGACTCCCTTTCAGTTACCTGCTTCTATTACCTATTGACCCAAGTAGCCAACCCAGTAGTAATGATAAACAATCTAAGGTCATGTGTCATGCAGCACCAGCACCACATAGTGACGCGTTGTATTGTAGTGACCAAAACTTTGTCAGAGTTAAAAAGCTTCCGCAGCAAGTTGTAATGTCATTGTAATAAGGTTAAAATATATACAAAAGACAAAAAATAAATTATCTGCACAATCCTGACACTAGGGTTTAACAGATAGGAGGAAGAATCAGCAAGGAAATCTGGAGATTGCAGGGAATTCCCAAAAACTTCAGGTGGATTTCATATAAAAATGTGGCTTGGTGAAGTGCTCCTCTCTTCACTTGGTGATTAATGCAAGAGAATGGAAGACTTTTTGAGACCCCAGCAATCACCAGATTGGAGTGGCAAAAAGAAGCAGGCAGCTGTTGTGTCTTTGGTCAGTTTGTTATGTCTCTGGGGTAACTTTAGGAATTCCTTTACTGGCAGGCCAAATCTAACTGCAATAAAGGTTCACACTTTTATCTCCTAGGAGACAGAAAGTGTGCCCTCTAGCCCATTAGTAATGCTTGAAAGATCAATCAAAACAGATCTGGGTATACTCTACTGTCTTGGTCAGAGGAATAACTAATTACTGTATAGTGTGTAACAGATGGTGAAGTATAAAGGCATTGATCTGACATATCCAAGTCCTCTGTACTAACGATCAGTATCTGATGATCTCTTTAATTGTAGATCTTATATTATGTAGATTTGTATTCTCTGTTGTTTGTGCCTGCTACTTGAGCAGTATGTACCTACAGTTTTCCCATTTGGTTATATATGTGTGGGAATACCTCTAGAATTGTACATGTCAGTAGCTCTTCTCTGATAGGTTCAAATACAGGGAGCATTTGGTGATTAAGAGATTGAGACTTAATCATAAATTTATAAGGTATTGCACTCTCAGTCATCTCTTTAAAATTTAATACATTTAAGGTACTCAGCTTTCTCTCGCTCCTCATGGGGAGCAGGAGGCAGGGAATGTCTTTACACTATTAGCATGCAGGCAGCTACGGTATGAATTTCATCTCCTGTTCTACAGTACACAGCTGTTGACTTTTTCATACATTTTCAAGTTTGCTGCTAAAGTCATGGTTGGGGATTCCTCTGAGGAGAAAAATTGTGGCTTTGACTTCAATGCATTGTTGCAAGTAGGTCCACTTCATGATTTTTAATTATTAACTAACAAAATTGTGAAGGGCAAAATGCAGTCTTTTAAAAGTGGGGGAGGCATGAATACAATGTCTCTAACATGTAAACATTAATCCCTTGCTTCATCTTAGACACGTTCATGAAAATTCCCAGTATTTCTTTCATTTGGGTCAGTATTCACTAAAGAACACACACTTATTTCTTATGCTCCAGATGATATTACATATGAATGCAGACAGAAGGTCAAATTGCATTCTTTAAATTGAAAAGCTCATAACTTAAAAGTAATAAAAAAAATTCTAGAAGAATACAAAAAATCATGTGTAATGCAAGATCGCATGTACATAAAAATCTAAATTAGTCTGGAGCGACTGAGCTGTGAGATTTGACTTTCTAAACTCAACCTTTGTATTTTAGTGTTATTGGTCTTAATTTTCCATGTTGATGTCTCAGGTAAATGTTCATCCTGGTTCATCTTTTATCCAGAAGTGCCCCCAAGCCTTATCCTCCCTGTTTTATCTTGGTAGAGTAATATATTGCTCTACTTTTCCCTTTGTATTATTAAGATGTAGCCTCTGTCAGAATGCCTAATCCCACAGATTTACCACTGTTTATAAGGTATTATTGTATACAACTTATCCCTACCTTCCCTTTTATGTTTATAACCTCAGGCAATTAGATGTAGTAAAAAGACAAGCAGAAGTTAAGTTACAGTTTAAACAATATATTATTGATAATATTCATAAATAATAACAATATGCAAAGTACATTTGAATATTGGCAACCATACAACCTGATTAAATGGTGATGTGTAGTTTCAGGCGGCACACAGACTTGTTAGTTATTTAATGTCTCTAGTTAAGGCATCATTGGTGCTCAGCTTTCTTCAGAACAGGCCGCAAGCCTGGTCAATATAGCTTCTGAGCTGTACTCTTCATTGTGTTGTCTTCATCATCAGAGGTTAGTAAGTGTTGCTTCTTTAAGATGTTAGTAAGAGAGAGAATGTGGTTGAGCAAGCAGACTTATAGATTCTCTGTCCAACCCCTAGAGCCAATAGGACGTCATAGTACTTAAAGGCCTCTGAGACAAGCCAATTCCAAGCAGCCATACCTTAGACCAATGGGGGAATAGAACATCTTAACACCTGCCACCCCGCAAGACCATATGTTAAGGTAACCTGGCTTCCTTGCGGGGGTTGAAAGACTTTAGCAGAGAAATACTCGCCAAACTGGTTTAAGGCACATCCCCCCCAACTCTGTCGTAAAATTACAAAGAGACTCAGTTGTAAAGGGGGTGGGTCTTGGGTAAACCTGAATGCTTCTCACTAAAGTAACACTAAATTACATTGCTTTGCCTAAATTACAAATAAAGACATACACAATATTTATCAAGTTATATGCAAAATCTTACATCACAACACTCCTCTATTTTAGCTAATCAGCTAAATGAGTTTTATCGCTGGTTTGACAAGGACATGAGCCCCTGTTTAGACTCTAACCCTCTGCCTTCTATATCAAGGGTCTCCCCCTCTCCCTCTTACAACTATTTCAGTGTCACCATCTCCCCTTCATTGAAGTCTGATTCACCTTCTTTAACTTCCTTTCCCCTCAGTCATTCCTATACTATCTGTGAAGCAAGAGGAGGTACAAAAACTTTTCAGGAAAAAGAATAATAGGAAAGCAGCTGGCCCTGATGGAGCCTCAACTGGTACTCCTAGACATTGTGCAGACCAGTTAACACTTGTCTTCACAACAGTTCCCTGCAGCTAGGCAATGTTCTGGACTGCTTTAAGATAGCCACTATTATTCCAGTTACCATGAAGGATAAAATCTCTGAACTTAATGACTATTGGCCAGTTGCTTTGACCTCGGTGGTTATGAAAATATTCAAATGTCTCATGTTTTCCTACCAAAATCTCATCACTGATCCTCTCCTTGATCCACTTCAGTTCACATATAGGGCAAATGTTTCAGTGGAGGTTGCAGTTTATGGCAATTTATACCTCTGCTATATTCTTCAGCACCTGGACTTACCTAACACCTACGTGAGGGTCTTGTTTGTGGATTTCTGCTCAGTGTTTAATACCATTGTTCCGGAGTTGCTTCAGAGTAAACTAATCCAGTTAGGTGTACCCTATGGTGTCTGCCAGTGGATTATGAGTTTCTTGACAGGTAGGAAGCAATATACAAGACTGGGCCCTTATATGTCAGATTCAATGTCAATTAGCATAGGTTCCCCCAAAGGTGGTGTTCTTTCACCCCTCCTTTTTTCACTTTAATCAAAAAACTGTAGACCCATGGACAAATCTGTAAAAATTCTAAAGTTTGCAGAAGACACAACTTTATTGGGTCTCATTTCCAATAATGATGTGTCTTCCTATCAAAGAGAGGTGGGCCGTCTTGTAGAATGGTGTTCTTATAACAACTTGGAGCTCAATGCTATTAAGACGGTGGAAATGTGGATTGATTTCCACTGACAAGTGACTAACTGTCCACCTTTGCAAATAAATGTCCAGACTGTGTCTGTGGTTCGGTCATTTAAATTCCTGGGGCCTACTTTCACTACTACATCATGGGACAAGCACATAACCTCCAATATCAAGAAAGCCAAGTAGAGATTTGTGTTCCTTCATCAGCTTAAAAACCTTGGCATATCAAGGCGTATATTGTTAAACTGTATTGTTAAATACTCAGCCATCATTGAGAGTATTGTGACCTCCTCCATCACCGTTTGATTTCCTTCTTCCTCCTCACTTTCTAAGACTCGGTTCATCGCCAGTGGGAAAACGAGAGCAGGAAAGATTGCAGCTGATTCCACCCACCCTTGCATCCGTCTGTTCATTAAATTGCCATCACAGAGGAGGTACAGGACTATTGTGATCAGAACTATACACCATCTCCACAGCTGCTTTCCACAAATTATTCAGATCCTAAATAAACTTACATAGAGTTACTCCTAACTTTTTGCAACATATTTCTGGTAACTGTGCTATTTGTCTATTCGTAAATGATTCATACTTGCTCAACTTGTACTATTTAATATCTATATTATTTTGTATAGTTTTTCTATCTATTTGAGTCAACTATTGAAGTTTGTAAATGTTTTGTTCAATAAATTGTTGTTTTTCCATAGTGGTTTGCATGGTGTCAGGTTAATAGTGGGCTGAAATTATGTTGTCTTGAGTTGGTTATGTCTTGTATCCCATTTTTTGCACCTAACCAAAGTCAATTCTAGTATGTTTCACATGCTATCAATTAAGTGATTCTGATTCCATGTGTATCCAATTGGCTTAAATATTACTTCAGCTCAGATGGCTTATTGGTTATTTGTCAGTAACATAAAAAGACATAGATGTACTGTTTGAAAATTTTATTTTTTGAGTCGTATTCTTTATTGTATGGTATTATTATTCACAGCAGCCTCAAACCCCGAACACACCATTAGGGTTAGAACGTCCCTCAGTGATTCTTGCTTAGATTTCACCTGTCATTGTTCTGAGCCCTGCTGAAGGACAGGGGTCTATAATGCATTGTCTTTATAGAACAAGTAGTGACCAAGCCTCATTACTCTTTTCTCTGGATATTACAGAACAATGCAAAGGGTCAATGAAACATTTACTCAGTGATTTGAGGTAATTCATGTTTTGTTTGTTAACACTTTAGTTTAGGTTTCTGCAAAAATGCATCTATTACTCATTTACTCTTACATAACAAGACCTTAACAAAGACTTTTTTTGTCTTCATAGCACTTATAAAATATCAGTGGAAGGGTTTTTCGATTCTGTACAGTGTGGCATATTGCCATAATGGTAAAATTACTTGTTAATATGAAAGATTCACAGGTCTTATACTAAATATGTAATATCAAAAAAAACATTTCAGTTAAGCAACCTGAGACCAATCCAAAGTGTTGTTTTGTAAGTAGGTCTGCCAATCAATATAACCAACATGTGTTTGACATGCAGGAGAAAACCTGGAGTACCCAGGAAACAACAATGTCCTCATAGAAACAACCATCATGGATCCAGGAACTGGCTGTGCTTGCCACTGTGCCACTCTAATACAGTACACATATATAAACCATAGTGAATGGAGCTTGTCATTCCATCCCATAAAATCAAAAGCTGGTGCTGGTAGTTATTTACATCGCAAAGAGCCTAAGAATAATCTGACTGCCAGTATTTTGAATACATTTGTTAGTCATGGCATAGCCACTCCCCAGCAACAAACCTGGCATATGGAAGAACAAGGAAGCTTATCTTTCTGTATTTTCCTAAATTAATACAATATCTCTTCAACTTGCCACTGTTTATTCGTGAGGGTGTCAAGATCTTTTCTTCTGTTTATAAAATGTGAGCCTTTAGTCTTTGATTTGCTACTTTAATAAAAGTAGTATGAATGAATAAATGCTGAAAACACTTCTATTTTAGTAAAGTCGTTTTGCTATCAGCAAAAAAAATCAAAGTTATTTTACAATCCCATATTAGAAAACAACAATCTTGTGCTCTGTGTATAAACAGATTTTATTTAGGCAGGCCAATGTGATGTTTAGCCCCCAAACTGCATTAGGTGGGTTTGAGAATGTTACGTTACGTAACATTATGTTTAAGTGCAGAGTGAATTTTCATGTCTGTGAACCTGGACCTGCTGCTTGATTCAATTAGTTTTTAATATTCATGTAATGCTGTGGTGTTGACACATTGTAATTTGACATTTAATAATCTGCACCATACCTATGACCATGTAGAAATGTCAGGTAGGAAATTAAATTAGAGACTAAAGTCTTTGAATCTTTAACAAGTTCAAAATTGGTGGTTATCACTGTCAAAAGTAAGTACCTTTAAAAAATATTTTCATTAAAATATTATTTAAATACATAATTTCTGAAGACTGAAACCTGATTTATTATGCACTCTTTGTGAAGGATTTAACAATTATATTTATTTTTAGAGTAATTTGCTTGATATTGAAAACATTTACACAATTTATCAGATTATATACATTTAATGAGTGCCTCCTAATATTTAATAGCCAGAGTTGATTTCTGGATTCCTGCCAGCACAAAGACCAAAGTGGATCTGAAAAATAAATAAGGGACTGTTATAGATGCAGCCTCACAGCTCCAAGAGACTGCGTTCAGATCTCAGGCCCAGCTAATGTCTCTACTGAGCTTGTGCATTCCCCAGTTGTCTTCTCTAGAAACCACAGTTTTCCTCACACATTCAAAAATGCAATTGGAAACTGGAAATTCTAAACTGTGCTTTAGTGTGTAAACATAAGTTTGCAGAGATGTTATTGCCTTGCGCACAATTCTTTGAAGACTAAAGTGCCTAAAGATAGTTAAAAGGTAGAATCAAAAACACTTAAACTCTGTTCACCAATTATTTGGAGAACATCTGAATTTAAATGTTTAGCTGATTTGAGAATGTAGGCTCACTTTGCTTCTAAAAATGTACATGCATAAAAACAAACACAAAAGCTGTCTTATTGAGAATGCTTAGAGTCATCCGTCCATCTAATCTGTCTAGCTAAACATGGGATTACCCACACGAACCTTGGCCCATTCTGTCGAGCTGGGAACTGAACCACAGTCTAAACCCTGCAAGGTAACAAAGCTGACTGCCATAGCACCATGCAGTTGTTCATGTATGTTACCTGCAAACAGTACTCGTACATGCCAAGGCAATTCTC
The DNA here is from genome assembly GCA_026402145.1 of Polypterus bichir lapradei. NCBI lineage: Eukaryota > Metazoa > Chordata > Cladistia > Polypteriformes > Polypteridae > Polypterus > Polypterus bichir. Next base: position 27,132,508 of record JANRMT010062808.1, on the reverse strand, counting down.
ATTTGCATCAGGGTGCAATGGGTTCACTGCTGGTATCTAGGTAAGATCTAACTGATAAGGCCCTGGATCCATAATATTCTGTATTTAATACACACCTAATGAAGAATAGTGAAATGGTTCTGGACTGGTATTGCTACCCTACACCTGGTATGGCCTCACCTCATGGTGAACCTGAATTTCTTTCAAAATTGTACTCAATTAATTCACTTTGGAGGAGTCAGATATGAACTTTGCAATAAATGGAGGAAAATGGATGCTACACGGGAGGGTGATGCAAACAATATATTAGAAGATCTCACCTGGAGAAGTGAATGCATGCAAACTAGATAGAACCTATAAAGGGAGGCCGACAGCCACAACTACACTTAGCTACCTGGTTTCCACTATGTGGGATCCAACCCTTGTTATCAATATTTAAGTTAAAGTGTCAGAGCTCTTTGTATTCACAAGGGCTGCTCTGACAAATGTGTGTTCAGCAAGTTGGCTAAATAAGTGTCAGCAATCAACTTGAGGGGTCTGTAGACACAAATAAGGGGTAAGAAAAACCCAGCTGATAGTTGAACTAATGCGTGGTATTGAGTCCACACACCATTACACAATGCAGATTCACATAATAAAATTATCAGTGTTAATACTTGAATGTGTTTATGTGTAAACAGTGCTAGCATATGTTTACTTCTAAGAGTTTACTTAATACTACGCACTTAAACTGCACTGGATTGGCAGGTTCTCCATGGTGGGATGCTGCCTTGCACCTGGGATAGGCTTGAGCCCCCTGGTGAACCTGTTTAAAAAATACAAGTAAAATTCTGTTACAACGAATATCTTTACAACAAAATTTTCATTACAACAAAGTATTTTTATGGTCCCGACAGTTTCCCCATATGACACGAGTCCATAGAAATCTCGTTACTATGAAGTACATTCAGCAGATACTTTCATTACAACGAAGTGACCTTGAAATGCTTGAATGAATCATCTACAGAGCAGTTAGTTCTGTGGTCGCAGCTCAGTTGTGCACAACGATCCCCAAACAGAAACATTGCAATTTTTTTCTTTCTTCAAACTTTCCTTGTAGTTTTTTTTTTTTTTGCTGTGTTTGTTTTTGGTGGTTTTTAGTGATACCTTTTGCTTATTGCTTGTCAACTTTTGAAAAACATCCATTGGAATTAAACTCAATGTCACCCTCCTATAGAAATGGCAGACACAAAAAAACAATAACAGTTCATATTAGAAAAAAAACCTTTACAGTTTTGCAGCTCTCGGTTGCGGCAAAAAGAAAAAAGATGTTGCCAGTGAATTTGGAATTTCGCCATCAACACTGTCAACTTTCTTGAAAGACCAAGCAAAAAAAGAAGAAAAATCTTGGGTTGCAAACGTATGCGACCTACTGCATTTGAAGACGCTGAAAAAGCAGTTTTTATGTGCTTCAGTGATGCTCATTCAAGAAACATTCCTATTAATGTGGCACTCATTCAAGAAAATGTGAGGTTTCTAAACTCTCTTGGGACCTCCTCCAACTGGACAACACATGGAAGAGCGTCTCAAAGTGAGATCAGCTCTGCTGTGTCTCTCCGCCAAAACAAACAGAAAAGATCTCGATTGGTGAAAGCAAGGAACATTTTAAATTCCGGGAACAGGATTACTTGGCCACTAACCTGGTCACAATCCTGCCTGATTGCTGTGTATAGGAGAGTGGCAGATCACGCTACAATAAATAACCACGCTGTTCATTTTTCAAGCTGAATAAAGCTGGTGTTGCTTAAGTACAGAGACACAGCCTCGTGTTTTGAGGTGTAAGACAGGGACTTATAGCGCGACCCCGATCTTTTAGGGTTCGCTTCTCTGGCACCTCACTGCACTGCTGTGAGCCTGCTGTTGCCCTGCCCTGGCAATGGACAAACAATCTTACACAGACGCGGCAATCACGCTTCGGGTCGCACTTCAGCGTGACGTTCCTCTTGGGTGTAGGGGGGTCTGATTTATAATTGTGCTGCCCACAACATGCTTCCGCATTTAGATAATGTTTGCGTTGAATTCTTCCCACCCAATTGCACAGCATTGCTTCAGTCATTGGGTTTGGGTATCATTCACACCCTGAAAGTGTATTATCGTAAGGAAATGCTGAGAAAAATTTTTAACCTGCTTACAAGATATACTGTATATGTACTTGCTTCTCCTACCTAATCGCTTCCTAATAAACCCTTTGTATGGTGAATTTTGTAATAAAAACACAGGTTTACAAGTATTTTAAATGAAATAAAAACTTAAAGCATTCCCAAGCCCCAAAATAATGTCCCCTTTTTTGTTCAGATAACACAAAATTACATTTTGAAAATGGGCACTGTAAGTTGAATAACAACTTTGGCGATAAAAAAAACAACACATTTTCCTTTCATTAATTACTTTTTAACAATCTGCTCTTATTGTAGTCTTTTTGTTAGTTTCGGTACACTACATGATTTCTAGTTGGAGAGCCTGTCAAATTTAATGGCTGAAGTTACTGGATCTCATCACCTTGTGAATGTCAGATTACATGCCTAGGATTTGCAGTGGACTTACACGACTGCCTCATGACTTGTAAACACAGGTTTGGATTTCCAAGGTATTGTGTGCTCACCACATCCTTACAGTCAATGAACAAGCTACCTGATAGCACAGGTCTCAATACGATGGCTTTCCATATATGGCAGGTTCATCTGCAATGTGGGTCCTTTCTTTTTCCATTTCTCCATTCCAATATGTCCTGTCTTCCGTTTGCGTGGTCCAACCCACCCATTTTCTAATTTCCTTCTTTCCTTGAAGCCGCATCATAATTAGAATCACATTTACTGCCCATGTATGCTTGCATACAAGGAATTGACTCATTTTTTTCTATTAACTTCCAAGAATAGATACATGACAGACATACACACACCCAATTGATAATCACATACCAGAGATAAATACAAGACAAAGAATTCAAACATAAACATACAAGTGCAAGGTTGTATGCGTTGACTTCTGGGTGAGCACTTGTTGATTGTTAGCTCTCAAGCGCAGACAAACCCACCCTTACAACTTAAGACCTGTCTGATTTTGTTGTGACAAGTCGCAGACCATTATGACTGAGTCACTGGGGATGTCAAACTACACACCTGGAAGTCACGGGAGTGTGCCATGATTGTCCCCGAATTTACCACATGCACCATAAATGCAACGAGCCAAGTTTGAACAACAAAATAAGGTTGATCGCTACCTCTCACCTTCTTAATAAGTAAGAAGTTGCGGAATGTGTCAATATAGCACCACAAAGCACCGTATCGTATTCCTCCCTGTAAAAAGTTACATTTTGAAAAATAAAAATTCAACTTGACTTCATCTGGAACACAAATGATTATATTGTGTTATTAAAAAAAGAGATGACTTTAGTAATGTGTTTTACCCCAATAAAATCACAACACATAAAAAATTTCACAGTGCAAATAATTATATAAACAGTGAATACAACCCAGTACTTCCTGTAGTTCACGCCAACATCCATATTTTGTCAGTTCTGTTTTATAGGGTGGTAGATATGATTTAACTGGGGGCTATGAAATGAAGAGTTTAGATTGTAAAATGTTTTAACAGTCAACACTGTGATATAAGTAAAAACCATGATGAGCTCTCTTGTGTGGCAGAGAACTGAGGTTATGAAGCATCACCCCGAAACCAATTTCTGTATGATATGTACCAGATGGTCCACAAGTAGCTCCAGTTTCTTTTATGTCTTTTTCTTGTTGTTGTTTATTTCCAGCATTTTCAAAAAACAGCTCTGTATGGTAGTTTCTCTCAGATCCAGGAAGTATTGCACACTAAACTGGAGGTCAAACATACAGGAGTGTCGTTCTCAATCAAAAGCCTCCTACTCTAGTAAAAAAAATGTCAGCAAGACATATAAATTAATCACTTCTATGTGGTGGAGCTACAATGTGACAGCTCGACTGAACTTAGCCATGAAAATGCCTGGCACAAGAAGCACATGTTTGAAAATTGTCCCAGACTTGTTCTTCATAAATAACAACAACAACAACAATTATTTATATAGCATATTTTCATACAAATGATGTAGCTCAAAGTGCTATACAAGATGAAGAAAGAAACGTTTATAAAAAATAAAAATAATATTAGGCAATTCTACGTAACAAATAATAAAGTAAGGTCTGATGGCCAGGAGGACAGAAAAAATTAAAAAAAAAAAATTCCAGAGGGTTTGAGTAAAAAAACAAAATCTGCAGGAGTTCCGAGGCCACGAGACCACCCAGCCTCCACTGGGCATTCCACCTAACATAAATGATGTAAATCAGTCCTCATGGTTTTCAGGCTTCACATGGAAGAATTAGATGATGATGGTCATGTGGACATGTGGCCTTCAATCCATCAATGTATGGAGTTCATGGTCCCTTGATCAGGCGGTGGTGGCACAGTTTGTAAAACAGAAAAGATTACAAAATAGCTAGCGTTGATCAGTAAAATTCACCAAAGTTTTTTTTCGGAATGAATAGGCTGTGTTCACAGGTCACCTTGTTCACCAGGTATTTTTCTGGAAAGCTGCAATGTGGCCACCTTAGACAAACTTTTTCCCCAGTGCCCCATGATGCTTTGTGAGGCCAGCATGGCATCACAGGACTGTAGCAGCTGATGCTGGTTGGGACAGCCTTTCGAGTATATAAGGCTGATTCTAGCAGTGGGCTAAAAATTAGCTCAAAACTTGTGAATACATATAAACACACAATGTGCGCGCTGAAGAAATCTAGGGATGTGCCGGTGTATTTGTGTGGAATTGCATGTGACTTGTGTGTAATACTGAACCTTCCCTTTTAATATTATTACACAGATTGCTGTGCAGCTGATACAAACAGGAAGTAGTGAATAAATCATGTGTGTGTTGTCCATTTGCTAGTAGCGGCAGTGAACAAGCTAAATCATAAAGGAGAAAATAACTGTTGACTTTCTTTGTATATCTGAATTTTAATAAAGCAATTTGGGAGAAGTCTGTAAATATTGTAATTATTTGGTCTACCCTGCTCATGAAATGGGGACTGGAAGACTCTGGATTCCTAAGGGCCGGTCTTCTTCTCTCTAGAGGATGAAACTGGAAAAGCAGCAGCCAATTCATATACAAAAGTCAGAAAACAGAGTAGAATTTTGTGTCAGCATTCAGCTTGCATGAAAACAAAATATTGCTGCTGTACTGTTTTTTTGTAGTGACAAGGAGAATGAAATGGTAAAATCATTAACAATCACCCCCTGTCAGAGAAAAACTCAAAATAAGCTGCAGAATGGGACCTGTAAAAGTCTTCTTTTCACTTTATGCCCACTAACAGTGACATAGTATGCACGTGGAGTGGGCAGGACATCCCACAGACTCGGGGAGGAGCACCCTAAGTGCCTTCTTTTTTCCAAAAATGGCCACTGTTTCACATGTATTAATCCATTAAGGATGAGATCAGGATTGCAAGTGGCGATTTGAAAGTGTATAGTTTCATACCGTTAGACCGGTATTTCTTAAACTAGGTATTGTGGCCATGTTTGTTTAATAAAATTAGTCAAGTACACCTGAGCCCAAATTCTGTGTAGAACACACTCAGTTTACTATATCATTAATTGTGGTATTATGCAAAACAACACTGTTGATGCATTACGGCAAGTGTTCATTTCTGTAGCACAAAAATGTAAAAAATATTCCTCACGATACCAACTACCGCTGTCTCACCTGGTGAAATAATCAGTCTTTAGATAATTGACACACAAAGACACATTTAAGAAAGGAGGAGACAGGAGGAAATGACAGAAAATCTTGTGAGGTGAAGAAGCCATGGCACTAGTTTGAAATGTACAAATAAAATGGTGCAGAACAACAATATGACCATTATTGGAGGTTTATGAAGGGTGAGTGAATACGGTTGGGGTATGTATGTTGTATACTAAAAATAATTTCAATGGGCATTGTAAAAAAGAAACACACACAGCATAAAGGGTTGGGGTTTCCGGCCCCGTATACTGTAAAAAAAAAAAGCAAGTTCTGTTACAAAAACAGGTCAAAGGAGGAGCCGGAAGTGGAGGAATGCTGGGAAGGAAGCGTGAGGGATGACGGGATTGCTGACGTCAGGGAAGATGGTGGAGGAAGGGCGGAAGTGGACGTACTGCGGGCAGGTTATGATGGCGGAGCGTCTTTTTTCCTGGAAGAGAGAGCAGAAAGGTTAGTACCCCGCCATTCCCTGCCGGCGAATGTCCTTCGAAGTGGTTTCAGGTCCGTCCGCGGCCTCCTACTCGCGCATGCGTGACATGACCCCCCCCTCAACCCAAGACCGTCCGGTCAGGCGGACCTAACCGAGAGGTCGTGGACGTGAGAGAAGGCATCGGCGTTGGCCTGAAGGCCACCGCGGCGATAAGTGACCGTGAACTTATAGGGCTGCAAGTCCAGGAACCACCTGGTGACCAGCGGATTCGACTCTTTGTGGAGGGACATCCACTGAAGCGCAGCGTGATCAGTCACCAGAGTGAATTCGCGGCCCAACAGGTAGTACCGGAGATAAGTCATGGCCCACTTAATGGCCAGGGCTTCCCTCTCCACCGCCGCGTACCTGGCCTCTCGATCTAGCAGTTTCCGGCTTAGGTACATCACGGGGTGTTCGACACCATCGACGCTTTGGCTCAGCACGGCGCCCAGGCCCGTGTCCGAAGCGTCGGTCTGGAGGATAAAGGGTAACCCAAAATCAGGGGTCCGTAATACAGGTGCCAACGTAAGGGCCTCTTTCAGGTCACTGAATGCGTGTTCCGCCTTGTCGTTCCATACCACATGCAGGGGAGCCCCCTTCTTTGTTAAGCAAGTCAAGGGTGCTGCCCTCTCGGAGAAACGGGGTACGAACCGGCGGTAGTACCCCGCCAGCCCCAAGAAAGCCTGCACCTGTCTTTTGGTATTCGGACGGGGCCATTCCAGGATGTCTTTGGAACATTGGGGTCTCACCTGTCCTCATCCCACAAAGTAGCCTAAATACTTGGCCTCCTTTAAGCCAAAAAAACACTTACGGGGGTTAATGCGGAGGCCGGCTTTAGCCAGTGTCGCGAGGACAGCAGAGAGGTGCAATAGATGTTCCTCCCAGGTGCTGGAATAGATGACGACCTCATCCACGTAGGCGGCACTATAGGACTGGTGGGGCTTCAGCACTCTATCCACCAGACGTTGAAAGGTCGCAGGGGTCCCGTGCAGCCCAAATGGGAGGACCTTGTATTGCCAATGTCCACTAGGGGTGCTAAAGGCGGTTTTTTCTTTTGCAGATGCCGTTAAGGGAATTTGCCAATACCCTTTCGTCATATCAAGAGTAGTCAAGTACCGAGCCGCACCCAGTCACTCGAGCAGGTCGTCAATGCGGGGCATCGGGTAGGCATCGAATTTGGAGAACTGGTTTAGACGTCTAAAGTCATTGCAGAATCTCCAGGAGCCGTCCGGCTTGGGAATGAGGACAATCGGGCTGGACCAAGGACTGTGGCTTTCCTCGATAATATCCAAGTCCAGCATTCGTTGTACCTCCAGTTCCACTTCGGCGCGTTTTGCCTCCGGGAGTCTGTAGGGCCTCTCCCAGACGACTACTCCGGGATCCGTGACTATATCGTGGGCAATCAGCGAGGTCCGGCCCGGTGACTCGCTCACCACTTCGGGGATGGCGTAGATAGCTTGGGTTATCTCCCGCCGCTGTGAGGGCATTAGCTCGTCGCCGAGGTTAAGGGCAGCCATGCCAGCGAACAGGGAGAGGGATCTACGAGTATCGGGAGTCTCCTCCCTGTCCTTCCAGGGTTTCAACAAATTAATATGATAGATCCTCTCGCTCGGTCGACGATTAGGTTGCTTAACTAAATAGTCGACGAGCCCCTTCCTTTCCTTAACCTCGTATGGCCCCTGCCAGTGAGCTAGTAGCTTGGAGTGGGAGGTGGGAACGAGCACCATCACTCGATCCCCTGGGTGGAACTCCCGGAGGACAGAGTTGCGGTTGTAACACTGGGCCTGCGCTGCCTGCGCACGAGTCACGTGGTCTTTGAGGAGCGGCCTGATTTTGGCGAGCCTGTTGCGCAGTTGCGCTACATACTCCAATATATTTAATGTCTAAAAGTTCCCGGGGCTGTCGCCCATATAACAATTCAAAAGGGGAGAAGCCCGTAGAGGCCTGGGGCACCTCCCGGTAGGCAAAAAGCACAAGCGGCAGGAGCTGGTCCCAATTCCTGCCATCAGCGCTGACTACCTTGCGGAGCATCTGTTTAAGCGTCTGATTAAAGCGTTCTACCAGACCGTCCGTTTGGGGGTGGTAGACAGACGTCTTCAGGTGCTTTATTCTCAGTAATTTGGCAACCTCCCTGAACGTATCTGAAGTGAAGGGAGTACCCTGGTCCGTGAGGACTTCTTTAGGGATACCCACTCTCGAAAAGAGGTTAACCAGTTCCCGTGCAATGTTTTTAGTGGTAGCGGAGCGCAGGGGAACCGCCTCTGGGTACCGGGTTGCATAGTCAACCATGACCAATATATACTTGTGGCCACGGTTCGAGGGTTCCAGGGGCCCTACTAAGTCGACCCCTATTCGGTCAAAGGGAATGTCTATCAGGGGTATTAGGACGAGAGGAGCGCGGTCCCTCCTAGGAATCTGGTGAATCTGACAGTCCGGACAGGATTGACAGAAGCGCCGGACCTCCTCGTTGATCCCGGGCCAGTAAAAACGGAGCTTGATCCTCTCCAATGTTTTCTCGGCCCCGAGGTGGGCGCCTAAGAGGTGTGCGTGCGCTAGTTTGCATACCTCCTGCCGGAAGGTACGCAGCACTAGCAACAACTTCCGCACCTCGCCCTCGTGAGTTGCCACCCGATACAACAGATTATTTTCTAGTACAAAGAAGGGCTCGCGTGGCATGGAACCGTCAGCTTGTGAGCTGCCTGGATGAACAATCGCATTCCGGGCAAACCGCAGGGAATCATCATTCCACTGCTCTCTTTTAAACGAGGCAGGCGTGGAGCGAAATTGGTGATCCAGGTTACTCAGGGGATCTTGGGAAAGGTTGGGGGGAAGTGTTCCCTGGCTCGTCCCTTCGCTGGTGGGAGGTTCCGGCTCAGAGTCCGTCGCCTGGGAAACTCCCCCCATTGTGCCTGCGCCATTGTGGCCTGCCCCAGAGCAGGAGACTGCGGGAAGGGTGCCTTGCCCCTCCATAACCAGACCCAGTGAGGCCCCAGGAGCGGTGTGTGTCTTACCGAATTTTCTTTGTGACCAGTCTTGTCCCAGGATTACTGGATAGGGGGGTTCCGGCAATACCGTGACCAACAATTTGGACAAATCCCCCTTCCAGGAAAAGAAACACTCTGCGGAACGTTAAGACCTGGTCTCTCCATGTACACATGTGACTCGTAGATGTTTGTTTAGCCACTGTCGCGGTAACACATAACGGCGAGTGACAATAGTTATGTTGCTGCCGGAGTCGAAGAGAGCCACCACTGAGTGCCCGTTTACCAACACCACTCCCGTGTTCGGACTCGCCAAGGGATGCGGCGGAGTACAGTACCTTTCCGCAGAGGCCCAGGTGCAGTCCATCGGCTCCATGGGGGTGTTCAGAGGGCAGGTCGGTAGTAGGTGGCCGGTCTCTCCGCACTTGTAACAGCGCGGGGAGGCCGGCTTTTCTCTGGGTCTAGGAGGCGCTTCTGCAGCGCGTCAAGAGGGCTCGGGGGTGGCCGCCCGTCCCTGCCGGTTCCCACGAGCTTGCCTTTCTGTCCCCCCGGCTCGGAAAACTGCGAGCTGACGCTCCAGGACTTCCAGGAGTCCTGGCATGTCCGTATAAGGATGGCGCCGAACCTGCTGGGCGAGGGAGCTGGGCAGTGCGTTGACCAGGCCCTCACAGGCCACCTGCTCTACGACCTTCCGGGCTTGGGGACCCTTGGGCCGCAGCCACCGCCCCATCTTTCCCCAGAAGTCGAAGGCCTGTGCTCGGGCCGGCTTTTCAGGGTCAAACTGCCAGCTCCGCCACTCACTCGCCTGCTGGCTCGGCGTAATGCCATATCGAGCTAGGATCTCCTGTTTTAGGAGTTTATAGTCCGCGGCCTCCTCCTCGGGGAGGTCATAATAGGCTCGCTGCGCGGGCCCCTTCAGGTAGGGCGCCAGAATGGACGCCCACTCGGACCGCTGCCACTCGTTCCGGGTGGCTGTCCTTTCAAAGATCCCGAGATAGGACACAATGTCGTCCGCCTCCGTCATTGGGACAAGGGACGGAGGTTTCGGACGAGGTGGCTCGGCCCTTACCCTCTCGGCTTCCGCGAGCTTCGCCTTCGCGGCCTCCAGTTCCCGGGTTGTAGCGGCCTGTGCTTGCTGCAGGGACTGGATCTGCGCGTTCATCCCCTGCAGCACGGTGTTGAGGTCCTGTCTTTCAGTCATTTTTTTTTTCGGAGCAGTATCCTGCCGACTATGCCACTGTAAAAAAGAAACACACACAGCATAAAGGGTTGGGGTTTCCGGCCCCGTATACTGTAAAAAAAAGCAAGTTCTGTTACAAAAACAGGTCAAAATTATGGACATAAATGTTCATATGCACGACGCCCTTCCAAGGCGTCGGCGGCCATCTTATAGAGGAGGAGCCGGAAGTGGAGGAATGCTGGGAAGGAAGCGTGAGGGATGACGGGATTGCTGACGTCAGGGAAGATGGCGGAGGAAGGGCAGAAGTGGACGTACTGCGGGCAGGTTATGATGGCGGAGCGTCTTTTTTCCTGGAAGAGAGAGCAGAAAAGTTAGTACCCCGCCATTCCCTGCCGGCGAACGTCCTTCGAAGCGGTTTCAGGTCCGTCCACTGCCTCCTACTCGCGCATGCGTGACAGCATAGACAAATGGTCTTTGCTTCATCACATGTTTGCTGTTACAGCATACACTGAATATGAGTTTGTAACAAGGTGCAAAAAAGATTTTACATAAACTTTATGTGCATAGGTGAGGAAGAATTTTGTCTTGTAATACTGTTTTAAAGTCGTTCCATAAATTTCAATCTTGTTGGTGAAGGACATGATTGCTGGACCATTTAGAAATGTAAGAATGGTGGACATATCCCAAGTGAGACAAGCTGTAGATATACAGCACAACGTCAGTTGGTAGCATTAGACATTTCAAACTGCACAGTTTGCCAAATTATTCATGAAAATTTATCCTGATTTTACCCATATACAATAAAAATAGTGCATACATTTTTTAGGAATAATTGAGCTACTTTTAACTTGGTTTATCAAATTATTAAATGAAAAATGGAGCATGTTATTATTATTATTATTATCATTATTTACTTAGCAGGTGCCTTTATCCAAGGCGACTTACAAAGCAGATTGTGATATATGCAACAATGATTAGAAGGTGCAAGCAGTAAAAGCAACAGTTGTTGAACTATTTACAAACTCATTTACACAAATTTGTTGTTAATTCTGGAGCACATTTGAAAAAAAGTTAAATAAAGTATATAAACTGCATTGATTATTTTTGACTACTTTATTCCTTATCCAGTGCCATGAATCAAGTGATTAATTCATAATATCTTTTCAAACATCATCATCCTTGTGACACATCACAAAAATTGATTTCTCTCAGCTTTACTAAAGTTTACACCAAGTATTTGCACTGGGAGTGATATACCTCAGGAATATATAATTCTTGTTTTATTGACAAAACATTTGCTTTCCACTTTTCTGTTTTAGCAATTTTCAAATGAGACATGCAAAAACCTTTACAGTTTTTTATTATATGACCATTGTTTCTTGTCTATTTTTGGGTCTAATGTCATTATGGTAATATTTCTCTTCCTGGGTCCCAGTATGGTCTTATTTGGGTCATCAGATTAAAAAGTTTAAAAACCCTTGCGTTAGACCAATGACAGCACATGCTATATGTTCTAACAACAGTTTTTATTGGTCATACAGTTTCAAATTGTCGGTCACAATCCTGTCTTTGAAATGACAATGGGGTTGCTGGGTGGCAGAGGAAGTGATTAGGCATTGAGCCAAATAGCAACATAATATTTTTCACATTATATAACAGTAACAAGTCAGATGCATGTGCAATGCAGAATATAAATCAACGGTGAATTTTCTCTTGCACTGTGACCAGTCTTCTACGAAACTGTATGAATAATTTTGCTTTTGGTACCTAACACAGGAAAACGTGTCATGGGGAGTGCTTTCATGGAACAAAGTAGTGTTGGAAAACAGTAATTAACATTCTGAACAAATTGGATCCATGTGTATTGTTGACAGAAGGCAGTAAAGCTCAGAACGAGGACAATCTATGGCCAAGATTGTATTGTATGTATTGCTTCTAGTAATTGGAACTGTACTGAATATGCAAGGTAAGATAAAGTCTGTTAAGTATGGGTCTGTGTTAAGTATGCACTATTTATTGTTTTAATCGTGAATTATTCATTGATTTTGTAATTACATAGAGTTATCAGCAGTGTAGTTACATACACAATGCGAAGAGCACATAATAAGTTCAGACTGGTGAGATATGTTCACAGCTGGACAGTTGCTGCTCATGGCTGTTCTCAAGGGAAGTTGGCTAGACAATATGTCTTTTGGAAGAACACATGCAATATTATATTTGTCTATATAAAGCTCTTATTGTAATTAAGAGCTTATTGTAATTGCATGTATTTTGTTTCTGACAATTCCTGTAACAGCAGCAACAGCTGAAAGATCTTTCAAATGGAAATTAATACAAAAAAAACTACTTGAGATTAACTATGTCACTCATGAGACTATCATGCTTGGCAGTTCTCTCTATTGATAAAAAGAGCCAAAAAAATACAAGAAGTATCAATAAGAAATTAGCCATAAAGAAATTTACAAAGAAAAACCTTACCTAGCCTGATTGTATAATTCATTTATTTATATGAAAGGTGTTTATGAGAACAATTTTCTAGTTTTGATTGTGATATTCAAGTTATCAGTTGTAAACATTAACATGAGAGTATAATTAACACAGATTTCCTAGTTTATTTGTGCAATATTACAGTAAGATAAATAAATTGTAAACCATTCCATGTGAAATATAGAAAATAATAAATTGACCATTGTGAATTTCCCCTTGGGGATTAATACAGTATCTATCTATCTATCTATCTATCTATCTATCTATCTATTTCCATTGAGGTGCCTACTCAATAAAAAATCCAGGCAACTGTAGTTTTAAACAATTTAGTATTAAATGCCCTTTCAATTAAATAAATAAATAGCCTACACATATTTTACCCAGTGTTTTAAATTTAAGTGGCTTATTCATATTTCTGAAATAATGTATTCAGTGTTACCCATTTACTCAAAAATTCTATATCTGATGTACAAAAGCTTGTTTCAAAGAAGCTCTATATTCAATTAAATATACCTACACTTTATTAAACTTTTTTTCTTGAAGTCTTTATATTTCTTTTCCTTAATATTCTATGGGGACCCCTAAATATTCTTCCCACAGGCCTTCTATGTATTAGCCACACCACTGCCTACAAAGCTGAAGCCAGCTAGCAAATGTCACTTGGACAAAAATGGTTGGACATATTAAACATAAAAAAAACAAGGGGAAATGGAAAGAAAAAGACAACCAGGAGGTACAGTACAAGCAAGAACAAAAATTAGCTTCAGAAACCAACAGTGAAGAATGTCACAAAGACAGTATCATATTTACATTTACATGTATTTGCTTAGCAGGCACTTTTATCTAAAGCAACTTACAAAAGAGGTCATTATAATCCAGTAAGATCGGTCTTGGGACTTTTTAGGAAAAAGTATTACAGGACAAGGATACAAAATTGATTTCCTTAAGTGAAAAGCTTAAAACAATATATATAACCTAGTTACAATTCCCAGATTTGAAAAATCTAACAGCTAAAATCACTTAGACAGAAATTCACCACACATTAAAGTCTTCAAACGCTTCTAGAATACATTGAGGGAGTCAGAGTTTTGACTGGAGGAGGGCAGTTACACATGAAAAGATTTTGGACTGAGATTTGATACCAAGCAGAGGTGGCATCACCAGATGTCATTTATCAAGACGACCTGAGTGGTCGTGAAAGAGCATTGGACCTCACAGTTGTCTCAATATATATAGGTGCAGACCTACTGACTACTCTGTAAGGAAGTATCAAGGATTTAAACTTAATGTTTGCCACTACTGGAAGCTAGTGTAGTGAACTAAAGGGAGGAGTGACATATGCCTACCTCGGCTGGTTGAGCACCAGACATGCCGCTGCATTTTGAATTACCTGTAGCAGCTTGGTGACACATGCTGGTGCTCTTACCAGCAGAGAGTTGCAGTAACCCAGCTATGACAAGACCAGAGCCTGGACCAGGTGTTGTGCCATATACACAGTTAGGTACAGTCTGGCCTTGCAGATATTGTACAGAGTGAATCTGTAAGACTGAAGCAACATGGTCCCTGAAGGACAGCTGGTCATCAATTACCATCCCAAGGTTGCATACTGAGTTGGCAGGTGTTAATTATAATGAACCAAACTGAACAGAGATTGAGTGCTGTATGGATGAATGAGATGAGATAATAAGAAGGTCCTCATTTACCGGGGTGAACTGGGGATAACGTTTCTTCATCAGGGTTACAATATCTGTGAGATATACAGAGATTTTAGCTGATACCATGTGTTCCTCTGGAGGGACCGACAGGTATAGCTGTAGATCATCAGCATAGCACTGATAAGAGAAACCATGGGACTTGGCTGATAGAGCCTTGTTAAGAGGTGTATGGAGAGAAGAGGACAGGGCCCAGAACCGATCCTTTGGGCACTCCTGTGCTCACCTGGTGCACCACAGATCAAGTAGTTGCGAAATCAAGATCTTTTCATGCTTTCAAGCTCATCGATCCAACAACTACTGTGGTGACACAAGTAAGCATGAGAGGCAACGGGCAAATGCTAGCAGCAAACAATAATTAACAAGGAATAAATAATCAAATGATTAGAAGTGAAAACAAGCACTTGGCTAATGTGGCCAACAGTGAAACTGTGATGTCAGATGCCTATTTCAGACATATAAAAAGTAATGCCTACCTAGCCATGTCAATTCACTATGCTCTGGGAATAACTGTGCTTCCAAGACTACTCCACGCACCCTTCAAAGGAGTGAAGCACTAAAGATATGACCTAGGAAGCTGGAATAAAAAATCCCAGCATGAGTGGGGCTGAGTGTCTGTTTCTTGGTTTGGCAGGGTGTCCCTCAGACGTCATACAGAAATACAGTCACACAGAATGGTATGTTATTATGGCAAAATAAAATCTGTTTTATGTTGGGTTTCACCCTTGATTAGATTTTTCAAATTTTTGGATTTAGTAGAACTACTGTAACTTATGGAGGCAATGCTTAGAAATTAAACATACTATAAATAAACCTGAACAAAAATTCTTAACGACACTTGTATTTGAAAGTGGTTTTCAATATGCATTGATTTTTAAAAATACATCTGAAACAATTTTAAACAAAATAACACAACTAAAGTAATCCAGAATTAGATTGATGATAGTTCATAATTGAAAATTCATTCATCAGTTCAATTTCTGGGCCAGTTTATTCCATTATTTCATTTCGGTAAACCACAAATTTTTTGGCAGTGCTGGCCACACTGTATGAAGAAACTCTAGCTGAGATGCCAGTCTATCATGGACATCAGGATAACTAACCTAAACTAGCTTATTACGTATATGTATTTGATGAACAGAAGAAATTGGAGTTCTTAGACAACCACGAAGAAAAGGAAAATGTGCAAACCTGAAACAAATGGTTTGTAGCCATGTCTGCAGGGATGTAAGCGGGCAATGCTTACCATTACAACCCCATGCCACCTCCATAATGACATACAACTTCATTTTTTAAGGTTTGCCTTTGTATATTACAAAGCATGCAATATATGGTACATATTTTCATTATTTTAAAACAAGAAACTTTCCAAGATTACATAAGGGATTTTTGTGATATAATGAATAAGTCTTTTAAAAATCTCTTGTTGGTGAGTTATCTACCTCTATCTATTTTAGACTGAATGTTTTCTAATTAGTTATAAAGCTGAAGTAATAAGGTTGCCTGGTAAGAGTGAGCTGTAACATGCTGGCCGATGTTTGATTCAAGTGAGGCTACCCTGGGGCAGAGACAGAATGATAAATAGGTGACTTAATGAGGCTAGGGAATCATTTGTCCCAAGTATTTAGTCGAAAGTCATCAAGAAGAAGAAGAAGAACAAGCCACTCAGGTTAGAGCTGGAGCAACATTTAACCTAGTTATGGTTACACAAGAATAATTAAATGGGCTAGGAAGGAATAGCCATGAGTTCTTCATAAGACTGCCATGTCAGCTTCACATTTGCTTAATCCATTAGACAGACTTGCTCATTTGTGTTATCCACAGTAAACAAAGCATCCTGCTCTGTAGCTTTGTGCAACATCTTTCAAGCCTGCTCCAGGTATCAGTTAAGAAAAAGTTATGTAATAAAAGACACAGAGGGCTAGAAGCAGACAATTCCAACACTGCACATGCAACAATATAGCTGCCACTGTTTAATGGCATAGCTGAAAAGACTGGGAGGTTTTAATGAAAATGTAAGTAAAGGAATTAAAATGAAATGTAGTAAAAAGTTACAATTAAATCTGAACTGGTACAATGTGGCCTTACAATAACAACAGGTTTATGACAGTTGCATAGGCCATACAGATTATTTGAGCTTTGTAAATACTAATGTAAGAAAACACAAAATGAAAATTTATTCTATGTAAGAGTTCAGCTAATTCTCATAATTTCTCAACAATCTTTTAATTCTCAGTACTAATGATTTGACAACATGTTTCTATTGTACAGATGCTGAAATGTATTTAATTAAACTCCAAGTTCTATAGTATTTGAGCTCATTCTCATTAGCACTGAAGAGAAATTTAGTAATAGTTTTGAACAGCTTTCCACAGCTTTAAATAAAAATGATCCCCAAACCCAGGATGATATTTGGCTAAAGTTGATTTTATAGCAGCGTATGCATGCATTAATAGGGTGGTCATTATTAGTGAACTATAATTTCATACTTAGAATAGATTTTAAAACCATTCCTATAAAAACACAAAAAACAAAGTAAAAAGAAGGAGAGTTAACATACTATTGGTTTCATTTGATGAATCACTGGGTCATCTGTAAAGCATGTAGCATGAAGTGATGCACCAGAACCTAAAAGAAGGTAAGGGTCGCCTTTGGTATACCTCCAACTTTTTTTAGATAGCCATTTATTGCAACCCATCTCTACGTAGCTCACATGAATTTAAATGAAACAGCTCAATAGCCCCAGAAATTCTTTGAAATAAAAATGCTTGGTAAATCCATACATCAAACATGATCTTTGATTTGGAGGCCTCTTGCTTTGCAAAATTTGAAAAACCAGCACTTGACAAAAGGTTGTGTACGGAGGACTGAGCCTGTAAATGCGCCTGAAGACTGATCACACCATTGTATCACTGGTCAACTGACAAGAGTAAAATGAAAGGACAAAAATGGGCCTCTTATAATACCTTCACTATCATTTGCAAAGTCTTTATCATAAACCTTACTGTCCCTGAGTTGGCGGATGTGAATAAAATGACATTTCCATATAGCACTTCCACACTCAAGTTATTCAACAATGGTAACCCATGTGAAGTTATGCTGATTAATACGTTACAAATACATTGAAAAGTTTCAAATGAGATTCATTTTCCATCCATCCATCCATTATCCAACCCGCTATATCCTAACTACAGGATCACGGGGGTCTGCTGGAGCCAATCCCAGCCAACACAGGGTGCAAGGCAGGAAACAAACCCTGAACAAGGCTCCAGCCCACCGCAGGGCACGCACGCACACACCCACACACCATGCACACACTAGGGACAATCTAGAATCGCCAATTCACCTAACTTGCATGTCTTTGGACTGTGGAAGGAAACCGGAGCACCCAGAGGAAACCCACGCAGACACGGGGAGAACATGCAAATTCCACACAGGGAGGACCCAGGAAGCGAACCCAGGTCTCCTTACTGTGAGGCAGCAGTGCTACCCACTGTGCCACCGTGCCACCCCTGAGATAAATTTTCATACAAATAATAAGCAACATTAATAGACAAAAAACTTAAATAGCATCCATGGTGTCTTTTTAAAACTCAATCTTGGAGGTCTCACCCTATTATTTAAACATACGGTGAGAACTAAAATGCAGAATGGCTTATTTTTATTCAAACTCTGTGTTATGCTCTACATGAAGCTGTAAAGTTCACGTGGGCAGCAATACCCACACTGACCAGAGCAGTGGAGCACCCAATACCCTGTGTTTAGTTGAGAAAACTCTACTGCTGTGTTTGAGGGGACACTAGGGGGCAATGTGCTGTAGCCTACCAAGAACAATGTAGAGGACAGCCAATCGTCTTCATTGATAGTATTCTAGTATATATTCCTTCTACTTCTTACATAACAAAGATCAGAAAGGATTGCTGTGTATTTAGTAAATATTGAAATTTGGAGATTTTTATGCAAAAACTGAGAAATGCAATAATTCTCTTTAAACTTAGTTGCCTTGTCTAAATTTCTGGATGTCTAAATGGTGGATGCTGTGCAGCTTCATCTATGGTTCTTTTGGAGTGATGTTAAAGTTGTTAAGTTGTTATTTTTGAGCACCAAAAACTGCATCTCACCTGACTCTTCATTATCAACTTTCTTAACGGAAATCCTTTTCATTCTACTTTTCATGGCATGTGACCCACCATTTATTGCAATTCGTTTTTTTTGGCAAGTGTAGCTGCCAATTCTTACATTGACACTATCGTTATAAGCGAACAACAGAGAGCAGACACAGCACCTGCGACAACAAATTGTTCACTTTTACCATTGATGTCTTGGAATGTCAAGGTATTATCTGATTTAACAGAAAGATTTTTTCCCCTTGCAACAGGTTATGTTTATTATTTGTCTCTGCACACATGACACACATCCATGCACAGTATATATTTCATAAAGGTCTTTGTTTGGTTGTAGACAGTTTATCATAATGAGAAACTTGCTCAAAGTCAGACCAAGTTAATGACAGCATCATCACTCTTTTCAGTTCAAAATCATCACCCCTACTTTGAGTGCTGCCTTCATGAGGTGTTGGATCATCTTAGAAATGCTAATGACATTTCTAAGCCATTTCTAAGTGACACTCAGTGAGCCATCTAATTATTCCCACCCACCTGTAAGAAAAATTCACTCAAGGTTGCCTCCAGATGTATAGGTTATACCTCTGGCTTTGCAAGACTAGCTTGAACCTAACTTGGCAGGATCATTTTCAATGACACACCAACATCATGATGGATACTAGTTCAATACAGGAAACACTTGTAGGGATTACAATACGTCTTAGACAGGGCCTCAACTCTGGCTTCAATGTATTGTCCTTTTTTGTTTTGTTGGTTTTTAAATATTATTTTGCATATTATAATATGGATTTAGTTTTTTTGTTTATATTGTATTGACTATTGCTTGATCTATTGATTATTTTAGGTCATGTCATGTCATTTTCTAACCCACTTAATCCAGACCAAGGTCATGTTAGGGCTGGAACCTAGCCCAGCCAAGATAAGGTGCAAGGCAGGAAAAAACCATGGACATAGCACCAGTCCATCACTGGGTGAACACACACGCACACGCACACACACACACACTCAAACACATCAGGGGAAATTTAGAATCACTAATCCACCTAACCTGCATGTCTTTGGACTGTTAGTGGAAACTCCTACAGATAGAGGGAAAACATGCAGATTCCATACAGGGAGGACACGAGCCCTGGCTTCCTTTACTGTGAGAGAGCAGTACTACCACTGTACCACTGTGCCGTCCTGCTTATTTTATTTTGATGCTTATTAGTGGTTTTTGCTTTGTGCCCGATTCCCTTTATGCTGAACCCCAGGGGGCAGAGCCTCCTTAACACTGCAGCTAACAATCCACTCAGATTTATATAGAACTCAGGAGCATAGATCATCAGTGAAGCATTTTTTAGTGAGTGAAGATCATTGTAAGTAGTGTTTGGATTTCAGGATTATTTGTCCCTGTTTTGTGTTTTAATATGTGGATTGTTTATTGGTTGCTTTGGGATGACTTTTAATGGAACCATTTTGCTCTGCTTTAGTGTTATTAATTTTTTGGAGTGTAGTAAATCTTTCAATTATAAAGAACCTTTTGTTTTGGTAAATGAGAGCAGAGTTTTTTTGTTGTTGTTGTTATAGTTCCTCTCTCGCTTTGCTTGAATCTTTGTATATTTTTGGAAAATTATTTAGCATTGTTTTTTTTTTTTTGCTAAGCTTTCACATTTTTGGGTGCCTGTGTAGGCTGAAGCCTTCAGGTAATTTGGGTGGAGAAGCCTGAGGCTAAATTCAGGAGGCTAGGCTTTATTTATGTATTTTTTGTATATTGTGTTTTTGGGATCCACAAAATCATAACAGGTTAGTGCAAATAATCAAATGAACAAGAATGCCTTGGAAGGAAATTAAAATTCCCTGGAAAACCCACTTAGTTACAGGGGGAATGTGTAAACCTCATAGTAGCAGGATCTTGGCCAGAATTCAAACCTATACTAACCATTAAAACCCTGGTATACTAAAACATTTCTATACAAATCTATCAGTATTTATAATCAGGGTTAATAAATGCCTCAATCAGTTTATATTACCAGCAACTGAAGCAGAAGTGTTCACTTTCTTCACAAACAGAACATTCATTTAAAATATCGATTTGACAAATATAAAAATGCTGCATTCAGCATATTACTGAAAACTGATGACAGTCTTATATTCTATAACCATATTGCATACTCATGACCTTCTCCGCTTGAACATTTTATTGAATTCAATTCTCTTTTTAACTGAAAGATGAACTAATCCCAATGATCTTCCACTTCACGCCACACTGACAAATACTACTCTAAATGTTGATGTATACAGAGTTCAACCTGGAACAATGGCCGATTACAATATTTCCCAAATGTTTAATAGCATCCATGGTGTCTTTTTAAAGCTGAATCTTGGAGGTCTCACCCTATTATTTAAACACACAGTGAGAACTAAAATGCAGAATGGCTTATTTTTATTCAAATTCTGTGTTATGCTCTTCATGAAGCTGTAAAGTTCTCGTGGGCATCAATACCCATACTGCCCACAGCAGTGGAGCACCCAATAACCCATGTTTAGTTGGAAAAACCCTATTGCTGTGTTTGATGGGGCACAAGGGGGTAATGTGCTGTAGCCTACCAAAAACAATCGGGAGGACAGCCAATCGGCTTTAATGATAGTATTCTAGTATATATTCCTTCAAATTCTTACATAAAAAAGATCAGCAAGTCTTGCTCTGTATTCAGTAAATGTTGAAATTTGGAGCACTTTACGCAAAAACTAACAAATGCCTTAATTGTGTTAAAACTTTACTTATAATTTTCCACTCTTTTCACACTTATTATATCTAGGATCAAAACATGGATAAATGGTTCTTCCATTATATTTATACCACTTCCTTGCTCAATGTGGAAAACTGCATGAAATTGCTCCATTTAATTAAAAGTATTGAAGACTATAATCTTAAATGTGTCAGACAAACTTTATAGGATTTGGTTAGGATGCCAGAACATCCAGTATTCATGAAAGTATATAAACACAACTCATGGA
This sequence comes from Polypterus bichir lapradei, assembly GCA_026402145.1. Lineage (NCBI taxonomy): Eukaryota > Metazoa > Chordata > Cladistia > Polypteriformes > Polypteridae > Polypterus > Polypterus bichir. The sequence continues at coordinate 27,110,782 of JANRMT010062808.1, read as the reverse complement.
AACTGATTTTAAACTATACACACCCAATGTTACCATCAAAAATAAACAGCAAAAGTATTTTTTAAAATAACATAACTGTAAAGGACATCCAACAAAACTTAGGATGGGAAGATCATGTCAACAAAGCAAATATATGACAGCATATAGACTTTAATGCAAGTTTAAACTTGGTTGCAAGTGAAACACAAACTGTTGATGTGATGCCAGTCCACTGCTTGGTGATAAACCTACAGATACAAATGTAAGAGTGATGATTATGTGACCTAAGCAGCAGGGAATGGCTTATGGTACACGTTTTATGTTTGTTAGTTAGCATACAGACAATATTAAAAAGACAAATACATTGAAATACTTTTCTTTGTAAGCTGTTGTATTTTGGAGGTCCAAGATGTTGTATACCACAAATATCTATTCTGGACCCACTGTTATTTCCAATCGCCATGGTCCTTTAGGCAAGATTATTTCAAAAACAAAAATTGAACCACCCCTGCAACTTTTCATACAAATGATGTATCTCAAAGTGATTTACAAGATGAAGAAAGAAAAGTTTATAAAAAATACAATTATAAAAATAAAAATAAGATTAGGCAATACTAAATAACAAAGAATAAAGTATGGTCCGATGTCCGGGAAGACAGAAATAACAAAAAAAAAAAAAAACTCCAGAGGGCTTCAGAAAAAAAATCTGCAGGGGTTCCGATGCCATGAAACCAGTCAGCCCACACTGGGCATTCTACTTATCACAAATGATCTAAATCAGTCCTCATGCTTTTCAGGCTTCATGTGATTTTCAGCTTTAACAACTAATGAACATGAGGATATCTGCCCACTGGTCAAATGTCTTGTTAAATTATTAAATAATGAATGAATAGTACTTACCCTAAGCTAATTTTTAGTTGTTGGAATTAATTAAAAAAACTCAGAAGTAACCTGTCTTTACAAATAAAAGAAGAAGTAAAGTTCTCAGGCATTATTATAGACTCATATCCCAGATCACGCCTTTCCTTTTAGTTGAATGGATTACTGCAATGCACTCCTAACAGCACTACCTAAGAATGACATAAATTGATTGTAGTGAGTTTAAACTGCAGCAGCAAGCACCTTACCACTAAAAGAAAATCCTGAGCACATCTCACCAGTCTTAACATCATTATATTGGCTATCTGTGTCCTTTAGAATTTATTTTAACATATTTCTAGTCATTTATAAAGCTCTGTATAATCTTACTTCTCCTTATAATTTAGAGTAGTCATAATCTTAGATGCTCAAATGCTGGTTTATTTATTATACTGAGAGATAAGCATGAAAGAAGTGGTAAGGTGACATTTTGCTGTTCTAAACTGAAAATCTGAGCCGCTTTCAGGCTAAAACCGTAGAATATTAAAAAAGAAATCCTAAAAAACCTACATTTTATTTGGCTTTTTCTTAGTTGCTCTCTTTTATTGCAGTTTTAAGTGATTATAATATGTATTTTATATATCATATACCTAACAGATTTGCAATGATTAGTAACCTCTACTATTCTCCGTTTTCTTTTCCATTTTCTTGTGTAGGTCAAAGTATCTGCAGCCGTTTGTGATTTTTTAAGGAATGCGAGCACTCCAACTTTTGATGAGACCATGAAAACAATATACAGTTCCATTAGCATTTTTACATATGTTTTATATAATGCCCAGAGAGGGCTAGATGGTCTTTTGGTCTTGGCACCACTTAAATTATTTTTTATTCTATAGCATGTTGCCAAAAGAAATTTTTATTTTCCTGTCCTCTCAGGCCATTTGACCACAGCATCTGAAATATTCTTACAATCATCAGTGACTTAAAAATGAGTTTAGCTTTTTAAGTACTACTATAAACTCAACCATTTGTATCACTTAGTTGTTTATCTGTATTATGTGAGTTTTTTTTGTATTTCCTTTGTTTATTTTTTATTTATTCTTTGTGATTTAATTTTTTTTCTTTAGATCCTTGTTAAACATTTTGACCTTCATGTTTTCATGAATTGCTATGGACTGGCAGGGTGTCCAGGGTTTGTTCGTGCCTTGCACCCTGTGCTAGCTTAGATATTCTCCAACACCCGCCGTGACCCTATTACCTGAGTGAGCAGGTTAAACAATGTCTGTCTGACTGTTTTTATAAAAATGTTACACTGCTATAAGTGCAGCATGTAACAGTATTAAATACTACATTTAACAATTAGGCTACTAGGAATTTAAAAATTTTGTGTATTTTTACGTTTTTTAAGGGATTTGGTCAGTGATGTCACTAGTAGTACATTTTATATCTTTCTACTGCTGTTACAGTGCACTTACATGTGCAGTACATGTTTTAGAATGAGTATATGACATCAAAAAAGCCATATTTATAATACTGAGGCATGCATGAAGTGATGGACCATAACCCAAAAGAAGGTAAGGGTCGTCTTTGGTATCCTTCCAACTTCTGTTGGATAGCTATTTGTTGCAACCCATCTCTATGTAGCTCATAGCCACTTAAAATTAAACACAATCACATGAAACACCTCAATAGCCCTGGAAGTTTATCCAAATTTAAATGCTTGTTAAAACCATACATCAAACATGCTCTTGGATTCAGAGGCCTCTTACTTTGTAAAATTTAAAAAATGTTTATTTTATTATATACAAAAATGTTACATGTACAGCCTGAGCCTATAAATGTGCCTGAAGACACACAGAAAAAGACTCATCAGCACAAAAAAGCTCAGTAGTCCTTCGGTTGTTCACTTGGTTTCAATCTTTTGTTTGTTTTGAGACTTTTTAATCTACTCACTTTGGTAAGTTCTGTGCTTACTGACCTAGTCTGCCTGACGTCTCTCATTGGGTCACCCCTTGAAAGCTTATCCCTACTTAAAATAAATAAATATGTCTGCTGCACAAATTTGTGCACTACCATAATAAATGTGCCCAGCAAGGTGAAACTCAGGAAAACCGAGCACAGTATACTACACAGGGTAAGAAAACATGGTCTCTGCATTCATATGACATCCTTGTAATCCAGAAGATTGCAGTTTCAGGCCATCATTGAAGATCAGTGGCCTTCAACAAGTCAGTAATCATCAGGTGCATCAAAGTTTGAAATAAGCATCACTGTAAAAACAGTTTCTAAATATAAACACAAAGCACTTTTTCCTATTATTCACAATTAAAGCCATTAAATAAATATTGTACTTATTAAGAAGATATAATTCTAATGCAGATGTCTGTAAGTCTTCAGGGGCATCTGTGAATTTGAGTGGTACAGACTTATCAACATGTAACATGCATTCAGGGACACAGGGGGGTAAGTGAGCAGAGGTAAGATTAAGATAGAAAACAGAAAATATGCAGGACTTAGCATATGACGGTAATAAAAAAAGATCACTCCATACTTAAATATACATACCCTTTTATCTTGTAATAAAACTGCCTAGTAATAACATAGGAACAAATTTGTACAGGTAGAAGCTTATAATCATCAATGATGATTCACATTATGGAGCAGCATATAAAAATAAAAGTTAAAGTTCAGTGATGGAATTATCTTATTAAGACAAGTCAGCTGATTTAGGTGCCATCATTCAGCTCAAGTTGGGCAGTTGGGAGACAAAGTCAGAGAGGCGAAATTGCGTTGGTTTGGACATGTGCAAAGCAGAGATGCTGAGTATATTGGGAGAAGGATGCTAATGATAGAACTGCCAGGGAAGAGGAAGGCCTAAGCAAAGGTTTATGGATGTGGTGACAGAGGACATGCAGTTGATGGGTGTAACAGAACAAGATGCAGAGAACAGAAAGATATGGAAGAAGGTGATCTGCTGTGGCAACCCCTAATGGGAGCAGCGGAAAGAAGAAGATTCACAGAAAGTGATAAATTGTCTAACCAAAATCATAATGCCTCCTGCTGTGAATGCGGATGAACCTGTATGCTGTCGTTATTCTGACACAAAGAGAAAAATGAATGACAGATAAACAAAAGTGTACTGTAAAGAGATTAAATCATACATTTTCTGAATCCACTTAGTCCATTACATGGTCCAAAAATACTAAGATAAATATGACAGTAAATCAAAAAGTAAAGATGTTTTGAAAATTACGTGGTAACTACAACAGATAGGAGCTGACACAATACAACATGTTCCCGATAGCTTATGGGTAGTTTGAACATACATAGCTCAGTGCTCTGCTGTTAGTCAAGTTGAAGTCAAGGTAAAATGAACATTGACACTCCACTACGGTAACCACTATTGTTGAATAAAACACTGTGGTGAGGTTTCTTTGGGCAGAGGGAATGAAACCTGATGAAATTCACCAAAGAATGTTGGCTTGTGGAGATCAATGACCTGATCAGGTATCCATCTTGTGCAAACTTTACAGTAACCGAAGTCAACATGCACTATGGCTTCTAAAGCTGATATCAAAATGTGCAGCAACAGTAGACACTGCAATCCGGTGGTCTTCTCTGATTAGGGCATTCGCCATGTTGATGTGGACTTGTGTACGCTATGTTGATGGTCAACCAGATCAAGCATTGTTGGTTACACCTCTTCTTCCCACTTTAAACCTTTCTATCCATTCATAAACTTTTCATTGAGTCAGACTGTTTCACTTCTATGCCGATCCATCATGCTTCAGTGAATTTCTGCAGGTTTCACTCCCTCTGCCCAAAGAAATCTTACTATGACACATTGTTAAATAATGGTGCAATCTTACAGCAGGGCATCCATGTTATTTAACCTTGGCTTCATGTAGACTTATGGAAGAGCACTGCACTGTGCATGTCTGAACTACTCATAAGCCACCATGAACATGTTGTATTGTGTCTGTTCCTTTCCATTGTGGTTACCACATAACATCTAAGTTGTCCTTACTTTTTGATTTGATTAAATTTAACCTATCACAAACCTGCCCAAAACTGTATTCTGTCCAGTTCCCTCTGTAATCACTCAACTTATGGTTCTAGCTCTGTAAACTCAACTGAAATACCCAGTTGTATTACATATTCTTCACATCACTGGGTTTTCCTTCAACCATTCAATTTTTCCTACATTATACCCAAAGACGTTAATGTGCGATTCCCAAATTGGCCCCAGCGCAAGTGTATGTGTGCATCAGTGGTCTTGTGACAGATTGTCACTAAACGTAGGGCCTCTCCTGCTTTTTACCAGGAGATCTTTTGATTCCTATGACCTTAACATGGATTAAACTTGCTTGAAAATATGTCATTTCATTAGTTTGTGGTGGCACTGATGGGGTAAATCAGGAGGCAGAATACTGCAATATACATTTGTTTAAGCTTTCCAGCTTTATTTCCCATTTTTCGGCTTTTCTATATATCTGATGATGACTTTAATGGTCATACCTCCTGCTATTCTCTGATCAAATATTATTACCTCAGTTCCTACTAACTTTTGCACATTCACTTATTTATCCTAGTTTCGTTTTCCATTATATTTTTCTTATCCTTAATCTTTTAGATTTCTCATTTGTCTTATACAGTAAGATAGTGTAAGAAATACAAAAATTGTTTCATGACAGTTAACCTTGAACAAATAGCTTTCATGGAGGATTTATGGATTTCTTTCAAATTTGCATAAGTCGTCTTTGTAACATTCCTAAAAGGTATCAAATCCATTTTTGCAGTGGAAAGAAATGGATACAGTGTCTAACTATGAACACTGTAGTGACATTGGGGCCTAGTTTGTAAAAGACAAAAAGGATTTTATATGTTTTATTCTTCTTTACAGCTATTGAAAAAGGTTTCAAATGGATCACATTAATGAGACATTAGCTTGGCAGTAATTCCACAAAACATTAATGCATTAACCCTAAGGGTTAAAAAATCATTGTGTTGGTTCTTAAAAGACTCAGTTGGCACATATTGGAAGATTTAAACATTTTTATACATAAAGGTATTAATCATTCAGCACATTAAGCTAAATTGTTCATTTTATAGCTCACTTCTGTGAATTAATAAAACATGAATAATTATTTCAGCATACAGTAGCATTCATAGGCAGAAAATGTGCTAAATATGAGACAGCTCCTATTGTTGAGGCCTACTTTCAACTCAAAGTTGCACCATAGTCATTTGTATCCACGTACACGTTGGCCTATTAATCTATACAATTTTCAGAATTCTTTAATTTGCTGAACAGGTAAGCTCAATGAGTGTCTTAAACGTCAAAAATCATATTCAAACCTTTCATTCGCACAAATTTACATTTCATATTTATAGCATTGTTAGCAATGTTTTACTATGTATAAATTCAATTCAACTGTTATCCATTGGAGATCTAAGAATGGCAAAAATAAAACTTTTTTTTTCTGCTTTTTTCCAACTCTTACATACTTTATTTTATCTAAAATATTTTACATGGGAAATTGATTTTAAAATCACATCCTCACGTTATCTAAAACTCCCACAAATCCTGGAAAAAAGGCTAATGCTTACATTTTCAATGTGGAATCCATAAAGAAATGCAAAAACATTGAAAGTTGTTTAATATATTAGACATTTTCACCAACAGCGCGTGTCACCAATTGATCTGTACCTCCAAAATGTTCTGACTTCAGTTATGAAGAACACAGCTTTGACATGGAGTTATCTGCTACATAATAAAACACTAAGGTCTGTTTATCCAGTCCTTTGAATCTGAATCTGATTGGTCAATTTAGCTTTGTTGTGATTGGTCAGTTTGAATTTGGTGACATGACAAAAGAGGAAATGTGAGACACAGGGGGAGTAAAGGAAGAGGAGACACGGTGAGAGCGTCGTTTTTCGAAGACGGCAAGTATAAAACCGGACAGGAGGCGAGAAAGTTGCCTTGAAAATAATGAGGGAGCCTGAGAAGCAGGCTTTATGGGAACACGCTTGAGACAGAGAGTGCCTATAAAGAGACTTTCACACACACAAATACAGAGGAAAGGTACTGAAGGAACAGGTAAGACAGGTAAGACACAGCTTATATTTTTATGTTTTTATTATCTGTTTTTGACAGGTGCTGTTGCTAGTTTAGAATAAAATAATCAATTTATCAAATCAAATCTTCAATAGGACAGTCTATTTAGTTCACTAAGGATGAAAAACAATCCTACACTCTTAGATCCTTGAACGCACAGTTGACATGAAGGATATTGAAAACTTTTCACTTTTTCCAGTGAACAGTGAAGATCAATCCAATCATGAAACTGCACAAAGTAAGAATAGTAGAAAGGTTTCTTTGTACAAAAACATTTTTGATATATATAATAATGATATATATTTATTGGACTATATATAGTCACTTGCATGCACACTGGGGGCAACTTAAAGGTTCAGATAATGGTAATTTCCTGCCAGAACTCAGGAGAAAAAACATAACCACTGTTATGTGTCCCTTCCTCTGAAGGCAGGAAGACTAATTGCTTTATCACCCTTGACATCACTTCTGGTGTCCCCCTGCCTAGACCCACCTCTTCCTGCTGGAAGTCCTTATCAGCGTAAACTCCACCATCTTGAATCAGTCTACTTGGAGACTCACATCTGTAAAGGCATTTTTCTTTCTTTTCAATACATTTATAACTGCGTTTTATTTAAATTATATGGGGTTTGCCTACAGGTGCCCCAATATTTCACACTTGTCTGTGTTCTTTCTTACTATATATATATATATATATATATATATATATATACACACACAAGAGCTCAGAAAAATCTGAATGCTAAAGGGTTTGATGTTACATGTGACAGAATGTACTCTGCACCTCTGAAAACAATAAATCGAATCTATGGGAATCAAAAATTTAAAATTTGATTATATCTCTCCATACCTATACAGGACCTACTTATTCAATTAATGGCCACATTAGAATACTGAAACAATTTTAAAGAAAACATGCCACTCAGCCCACCAAGTTTGCCAAACCTATCTACTTACAGGAGATCCACCAAAATACGATCAAGTCGAGTCCCTAAAGTCCTATTCTCCAGTACACTACTTCATAATTTATTCTGTGTATCTTTGGTTCTTTGTATGAAGGTAACTTTCTTTCATTTTGTAAAATCTTTTAACAGTTTGTATGTCCCCATGTTCTAGTTAAAATAAATAATCTTATAATAACAATTGGAATAAGCTGTACTAATTCCTTTTAATTCCCATTAAACACTTCAATCATGCCTCCTCTTAATCTTCAGTTTGATTATCCTTAAACCAATCATGGGCAGCTTGTGCTGGGAACACACGTTTTGTGGTGATGGATGCAACAAGTTTCTGAGCAATGTGTGGAGTACAGTGTTTGCCAGCATCTTGGCATCAGTATAGAACAAGGCTGTACACAAAAAAGCATCCAAAAGTTAAAAAGAGAGTCATTTAATTTAAAATTACTACAAACCAGAATGCTGTAATGGTATTAAACCATAAAATTATAACTATCTCATCATAAAAAGGACTAGAATAAATGTCAAGGAACAGTAGAAGTTACTAACACTGTACTCAGTCATTACTTTTTCTATCATATTCTGAACAGCAACTCGGCATTTGCTATAAAAAAAAATGTACTTAATTTTGTTTCATCATGGCTTTTTTCTATTGCACTCAGTAACATCATGCAGCTGTTCAATATCATTGGCTTTTTTGAAAATGTAAAGATATGCTTTTATAAAAAATATAATGTCATTGGTTCATTGTGATATTACAGAAGGAACCACTTTCTCAATCCTTCTGGCTAGAACTTTGGAGAGTATCTTAACGTCAAGTTTCAGAAGAGAGATTGGTGTGTGGGATGTACATTGCAATAAGTCCTTATTTTTCTTGAAAGATGGTATTTAATGCTTGGCAAAAGTTTTGAGGTGGAAATTTGTTGTCTTTAGCTTCTGTAAACATTGCTAAGAATTGTGGAGCTAATTTATTTGAAATTTATTTACAAAATTCCACGGGATCGATATCAGGGCCAGCTGCTTTCTCACTATGAAGTGAGTTTATAACATCTAGTAATTCTGAAGTGTCAGAGGTTTATCCAGTTCTGTAGCACTAGGAGTATCTACCTGTGGTATCTGTTATGAATCAAGAAACTCATTAGACTGTATCTTATCTTCTGTAAACTGAGTAGTTTTCTCCGAATGCATAGGGTATAGTTTATAGTATTTTTTTCTCTGTGTTGTTAATTGTGGTTATTCCATTACGGACTTTGTACTTGTGGATGGGTTGGTCTTCTCTCCATGTTCATAATGATGATGTTGTGATTTAAAGATAAGCATGTTTCTTTAGTAGAGGAGGTTAAACTGTGATTGCAAAGGCTGTGTTTTCCTGTAAAGTGCCTCATTTGGAAACCTGGCATATTCTAGATCTATTCTGATAATTTTGCTGATTAACTCAGACACCTTCTTGGTTTCCGATTTATTTTTGTGAGAAAGCTATAAAATAATCCGTCTTCTTAACAATGCCTTCAGAGATTCCCAGAGTGTACCTGCTGAGACCTCTGAGGATGCATTTGTCTCAAGAAAATAATACATTTGCTTGGATATGAATTCTGTACAGTTCTCATCAGCTAATGACAGGGTATCAAGATGCCAGCTACAAGATGAGTGTATAGGATGCAGCAATTTAAGCTCCATGATCAGGGGGCATGATCAGAAATTACAATAGCATTATACTTCCAAAAATGTACAAAAATGTATTGTCTATGAAAAAAATCATCAGTTCTTAAGTAGCAATGATGTACTGGTGAGAAAAAGGAATATGCTCTTGGGTTGGGATTTAAAAACCTCTGTGAGACTGATTATGATCCATTACAAACTGCAATTATTTTTGCAGTATTAGATGATATTGCATTTGTAGCTGAGGATCTATCCAGATCTAGATTTAAAACATAATTAAAGTCTCTGGCCACTATAATTTTATTTGTGTTCAGATTAGGGATATATGCAAATACATTTTGGAAGAAAGTCCCATCCATTAATGTTGGATGCAGAGATATTATTCAAAATAATTTTAGTATTGGATGGATTTCCTGCCATCTTGACATATCGCCCTTCAGAGTCTGATATTGCATCTGACATTACAAATGCAATAGTTCTGTGTATTAGGATTCCTATACACCTGGGGCCTCATGTATAAATGGTGCGCACAAAAATGTTGCGTACGCCCATTTCCACGCTCACATTGCAATGTATAAAAACTAAACTTGGCATAAAGCCACACACATTTTCACGCCAGCTCAATCCCTGCTGTACACAAGTTCTCTGCTCGTTTTTGCAAAGTGGTGGCACCCAGTGTTAAAGCAGGGCTACTGTTCCTGTGTGGTTTCCCTTTATTTTTTAGATTTATCAAATGCACTGAAATTAACCGCATATCGTTTGTTAGTTTAAGGCATCTCTTTGTAATCAACCCGTAACCATATACAGTAATGATGCACCGAATGACCAAACTATTCTAAATGCCATCAACTGCTTTAGTGTTGCTATTCCCAGTGCATCACTGAGTATTTAACCCACTGAATCTGAGTGTGAAATCACAGCTCTACAGCAGCTGATCAGATTATTGGGATATAGCAACTAGCACACGCAGTCTCTGCCATGCACACCGTCTTTTTGAACTTTTCCCATACAGTACAGCAAACACTTCAGAGCCTTTCCAAGAGGGACCTCGTGGTTCAGAAACAACTTCATCCCAAGTGCTCTAAATCAGTCCATCAATTGTTCCTGATAGAACTGTTTGTACTTATAAGTACAATCACCTCGCTGTAAACTTGCACTACAGTTATAATATTGCACAACCTGAATCACTTTATAAAACATTTAAGTCAATTTAGATTTCCAAGAGCTATCTTCTTGGAGGTCTTGATATTTTTATGATGAAATGCAGTAAAGCATATTTATTACATTATACAGATAAGTTTTAAACTTCATTAAAATAATGTATATTGTTATAATTTAACATGTGAGGACACAGTGGACAGCGGTAGCGACGAGCTGACCACCCGTTCAGGGACTGTTCCTGCCTCGTGCTGTATGCTTGCTGGGATTGGCGCTACCTGGATGGATAGATGGATAGAATAGTTAAACATGTACTACGAAGATATTTCCATGTTTCATAAAAGATTTGAAGAATCTGCGTTCTAAGCTTATAGATGGCTTGGCATCTATTATAAAGCTGATCTTGTGGCGATTGGTTACTTGGAGAAAGAAAAGTAAGGACAGGAATTGGAGGTTCGTACATTTGCGAGAGATAGTACTGATGCTGTAGATTATTTCATCGAAGGTCTTGCACGGTGCAGCAAGCATCTTGTGGAAGGCAGGAACAATCTCTGGGTGGGGCGCCAGCTTGTCACTACCATTGTGCCACCGTATTCCTATGTTTAATATGCTTTAATTCCTATCATTATGAAAATGATTTCAAGTATACATCTTAATATTTAATTGTTCAGAGTGATGTAATATCATGAATGTAATGTATTCGGTGTCCTGTCGGTGGAAGAGAAAGCCTGTTTAAGAAGAATGTAGTGATTCACACACAAAGCACATAAAAGAACACATAGAAAGAAGCATTTAACATGCTACTTTAGTTACGACGGGATCTGAGAAACTAGTAAATGAAACGATTTTAAGATTAAGTTTATGACGTTCTACTTTGATGACAAAATGAAGTACATATTAAACTGGAAATATCGAGATTAAAGTTGACATTTAGATATTTTTTTCAACTGTGTCCCTATTTAGTTTTTCTTTTCTCTGTACCCTAATAAGCTTCCATATGACACTCATACGGTTGGTTGCGACTCGCCTTTTCACGGCAACTTTGATATCTGACCACTATTTCGGACACTTTGCGACTTTGTGAACTTGAACTTTCGAGTTGCTCCGCCACTCTGTTGTAGCAAGGCTACATAACTTGTCAGTCGGGTTGGCCTTCTGGACTGTCCGTCACTTTATAATGTGGCTGGGAGGGTGTGTATAAATAGCCTTTCTGGTACCTTTGAGGATGACCCAGTGCTGGGAGGATCCCGCCTGGTAAATATTCCAGCTGCCAGGGGGTTCACAAATGAGCACTCCGGCGCCGGGCAAGTAAATGTAATCAGCAGATGTCAATATATTTACCAGTCCCATTTTCTTCTGATTTTGATATTTTGCCAGTTATTTAAGTGCGTGCATAGGGGACAAGAGGGGCAGAGGACCGAATATGGTCATGCTATTTTATCCTTCAAATATCGTCTACTTCCCTCTCGGGTGGTCAAGTGTAGGAATCGTGTTCCCGTATCGGGCAATTGCTACACTGTTACTCGATCAACTTCCTTTTGTTGTTTATATCACTGCTTAAACCAACAAATAGTACGTTTTTCCTTGCCGCAGAAATTCTTCTTTTTCCCCTGTACTTTTGCCATTGTCTTTTTAAGTGGCTATTTATATTGATTTGCATATTAAAAGAGGCATAATTCTAGGAGGAGATGGGGCGCGATGACAGGCGTGTGCACGAGCGTTACATTTCACGCAGACCAGGATTTATGTAGCGGAAGAACGTGGAAGTTGGCGTACACACAGATTTATGCATCTGGATTTTTTTGTGCATATGCACATTTCCACTTTTGTCCGTATGCCATGTTTTAGTGTGAAATCTACACACAACATTATGCATAAGGCCCCTGGTTTTCTTTGTATAGTTGGAATGAAAAATTTGGCCAGACTACTCTCTTTGCAAGTGAAAGTGGTCCTTCTGTAAAAATACTACCTTGGCATTTAGACCTGTTAAGTGTGAGGGTACTTTCTTTCTCTTTAATTCATGATTGAGACCCTTGACATTCCAGCTAACAAAGTTCACTATTTTGTCATAGAAATTTTGCTTCTAAACTTTTGTTGACATTTTGTAGTCTAAGGTTAAGGTAGTACATTGTTACATATGATAGTTTTAATGTAGATTGCATATTCTTGCCAAGTGAAACAGCGGTTATTGGGGTTAAAAAAAAAAAGTAAGAGAGAGAAATGCTGTTTCAACATGTAGCCATACATAGCCAAAATATGCATATAATTAATGAAAGAAATATCAATATAATAATGGCAGTTTAAAAAAATGAAATAAAGTATTAAAATACTGTATATCATATAGTTAGGGCAGTAAATGTCACATTACAAATGGTCCAGAATACTAGCTTCAAGTAGAATCATCTTAGACTTGCCGGAATACTGTGTGACTCATGGTCTCTGTTTCCAAAGTGTGTTGGGATCAGTCTTCTTAGCTCTTTATCTGCTTCATCTGGAGAACTAAATATGTAGGACTAATCATCAATAACCACTTTCAGTATGGCAGGGTGCAAATGGCTGTATCTGATGTCAACTCTCTGTAGGTGCTGTTTGTGGCACGTTTAGCAGCAGTTGCAGGGGACAAATCTGGGAAAATACGACTGTGATTGTTTTCAAACATAATCTCGTCTTTCTGTTTGAGAAGGGACATGAAGGTTTATTTGGCATGTAGTTTGTTGAAATGAACAATTAGTTCTTTCGGTTTAGAGACATTTAATCGTATATGGTAGGCTACTGAAATCTCGATGTTCGATTTAATGTCCTCTCCAGTTATTTTAAAGAATAGTTGAGCTATGAATTTCACAGGGTTTAGACGTTACACTTTTTCAGTAAGATCTTGATGTTCCTTCTATAACTATATTCCAGCACAGCCAGTTTGTCAGTGACCACATTGCATGTTGATTTTGCAGCCATTACTTTTTCATCCGGGGTGTAAGACGATTATTCAATTATTTTAATACTGGTCATAAACATTTGCATAACATCTTCATTTTACTGTCTCTTATTTGTATTTTCTTTTATTTTTTCATGAATTTTTCATATAATTTCTGTAAAGGTTGCAGTAAACTTAGTACATAAATGTATCTCTAGTCTTTTATATACTGATGCTGTTTCTCATTTTTCCCGCTTATGACCCTTATTTCTTTCTTTATTTCCTTACTGTCCATCTTTATATTTCAATTTATATTATTTATGTCCCCCTGAGTGAGGCGATCATTACCTTCAGCTCAGAGAGTGAGTTTCGATCTTTCTCGATCTCCATAGACGGAGTTGCAAGACCAGAGGCGAAAGATGTGGCAGACTCGGATTAGATGAAGTTGGATGAAAAGGCTATGCTCGGCTCCATTAGCCTTTCTGGAATCGACGAATATTCCTTGCTCTCCTCACTTGCAGTTTAGCTCCCACTAGCTCTCTTGGCTGGAGCTGACACAGTAGCATCAGGTCCTGGCAGGTCCGTGCGTTTACTCAACTGTTCCAGGTCCATCTCTGGAAGGCCATACTGTGAACTTGAGGCCTGTTTAGCTTTTGCTGTCTTATCCTCTTCCTTTTACTTCTGACCACTTTGTTTGCTGCTCATGCTTATTTGTACTGGCATGTGGTATTATTAGAACCTCTTGGAATTAGGTACAGGACATCTAGGAATGTTATTTTTTAAAAAAGGGTAAAAAAACATTGCTGCTAACAGAGCTCCCCGCTACATGTCCACTAATCCATCCACAGACGAGACCAAAATCAATAAACGTTATTAAATAGGAGACTATTGTCATTTTCTTTTTAGTTCACTTCTTACAGAGCTTGAACTCTATCCTGTATAATAATAAGAGTTGAAAAAGAGAGGACTCAGGTACTAAATGCTAAAGACAAGCAGCTATTTAAGTAGTATTTATTCTTGAAAATCATTAGCAGGTAACTGCTTAAATGACAATAGCATTTCAAAATAAAAGAACACAGACAAATCTCAAGATCTTGTAATTGTAAAGGTATTTTTAAAATTCTTATGAAAGGTAAATATTATTCTGTTATTCTGTAATAATACATTTTAGGGTCAGTTGCAGTATACCTGAGATAGTACTGTGCTAGCTGCGGATCAAGACCAGCCTAAGTAGTTTGGTACTAAGAGGAGACGATCCTCAGGTCTAAGTGCCATTGTAGTGAACAGCAGAAGACAATCAATACCAAGTTATCTAATTCACAGCTAGTCTTGTGGTTGTTTCATGTTTCTCTTATTGGTTTTCTCAGCTAGCCATCTGATTGCCTGTTAACAGCAGCATGCCTGCAATTAATGGCTCGTCCTCTCTCAAATAACGTCTGGCAGCTACACATTCCTTTTGATTTAAAGAGTCATAGCACAGGGAAAAAGTATGTCCTCATGTAAACTTTGTAAAAACCAATAAGCTACATTAGAGAGAAATGAGTGTTTCTGTCATTACTTAAATGTTACTCACTTGGAGTGTCAGAAAAAAACATCACGTCTATGGAAAGCATGTATGAAGTAATGACAGTGAAAGATAAACATAAGAAGAATTGTATCTGAAGCATAATAAACTCTCTGTAACTCATTGGTAGACCTACCATCAGGGTGACCTGGGTACGCGTCCTGACATATGCAAGAAAAAACTAATACAGGTGTTGTGCCAAATTCATCATCCCCCTCCCAAATCATCACCCATTCACATACACATGCATTGCTCAAGACAGGTAATATTATTTTATTTTCCTTAAGGTAAATGTGTTATTGCTATTGATTAATTCTGTCATACTACTGTGAGAGCCAATAGCGATTTTAAGATCACATTTAGTTACATGTGTGTTACTGCATTGAACGTTAGGCAATATTATTTGACTGTACCTGCAACAGGATTTTAGGATGTTGATATCACCACTGCTGAAACAATCCCCCTCCCATCCACCAACTCCAGAATGGAAAGTCAGAATCACTTCAGATTTCATCTACTGTCACTGACTGACCTGTAGATTATGCCCTCGGAATTTCACCAATACCAAAAAGCAGTTGTTTGCATTTACAGTGGTGAAATTTCCAATGTCTCATCATCTCTCAGTAGCACCAGCATTTTTCTTTTTCAGCAGTACTTTGTCCTCTTCCATTCAATACACATGCATGGTTACCTGTATGTTATATCTCCATCCTTTGATGACTGTAGGCTTAAATCTCAGATTGAGATCACCCCTGTTATGTTTTTATATGTGATGTTCATAGAGTGTAAATATATGTGTGTGTGAGACACCCTGGGGCCTGTGGGGGTTTTAGTCTACTCTCGCTATGACTCAACTCCCAATCATGTTGATAATACAGAAGAGTCGATACTTGTCATTCATTATGCTCCCGGCTTTTTCTAATAACCAAATCAATCCATTCACCGAAGCATATAAATTATCTCGTCAGAAGCTATAGAGTATCCATAAAGAATGTCTCATCGCAGAGCAATCTTCATAGTAGAGCACAACCTCTGTATAATACATATTGAAGGAGATCTCGTTTCAGATCTGGAGGACACCCCCAAAGATATGTCCATGTCACTGTGAAGGAATACAGCATATAAGAAACTGGCAGCATCTTTCAAAATGCACTTTCACAAAAGGCGGCCAAGTCATTTCCTAATTAGGGACATCCACTCTGCATTATTTTACCTAAGAGTAATGGTTAATTGTGTGTTCATCCATATTTTTTTTTTTTTTATATTGAGCAATTTTTTTATATGCATCGTCTTTTTCTGTGGCATTTAGTTAAATATACTTGATTCAGTATCAGTATTCACCCTATAATTCAGTCCAAATATAAATATAAAATGGGGTTTCTATATTTTGTAATGGCATATTAGTGACAGTCTGGCTGATGTATGTGGAATTCATTTTGTAACATTACCTACCATACTAAGTCTGTTAAACCTGCTCATGAGGTAGTTAGTGTAAGTTAATACAGAACTTTGTTCCCTTTCTCTGACTCCATGAAGCTCACTGCACTTGCTGTTAGTCTTAGTCTTTGTTTGGTACTAGTCCAACACTCTTAGGCACATTACAACAGCATTAAACCCGAAACTTAGTCTTGTTACATTAAGTACATGCTAGGACCAGCACAGCACAGGATCATCCCCAGCTCACAGGACACTGCAACTGACCCTAAAGATCTAATTCACTTAATAAGTGTATGACTTATGGTAAGAGTTCTAGATAAAGCAGGCCACGGTTGAATCCAGTGCTGACTGCAGCCCTTCATGGGCTGAGCTGAGTAGCCACAGTAGGCTGGAGAGGAACAACACAGTCTGGAGCAAACCAGTACAAATCATGCAATCATGAGGAGCATAGTATGAAAGCTCACTTTGAAGCATTTCACTAGTCTGGTGGTGTCCAGCTATATCTGCCCATAAAGGTGTGCATTTTGTATATTGTTTACTGTAGAACTTTACTTAGTGTAGCATTGCAACACTTGAATAATCAGTGTTGCCATATGCTCCCAAAGACAAGCAGCCAGATGAGTTAGAAATGTCAGAAATTAGGTTATCAAAGATATCCTTATATGTAATAAATGTTTCACATCACACAAAATTATAATAAAGCATATCTCATTTTCCTCTTCATTAACAAAAGTAATAAAAACCAATTATGTGTGTAATGTCATTCCTTACTGACTCTGTGCAGATGTTTTATACACTCCTTTCTCATTGTTTTGGGTGTGATCGTGCATGAATCTGGTTTTCACCTCCTGGTAACATTACGTGTTTTTCATCAGTATACACTGACTTAGTACATTTGTCCTTGAAGCCTTCGTCCTTGTAATATACCATAAATGGGCCATAAATGCACAGTACACCAAACTGTAGAAGTTACAGGCATACACTAATATCACGTAGGAGCCCCTTGTGGTGGCCTTGTGCAGGTATCTGGCACCAAGATGTTAGCAGCAGATTCTTTAAGTCTTATAAGTTATGAGGTGGGGCCTCCATGGTTTGGACTTGTTTTTCAAGCACATCCCATATTTACTTGGATTGGATTGAAAACTGAGAAATGTGGAGGCCATAATCATCAAGTTGAACTTTTTGCCATGTTCCACAAACCATTCCTAAGTAATGTTTTGCAGCTTTCCAGAGCACATTATCCAGCTGGAAGAGGCTACTGCCATCAGAGAAGGTGGTTGCAGCAATCTTTAGGAGGGTGCTACATATCAAAGTAACGTCCTCATGAATGCCAGGACCCAAGGCTTTCCAGCAGAACACTGCCCAAAGCATTGCACTGCCTCAGTCAGGTGGCATTCTTCCTATAGTGTATCCTGCTGCTATCTCTTCCCCAGATAAACAACAC
The DNA here is from genome assembly GCA_026402145.1 of Polypterus bichir lapradei. NCBI lineage: Eukaryota > Metazoa > Chordata > Cladistia > Polypteriformes > Polypteridae > Polypterus > Polypterus bichir. Next base: position 27,092,698 of record JANRMT010062808.1, on the reverse strand, counting down.
ACAAGCACCTGGCTGCCCACATGATCTAAAAGAAAATATGATTCATAAGACTAGGTCTCTTTCTTCCATTGCTTCATGGTCCAGTTCTGATGCTCATGTACCTGTTGTATTTACAGTGGTGCTTGAAAGTTTGTGAACCCTTTAGAATTTTCTAGATTTCTGCATAAATATGACCTAAAACATCATGAGATTTTTGCTTAAGTCCTAAAAGTAGATAAAGAGAAACTAGTTAAACAAATGAGACAAAAATATTATACTTGGTCATTAATTTATTGAGGAAAATGATCGAATATTACATATTTGTGAGTGGCAAAAGCATGTGAACCTGTAGGATTAGCAGTTAGTTTGAAGGTGAAATTAGAGTCAGGTGTTTTCAATCAATGGGATGACAATCAGGTGTGAGTGGGCACCCTGTGTTATTTAAAGAACAGGGATCTATCAAAGTCTGCTCTTCACAACACGTTTGTGGAAGTGTATCATGGCATGAACAAAGGAGATTTCTGAGGACCTCAGAAAAAGAGTAGTTGATGCTTATCAGGCTGGAAAAGGTTACAAAACCATCTCTAAAGAGTTTGGACTCCACCAATACACAATCAGACAGATTGTGTACAAATGGAGGAAATTCAAGACCATTGTTACCCTCCCCAGGAGTGGTCGACCAACAAAGATCATTCCAAGAGCAAGGCATGTAATAGTCGACGAGGTCACAAAGGACCCCAGGGTAACTTCTAAGCAACTGAAGGCCTCTTTAACATTGGCTAATGTTCATGTTCATTAATCCACCATCAGGAGAACACTGAACAACAATGGTGTGCATGGCAGGGTTGCAAGGAGAAAGCCACTGCTCTCCAAAAAGAACATTGCTGCTCATCTGTAGTTTGCTAAAGATCACGTGGACAAACCAGTAGGCTATTGGAAGAATGTTTTGTGGATGGATGAGACCAAAATAGAACTTTCTGGTTTAAATGAAAAGCATTATGTTTGGAGAAAGGAAAACACTGCATTCCAGCATAAGAACCTTATCCCATCTGTGAAACATGGTGGTGGTAGTATCATGGTTTGGGCCTGTTTTGCTTCATCTGGGCCAGGACAGCTTGCCTTCATTGATGGAACAATGAATTCTGAATTATATCAGAGAATTCTAAAGGAAAATGTCAGGGCATCTGTCCATGAACTGACTCTCAAGAGAAGGTGGGTCATGCAGCAAGACAACAACCCTACGCACACAAGTCATTTTACCAAAGAATGGTTAAAGAAGAATAAAGTTAATGTTTTGGAATGGCCAAGTCAAAGTCCTGACCTTCAATTCAATCGAAATGTTATGGAAGGACCTGAAGCGAGCAGTTAATGTGAGGAAAGCCACCAACATCCCAAGAGTTGAATCTGTTCTGTACGGAGGAATGGGCTAAAATTCCTCCTAGCCAGTGTGCAGGAATGATAAAAAGTTACCAGAAACATTTAGTTGCAGTTATTGCCGCAAAGGGGGGTCACACCAGATACTTAAAGCAAAGGTTCACATACTTTTGCCACTCACAAATATGTAATATTCAATCATTTTCCTTAATAAATAAATGACCAAGTCTAATATTTTTGTCTCATTTGTTTAACTGGTTTCTCTTTATCTATTTTTAGGACTTGAGTGAAAACCTGATGATGTTCTTGGTCATATTTATGCAGAAATATAGAAAATCTAAAGGGTTGACAAACTTTCGAGCTCCACTGTACTTTCGGTGTGTACAGATGTCAGTATGGGCACTCTGACCAGTCTGCAGCTACACAGCAAGCTGCAATGCATTGTGTGTTCTGACACCTTTCTCTCATGGCCAGCATTACATTTTTCAGTAATCTGTGCTCCAGTGGTCTTTGTGTGGTATCAGCCTTCACTCCTCATGCGCATAATTGAGCCAGTGGTTTCACCAGTTCCTTGGATCACACGCCATTTTGAAGATCCTATGATCCAGTTGTCCAGACATTACAATTTGGCCCTTGTCAAAGTCGCCTGGGTATTTGTCCTGCTTCCAACACATCACCTTCAAGAACTTCCTGTTCACTTGCTGTCTAATATGTCCCACTCATTGACAGGTGATATTTTAACAACATAATCAATGTAACTTGCACCTGTCAGTGGTTTTAATGTTGTGTCTGATTGGTTTATGACAACTTTTACTGGGTGTACATACCAGAAAATCTGGAGGCTTCACCTTCTGGTTAGCTCATTTGCTAGTGAGAAAGGTGAAAGGCTCTTTTATGATGTCATGGGTGGTCCTGCACAGAATTTTGACAAGTCTTAATCACTGTGCATAACCCCAACACCCAATTATGCAATGCACTGGTCACTACAGCATTATCTACATGAAGCAATCGGATAAATGTTTGAAATGAAGGCACAGGGTTGTAGATGGGTGCAAAATTGCTTAAGCACAGAAAACCATAAAGTATGAAAAAAACAAACCTTTTTCCAAATTAGATAATTTTAAAACATGATTCCTTCAAGGATTAGTACTGGTTTGACTGTTATTTTAAAATTAAATACACTAACTACAGTATATAAAAGAAAGTCAGGGCACAGATAGAAACTTGTAAAGTGCAAATTTCACACAAAGATTAGAAAGCAACACTAAATTAGTTTGGTTATGTTCAAGTCACCAAAATCATCATAGATAGGCCTAAACACAATTCAGACTTGAGCAGATATGTGGCTTGTTAAGGTTAATATAAATGTTTATATATATATATATATATATATATATATATATATACAGGGTGGGCCATTTATATGGATACACCTTAATAAAATGGGAATGGTTGGTGATATTAACTTCCTGTTT
>JANRMT010062808.1:27064466-27089470 GCA_026402145.1 Polypterus bichir lapradei | reverse complement strand
AATACAATTAGAGAACTCATCACTACCCTTATCTGCACAGTTTCCAGAACAAACAAAAAGTCTGATAGGATGTTGGGTTACATAACATGCTTTCATGATGGGTTATCCTTTAATAATACAATGAACTTGTGAATATTTCAAACAGTTTTAGTCTTCATACCACAAAAAAGAATGTGAAATTACAGTAGAGAAAGTTCAGGGAGATGTGACTAGACTTATTTCAAGACTGGCGTGGAATGAACAATGAGGATTCCACAAGTAGTGGAATCCTTTCAGTTTAAGCAAATAAAAATTAAGAGGATGAAAGTGTTTAAAATTATGTATAGAATTAGGAGGACAGATGCCAGTTTTTACTTTAAATAAAGTTCTTCAACAAGAATACAGGAGCACAGATAGAAATTGGTTACCAGTAAACTCCACGTAAAGGTTGGACAGTTTTTCTTCATACAGGGAGCAATATGTGTAATCCCAGGAGAGCCATGATTCACATAGCCTCATTTACTATGAACAATTTCATTTTACTTTATTTAGATCAAGGTTGGAAAGCCAATGTCAAGCCCTTCATTCAACATTCTGAATTCCCCCACCTCACAGAATGCAACCTCAGCCTCACCTGTTAATGTACAGTATAAATGAATTAGATGTTTTGAAGAAAGGAAAAAAAAAACAATAAGTGTACAATGAGTTACCATACTCTCCTATTCACACAAAACACAATTACTGCTTCCCACACAATATAACACACAGAGAAAAACTTGATACAATATGAATCTGTATTCATGAAAATACAGTATTTGCAGTCCAGAAAGCAGTAGTAAGTTGGCAAAGTCACCAAAGTTTCGAATAAGATGATTTATGTAATCATCGGTCCCAAGATAAATGTTATCCTACTAGTGGATAATTTCCAGATTAGTGACAAACTAACATTGGTGGCATGCCTCTCTTGTGATTTCAAACCACTGTTGCAGCCTGATGTGAAGCTATGGCTTCATTCTCTTTAGATGGATTGAGAAAAACTGCTGCTCCACAGCAGATGACAATTAACCTTACATAAAGGAACATCAAAGCAGAACACAACTCTTCCTTTGTTGGCTTCAAAGAAACACTTTTTCAACTATCTACCTGCCAATCCAGATTTACTCGAGCCCACTCTGAGAGTAAATTTTAAGGGGCAGACAACCGCCTTTGAAATGAACCTATATATTGATTTATAAAAGAAAAATCTTCCAGGCCATTTTTCCTTCTGACATACAATACAAAACCGTCACATGTGTACCCATCCATTGAAGAAATTACAAAGAAGTGTAGTAGAACATAGTATTGTGGAGATCTTCAAGTCTTGATTTATTGTTTAATTATTTTCCACTCCTCTCCCTAAACGCTAAACCTAATTGAATGGGCCTCTGATTATTGATAATCTCTCAGGCGTGCTGCCAATTAAGACAGTCACCTGTGGAATGATAAACATGGCCTCACATTTCTCAGTTCCCTGCTGAGGCACTGCTTGTTCTCACAGAGCCAGTGTCAAAATTCTATTTAAAGTACTTTTTTCCTGCTCCCCTAACTTTTTAAATTTTGGATTGGCTTCTTGGTCATGTATATTAATCTGTTTTGAACTTTTGTGTAATAATTTAAAGTATTCAAGGTTTTTGGATTGGGTCTTTAACTATTGATCTCTATTTTATTGTTTCATAATGAAATATTTATATAGTTTGTTATTGGGTCTTAATTTACTTTTCTTGCTTAATAACTTGTATTTAACATTCTTTCTCTGACGCTGCGTCTTTATTTGGTTCAATGTAATACTTATTTTGGTTAATAAATTCCTTAACTTAATTTGAATTGATTCTTCAATTGTATGAAGGTTTCATTGGGGTTTTTAGAGTGTTCCTTCTTGTCCTAGTGGATGTTTTTGAGAGGCTAATCACAAAGGAAAGAACATATTATCAAATTTCTTGAAATTAGCTTATTCAAATTACATAAAACAGACTGTAAAGTTTATAATCCTGCAATAGTATGTTTCAGTGTCAAAAGGAAATTTGGTGTCCAGCCAATGGAATAATTAATGTAGAAGTCGTGCCCAAATACAAAACACATCACACATAATATTGCAATTTGGCTGCAATTCCAAAGCACTGTTTGTATATAATGGCAATCAGGGCAGTTGCTGAGGGTCTTCGCTAAGCCACACTTGGTATAGAATGTGTCCTGCTGGGCTACTCATTTCTTTTGACCAGCTACTGAGGATCTCTGACCTCCTCTGTTTCTCCACTACTGTGACAGGACCTTCAGCTCCTAGTGAATGGTAACTCATCCACTGAATTTTCATCGTGTGTCCCCTTCCTTCTGTTTTACATCTCAGAGTTTCAGGATTTGATAAGTCTGAGATAATGTCATTTCTTGTGGCTTTGTTAGGAAATGGTGCAAAATAAGTGAATACAAAGTCATGTAGACTTAGACTAGATCAAGACAGCAAGGCCTACTCCTTTAACAGCAATGTGTCTTATATAATCAGGAAATCGTATTTGCAAGGTCTACCGACATACTTTGTGTCATAATAATTTTATGCTATTCAACAAAAAGGAATATTCACATGATCAAAGTGCTTGTCTTGAGGAGAAACAAGGTGAGATGTTAAATGGACGAAAGAGAAAAATGCTAAAATGAAAAGAACAAAGTCCAGGGAAAGAAAAATGCCAAAATTAGATGTAATAATGATAAGGAAGCTATGAGCTAAAGAGAAACTTCAATGCAAGTCAAAATCATTTTGGTGTAGCAAAAATCCTTTCATACCTTCTTGTTTAGCTGCTTCCATCTACCTTTACTTCACCCTTTATAATGCATTTGGCTTAGGACATATAAATAAAAAAATAAAAGAAAATATACAAACACAAATACATACTGTAGGCACACTGTACTGTATGTAAGAACAAAAAAGAAAAAAACAGCACTCTTTAAGACAAAGTTTCAGAATAAAAAAAAAACATATTCAGAGCTTTAAAATCAGGCAAACAGAAAGAATTTGTTATTTGGATTTTATAATTTCCCTTGTGGGCATATCTAAGACCAGCTTGTGGGAGTTGAGGAGATCATGGCAGGTGGCACTTTGGCAAGGGTGCTATTTTCTTACAAGAGTATTTTTTTGTTTCACATTTTGAAATGATACAAAAAATGAGAGTTAAGTATGTATCGTAAGACTTATAAACATACCAAGCAGCAAATGTATAAGCTACCTTCAAAGCTGTTCAGAAATATTTTCCTTTTAAAGACTCTGAGAGCTGCAGTTCACAAAATCAGCTTCCCAAAATCAAAACTGTGCACGCACATTTGATAGATACTTGTCAGTAACTGACAGTGGTGTTAGTTTTCTTGATTTTCACATATTGTTTTGTTTATATATTGATTATCTTTTTGTAAAGTTTTGGTAAACACTTCCTCTTGATAGACGCCACATGCATTGAGTTTTAAAGGGCTGGCAGGTGCCTTTTGTCTTGCAGGACAGAGTTTTAAAACTGCCAATGTTTTCAGAGAAGTTTTCAGGATAAATTAAACAGCTAAAGTTCATCCTGGATTCAGTTTTGCAATTGAAAAAGAGAAGCAAAGAAAACTTTTTTGCTATTGTTAGAATTGCCTATTTTGTATGTTTTTATTGTTTTAAGACTAATCTTTTTCACATTTTTTCCAAAAGTAATATTATTTATTTATTGTCCATTATTCTGAGAATGTACTGTATAGCAGAAGTTGTGTATTATGATGGATGTATCATAATAAGCATTGCATGTGCATTAAGTTTATTGGCTCATACCTAGTAAGGATATGGGGAGAGGGGGGTGGGAGCAGCAAAACTGTGTCTTGCTTCAGGTGGCATTATTTAACATACCGGCCCTGGACTTATCTGTAGCGATATGTTTTGTATGCAGGGCTGACAATGCAGAAAGCTTCTTCACTTTCAGTCCTGGCTTCTGCTTATGGACTTGCATGATTACAATTGGAATTTCCTCCTGTTATAAGTGAGGAGAGGAATGGTTTAAGAGGCATGCTCTTGGTTACATGGTGAAGCAACGGGCAATCTAAAACTTTTAATTTGGTGGTGTCACATCAATCATTTAATTCCATTTTATATTTGAAGACTCTGTTTAGCTGTCCTTCTGAATGTTCACCCAAGTCCTAAACCACTGTTGGACTGGACTGTTTCAGTTTTACATTGCCCATGTTTCTCTTGCAAAGGATATTTTTAACTCCAATCCAAAGAAAAGACAGAGCTCCATTCAACATTACAAATCTTAAATCAGAAACAGTAACTGTCTGGCTGTCAGACTTGCTTGGCATTAGTTTTGCTTTTAATATATTGATTCTGTTTACAAAATATAAGATGCATTGCAATATGCTGTTTCTGTTATTTTGAACTGTCATGCAGAGTTAAAACCATTGCTGTAACTATAAAGATTCAAGATATCAATCCATTTTTTTAAACCTTTTTTTTCCTCCAATTTAGAGTTGCATGCAGCCAAATCTATTCCAGCAGTAGTAAGTGAAAAGCAGGGTTACAGTTTAAAAATTTGTCAGTCACCCTATACAATACATCTCTGAGGTGTTGGAGGAAACTTGAGGACACGAAGAATATTTGCATGGATACTGTATGGAAGAATACACAAACTCCATTTAGGTATAGACTGACTGTGGCATGAACACAGGATTCTAAAATTGTGATGAAGCAGAGTGACATCCTTTACATCTTCTACAACTCTGTGCTGGCCAGTGAAATTTTCTATGCTGTAGTTTGCTGGTCCAGTAGTATCACTTAAGAGATCCCACCAAAATGACATGGCAAGCTCAGTTATGGGATGCAGTCTCAACCTTCTGGAGGTAGCAGTGAATGACAGAATGAAAACAAAACTGATGGCCATTGTGAACAATGTTGCAGATCCCATCTACAGCAATAAACTTGCATAACACCTCACTGGGACTGTTCTCTTATCTTTAGCCAGATCTCCTTTTTTGTAAATTCTTTGTGTGTATTTGAAGGAGTATTTGTTGTATTTGTTTGTTATAATATTCCTTTAGCTTATGTACAAAGCCAAATTTCCCTCAAGACCAATAAAGTTCTATCTGTTGTCACACATTTGCACATGGGAGGCAGCTGAAGGGCTTACATAGGGATAATTCCATGCCAGACCAAGGGATGGCAGGGTGCACTAATCCTCCCTCTTCTGCATTGGCAGACTAACCACAGGAAATTTCGTCTGGACTGGAGGCCATCACTTCCGGTTCTGGGCCAAATTATGTCACTTCCGGTTCCTGCCCTGATGACATCATTGCTTTAAAACTGCCATCTTTGACTGTAATGGTTGGACTGAAGTCTGTTGAGACCAGTTCTATGGAAGAAACTTTTCAAATTTGGCATCCTAATTCAAGTATACGGGTAGCTGCCCCCAAACCTCTTCCTGTGTCTGTCCAATCTTTTCACACTGTCTGTCTATACACAACACACATTGAAAGGTCCTATATAAAGTAACTGGCTATCGGTTTTGTCTGCCAGCTCTTTTTCTCTTTATTGTATAATCTCGTTTGCAAGAAACAGTATGCAAAACACATAAAGTCAAGTTTTGATGAAATTTTCTCTTACTTTGTTGCCAATGCTAACGTTTTTCCTGGATAAATTCTGGCATGGATAGATAGATAGATAGATAGATATTCTGAACTCTCACCTCAAGGCGATACAATTAAACATATCATAATTTGGCGAACACTGAAGAAAAGGTTTTAATCTTTATATGTAACTTTAGGACAAACAAAAATATGTATTCTGTACCTTATGGTATCACTAGCTGCTGCTATATTTTGTGTGTGTATACAGTACAGGCCAAAAGTTTGGACACACCTCCTCATTCAATGTGTTTTCTTTATTTTCATGACTGAAGGCATCAAAACTATGAATGAACACATGTGGAGTTATGTACTTAACAAAAAAAGGTGAAATAATTGAAAACATGTTTTATATTCTAGTTTCTTCAAAATAGCCACCCTTTGCTCTGATTACTGCTTTGCACACTCTTGGCATTCTCTCGATGAGCTTCAACAGGTAGTCACCTGAAAGTGGTTTTCACTTCACAGGTGTGCCTTATCAGGGTTATTTAGTGGAATTTCTTGCTTTATCAATGGGGTTGGGACCAGCAGTTGTGTTGTGCAGAAGTCAGGTTAGTTGGACGATCATTTATTTTTCAACAGGACAATGACCCCAAACACACCTCCAGGCTGTGTAAGGGCTATTTGACCAAGAAGGAGAGTGATGGAGTGCTGTAAATGGTCATGAAAATCAAGAAAACACATTGAATGAGGAGGTGTGTCCAAACTTTTGGCCTGTACTGTATGTATGCAAAGATAGATAGACAGAAAATAGATAGATAGTATTTTGTTTGTCCCCTGGGGAAAATTTGGCTTTTTACAGAAGCTCTTTAAATAAATATATAAATAGGTAGATAAGTAAATAAATAAATAATGCAAAACAGTCTGTTACATGTCTTTGAATTATTTTTCAAATGTTGTAAAATATGTATTCAATATTAAGGATGCTACTTCAAAAATGAAAAAATATTCTGAGCCTGTGGAATCATCTGATTCTGAATAAAAAATAACTCTCATTACTTTTCAGTCAGCCCTCATATGACCACACCAACCTACAAATTAGTACATTACATATATTAGGAATATTACTCAAGTGTAGTTGCTCAAAAGTTTAAATTTAACTTGCTTGAATTCTTGACATGGGAGTACAGAGAAAACTTAGTTTACTCTGAGAAAATTTAGGAGAGAGAAACATCAGTTCTGCAGCAGTCCGCACTACAGTTGTGCTTGAAAGTTTGTGAACCCTTTAGAATTTTCTATATTTCTTCATAAATATAATCTAAAACATCATCAGATTTTCACTCAAGTCCTAAAAGTAGATAAAGAGAAACCAGTTAAACAAATGAAAGAAAAATATTATACTTGGTCATTTATTTATTATGGAAAATGATCGAATATTACATATTTGTGAGTGGCAAAAGTATGTGAACCTTTGCTTTCAATATCTGGTGTGACCCCCCTTTGCAGCAATAACTGCAAGTAAACAGTAACTTTTGACCATTCCTGCACACCAGCTTGGAGGAATTTTAGCCCATTCCTCCGTACAGAACAGCTTCAACTCTGGGATGTTGGTGGGTTTCCTCACATTAACTGCTCGCTTCAGGTCCTTCCACAACATTTCGATGGGATTAAGGTCAGGACTTTGACTTGGCCATTCCAAAACATTAACATTAACCATTCTTTGGTAGAACAACTTGTGTGCTTAGTGTCGTTGTCTTGCTGCATGACCCACCTTCTCTTGAGATTCAGTTCATGGACAGATGTCCTGACATTTTCCTTTAGAATTCTATGATATAATTCAGAATTCATTGTTCCATCAATGAAGGCAAGCCGTCCTGGCACAGATGCAGCAAAACAGGCCCAAACCATGATACTACCACCACCATGTTTCACAGATGGGATAAGGTTCTTATGCTGGAATGCAGTGTTTTCCTTTCTCCAAACATAACGCTTTTCATTTTAACCAAAAAGTTCAATTTTGTTCTCTTCCATCCACAAAACATTCTTCCCATAGCCTTCTGGTTTGTCCACGTGATCTTTAGCAAACTGCAGACGAGCTGTAATGTTTTTTTGGAAGAGCAGTGGCTTTCTCCTTGCAACCCTGCCATGCACACCATTTTTGTTCAGTGTTCTCCTGATGGTGTACTCATGAACATGAACATTAGCCAATGTGAGAGAGGCCTTCAGTTGCTTAGAAGTTACCCTGGAGTCCTTTGTGACTGTGCTGACTATTACAGGGCTTGCTTTTGGAGTGATCTTTGTTGGTCAACCACTCCTGGAGAGGGTAACAATGGTCTTAAATTTCCTCCATTTGTACACAATCTGTCTGAATGTGGATTGGTGGAGTCCAAACTCTTTAAAGATGGTTTTGTAACCTTTTCCAGCCTGATGAGCATCAACAACTCTTTTTCTGAGGTCCTCAGAAATCTCCTTTGTTTGTGCCATGATACACTTCCACAAACGTGTTGTGAAGAGCAGACTTTGATAGATCCCTGTTCTTTAAATAACACACGGTGCCCACTCACACCTGATTGTCATCCCATTGATTGAAAACACCTGCCTCTAATTTCACCTTCAAACTAACTGCTAATCCTAGAGGTTCTCATACTTTTGCCACTCACAAATATGTAATATTCGATCATTTTCCTCAATAAATAAATGACCAAGTATAATATTTTTGTCTCATTTGTTTAGCTGGTTTCTCTTCATCTACTTTTAGAACTTGAGTGAAAATCTGATGATGTTTTAGGTCATATTTATGCAGAAATATAGAAAATCCTAAAGAGTTCACAAACTTTCAAGCACAACTGTAAGTGACTGAGTGAAGAAGTCTGCTGGATTTCGCATGCTGCCAGAATAAAGGCTAGTAAGAAGCAAAGTCTACTTTGTAGGGCCAATATGTAGTGTTTATAAGAGTATAGTGTCATTACTGTCACATGTGCAGAGTACAGTGGAATTACTAAACATATGTTCCTGCTACCATACAACACTTTGCCTATCTCCAGTGCCAGGATTACTGATTAACTGCCTTACCTTGAAACAAACAATAAGGCAATATGAGTGTTTTTTGCTATTTACTAATACATTAGTTAAGGAGCAATGATGCTACAAATAAGTAAATGCTCATGGGTCAATAATAATATGAATAAATGTAAATAACTCATCTAGGAAAGGAACTTTCCATCAAATTATAAAAAATAATAAATAAGTAATATGATTTTAATGTAAGAAAAGTACAAGTGCATTCCATATTTATTACGAAATTGTGCCCACTCATTATTCTATTCATTCTTATCTTTCTCAAATGTTTATAGCACTGTAAGGAATTGCTATAAAGAAAAGCACACTAGGTTCACTTCATTCCAAAGTAATCCCACATCTTATGTGCTTGGTAATGAAAAAGTTTCACCGCATCTGAAATAAGCTGTAAATTAAGGTGAATACCCATTTATCAATATTCCATATCCAATTTAGTCTAGTACAAGCTACAACAATTATACAAAAAATCCAATAAGAACAGGGTATAAGCTAGACTAAATAAACTAATAAATAAATGCTTTAAATGAAAAAATCAGGAAATGTGCCCATTCTGCCGGTAATAACACACCTGTGGTGAAGTCTAACGAGAGCCCTTGGGAGCTGTTGTGTGAGTGTGGAGCCAACTCCGCTCTTCTTTAACGTTTAATTAGTGCACAGATGAAACATCTTAGCATTCCATGCCAATGTTGTTTAGACCTGAGTGCTTCAACTTAAAGGGATGGAATCTTGCCTTTAATAAACAAGTAAACAGGTTAATAAATAAATAATTTAAGTTCTCCTGATGTGTTTATTTTTTTATCAGCATCTTAGGTTTCATTTTTGAATATTTCAACAAAGAACAGCCCTTGTAACACATCATGGTGGCCCAACACATATTATTGCTCCTAAAAATGGTGGGATTCTGATTTGATGCCTGGCTAGATGGACCTCCAGTGGGCAATTTTCATGTTTGCGTGGATATAGCTGCTAAGATTCTACAGTCTATAGGCATGCTGTCTACAGCAATGGCACTGTAAACAATTGGGGTGCTCTGTTAGCCACCTTTCAGCTTACAATTATATGAATTATACCAAAATATATACATTTATAATATAAATCAACACAAGGGAGGGATAAACAAAGACAGATACTTAAAAGAAACAAAGAAAACATAAAGCAAAGCATACTGCTTCTCTGTGCCTACCTATACGGGTTAAACTCCCAGGCTGCCCAGTAGGATGGCATGCCCATCTGCTTACCAAGGAAGAAAGGCAAGGCACAACATTAATTTACAAATGGAGATTGTTTATTACATGCAGCAAGGGAAGATTTTTCTACACTTCTTCAAAAGATAATATTGCGAAGACCCCATTCATCTTCTTTCTCTGTACGTTTAGCATTAATTTGCTCAGAGGTTGATGTGCTTACTGCTTCCTGAGCAGCTCTTCTTTTATCCACCTTAGTGGCCTGCTTCTTCTCTTCTTTCCTCTGCATCTTTTCGCGTTAAAACTGATTAAGTCAATCAGTAGTATGTTTTCCTTAATTTTTCACTTAAGCTGGCACTTAAGTCTTTAATCTGCCTCAAGAATGACTTAAGATATGAAGAGGTAGATGAAGTGACGATAAAGATGGTAGGGATGTGAATGGCGCCCGTACGCATGCGCTGTACAACCGCCCTGCTGGCTGCTGCCTAGAGTTGATTCCACAATCAAATAAAATAAAAATAAAGAGAGTAATAACCTTGGAGATCAATCATCACCCCAAAAGCGGATAGTAGACGTCACATATTATATGTGAACCAAATTTCAGGTCAACAGTTCAAATGGTTTACGAGCTACAGGTGATTTAAAATCCTGGACAGACAAATGGACAGCCACGGTAGCATATTATATAAGAAGATATATACAGTAAACCCTCGTTTATCGCGGCTAATCCGTTCCAGACTCTATCGCGATAAATGAATTTCCGCGAAGTAGGATTCTTTATTTATAAATCGAATATTTTCACAGTTAGAGCATAGAAAACCTGTTTACGACCTTCTAAATACGTTTTTTTAACATTATTAGAGCCCTCTAGACATGAAATAACACCGTTTAGTCAAAAGTTTAAACTGTGCTCCATGACAAGACAGAGATGACAGTTCCATCTCACAATTAAAAGAATGCAAACATATCTTTCTCTTCAAAGGAGTGCACATCAGGAGCAGAGAATGTCAGAGAGAGAGAGAGAGACAGAGAGAGAGAAAAGCAAACAATCAAAAATCAGTAAGTGCTGTTGGGCTATTAAGTATGCGAAGCACCACGATAAAGCGGCCGCAAGAAAGGGAGCAATGTGAAGGTAGTCTTTCAGCATTTTTTAGAGGAGCGTCCGTATCCTCTAGGCAAACAGCCTCTGTGCAAACAGCCCCTCTGCTCACACCCCCTCCATCAAGAGCAGAGAATGTCAGAGAGAGTGAGAGAAGCAGAGAAAAGCAAACAATCAAAAATCAATACCTGCTGTTAGAGCTTTTAAGTATGCAAAGCACTGCGCGGGAAGCATATCGTATATCATTAAGGAGTTTTATTTAATATGTAATATGTGCTCTGATTGGGTAGCTTCTCAGCCATCCGCCAATAGCATCCCTTGTATGAAATCAACTGGGCAAACAAACTGAGGAAGCATGTACCAGAAATTATAAGACCCATTGTCCGCAGAAATCCGCGAACCAGCGAAAAATCCATAATATATATTTAGATATGCTTATATCCGCGATGGAGTGAAGCCGCAAAAGTCGAAGCGCAATATAGCGAGGGATCACTGTATATATATATATTAGACATATATACAGTAAATGAAAGACCTGTCTATGTATGGGGCAGTCCACTCTGCTCACGCTCAACCACACTCAACCATAGGCTCATGCATGACTCAACTGTGGCTCAGCAACGTGCAAGTACAACACCTCAGCAACTGAGGGCAAGGCTTGAAGATTTCACTAAAAACATTGTCTATTTGGAGGTATTTGCTTGAGACAAACATTAATAGGACTCATATGCCAGTGATATGGCTAAGATATGGTATTGCCAGTGTCTTCTTATGAAAGCCAGTGGGGCAGCAAGCACAGGTGGCTCCATGTCCTCTGCCCTGGGTAATTCTTAAGAGTTTGCTGATGCCTTATACAGGTATATACAGTATATAATGTGGCAGATGGCCGGTCGTGACGCCCCTATAATGGAAGGTCTGTAGGAGAGAGCCTATACAGGTCATTATCTCCCCTGGAGTGCTAGAGGGCAGCCACCTTTGGCGGGCAGCAGAGCCACAGGTTTGGACCATGAAAGCTCAACCCTGCTGGGGCCTGTGGCCACCACCAGGAGGTGCCTGGAGAACTCTTGAGCCCTGTGATGCAGCACTTTCACCACACCTGGAAGTGCTGTCGGAAGTAGGTCAACAAGTACCTGGAGCACTTCCAGGTGCCTTATAAAAGGAGAAAATAGCCACTACTCCGGGAGCCAGAGTCGGGTGAATAAGGATGAAGCTTGCTAGTAGGAGTGGAGGCAAAGAGACACAAAGAAGAGAAAGAAAAAGTGTTTAGTGCACTTAAACTATGTTGTACAGGTGAGAAACGGGGGAAGGTGTTTCACACTGGAAAAAAAAGAGAAAAATAAAAGCGTGTGTGTTGCACTTGTGTCCTGTGTCTGTCTGTATCGGGTTTGGGCAGCAGGAGTGCCCTGTGCAGGCTAGAATATATACATACATATATACAAGTGGCTGGGGGTGCTACCCAGTCGGGATGTCCAGGAGGACTGGAGGAGGGCTTGCGCCTCCTCCAGACCACGAGGGGGCGACCGCCCTGGTGGCTTTGGGGACCACGGGAACGGAGCTTGTAGGCTCAACCCTATAGGGGCCCGTGGTCACTGCCAGGGGGCACCCCAATGCCTGAGGAGCCCAAGCCCTCAGCACTTCCGCCACACCCGGAAGTGCTGGCGGGGTGTGGAAACTGAATGTTCTCTTCGTTCCCTTGTACTAAGTCATGTCTGAGAAGTAGGCTTTACAAAATCATGCTTTGTTTTAGCAAACAGAAAAATGTTTGTGCAAAGGACTCAAGGCCCATGCCTTCCACACAGGAGGCTGCCTTATCATTTTGTTCCTTAGCTTACATCTGAACGCCATAACAAAAGGAGCCAAGAAATCAGGTTTTGTAAGGGGCACAAGGATTGTGTATAATAAATTTGTTGACTGTTGCATTTTATAATGATAGTAACTCACGCATTCTAGGGGTATAAAACTGGACCCCACCCAACAGACGGGGTTCAGAAGAGCCCTGACACTTTTATGTATTGATTTGTCTGCTTTTCTGAAACTGTTCTCACTGTGCACCTAACTAATAAACAATAAAGTGCTTTATTGTTTCACCTGCTGTCTGGTCTGAACACTTCGTCCACAGGGGAAAAAGACCAGGGACACCTGGAGTGCTTCCAGGTGTGCAGCTGGTACTTCCACCACACTGGATTATCTAGGTGCTCCGGTTTCCTCCCACAATCCAAAGACATGCAGGTTAGGTGCATTGGCGATCCTAAATTGTCCTTAGTGTGTGCTTGGAGTGTGTGTGTGTGTGTGCCCTGCAGTGGGTTGCCGCCCTGTCCGGGATTTGTTCCTGCCTTGTACCCTGTGTTGGCTGGGATTGGCTCCAGCAGACCCTCATGACCCTGTGTTAGGATATAGCAGGTTGGCTAATGACTGACTGACATATATATATATATATATATATATATATATATATATATATATACCCCCCTTGAACCATCACCTTATCGTGGTGGAGGGGTTTGCGTGTCCCAATGATCCTAGGAGCTATGTTGTCCGGGGCTTTATGCCCCTGGTAGGGCCACCCAAGGCAAACTGGTCCTAGGTGAGGGATGAGACAAAGAGCGGTTCAACAAACCTCCAATGATGAGCGAAAACCTTGGACAACGTTTTCCCTTGCCCGGACACGGGTCACCAGGGCCCCCCTCTGGAGCCAGGCCTGGAGGTGGGGCTCAATGGCGAGCGCCTGGTGGCAGGGCCTGCACCCATGGGGCTCGACTGGGCACAGCCCGAAGAGGTAACGTGGGTCCTCCTACCCATGGGCTCACCACCTATGGGAGGGGCCAAGGAGGTTGGGTGCAGTGTGAGTTGGGTGGTGGCCGAAGGCGGGGACCTTGGCAGTCTGATCCTCGGCTACAGAAACTGGCTCTTGGGACGTGGAATGTCACCTCTCTGAAGGGGAAGGAGCCTGAGCTAGTGCACGAGGTCAAGAGATCGAGAGGTTCCGGCTAGATATAGTCGGACTCACCTCGACGCACAGCTTGGACTCTGGAACAAATCTCCTTGAGGGGGGCTGGACTCTCTACCACTCTGGAGTTGCCCCCGGTGAGAGGCGCTGAGCAGGTGTGGGCATACTTATTGCCCCCCGACTTGGAGCCTGTGCATTGGGGTTTACTCCGGTGGACGAGAGGGTGGCCTCCCTCCGCCTTCGGGTGGGGGGAAGGGTCCTGACTGTTGTTTGTGCGTATGCGCCGAACAGCAGTTTGGAGTATCCACCCTTTTTGGAGTCTCTGGAGGGGGTGCTAGAGGGCATACCTTCTGGGGACTCCCTCGTTCTGCTGGGAGACTTCAATGCTCATGTGGGCAATGACAGTGAGACCTGGAAGGGCATGATTGGGAGAAATGGCCCCCCTGATCTGAACCCGAGCAGTGTTTTGTTATTGGACTTCTGTGCTCGTCACGGATTGTCCATAACGAACACCATGTTCAAGCATAGGGGTGTTCGTATGTGCACTTGGCACCAGGACACCCTAGGCCTCAGTTTGATGATCGACTTTGTGGTCGTGTCATCAGACTTGCGGCCATATTTCTTGGACACTCGGGTGAAGAGAGGGGCGGAGCTGTAAACTGATCACCACCTGGTGGTGAGTTGGCTTCGATGGTGGGGGAGGATGCCGATCAGGCTTGGTAGACCCAAACGTGTTGTGAGGGTCTGCTGGGAACGGCTGGCAGAGTCCTCTGTCAGAAGTAGCTTCAACTCCCACCTTCGGCAGAACTTCGACCACATCCCGAGGGAGGTGGGGGACATTGAGTCCGAATGGGTCATGTTCCGTGCCTCTATTGTTGAGGTGGCTGACCAGAGCTGTGGCCGTAAGGTGGTAGGTGCCTGTCGTGGCGGCAATCCCCGAACCCGTTGGTGGACACCGGCGGTGAGGGATGCCGTCAAGTTGAAGAAGGAGTTCTATAGGACCTTTTTGTCTTGTTAGTCTCTGGAGGCAGGTAATAGGTACCGGCAGGCCAAGCGGAATGCGGCTTCGGTGGTTGCTGAGGCAAAAACTTGGGCATGGGAGGAGTTTGGGGAGGCCAAGGAGAACGACTTTCGGACGGCTTCGAGGAGATTCTGGTCCACCGTCCGGCGTCTCAGGAGAGGGAAGCAGTGCAGTGTCAACACCGTATATGGTGGGGTTGGTGCGCTGCTGACCTTTACTCGGGACGTTGTGGGTCGGTGGGGGGAGTACTTCGAAGACCTCGTCAATCCCACTAACATGCCTTCCAATGAGGAAGCAGAGCCTGGGGACTCTGAGGTGGGCTCTCCCATCTCTAGGACTGAGGTCACCGAGGTGGTCAAAAAACTCCTTGGTGGCAGGGCCCCAGGGGTGGATGAGATACGCCCGGAGTTCCTCAAGGCTCTGGATGTTGTAGGACTGTCTTGGTAGACACGTCTCTGCAACATCGCATGGACATCGGGGACAGTGCCTCTGGATTGGCAGAACGAGGTGGTGGTCCTCCTCTTTAAAAAGGGGGACCGGAGGGTGTGTTCCAACTACAGAGGGATCACACTCCTCAGCCTCCCTGGAAAAGTCTATTTGGGGGTTCTGGAGAGGTGGGTCCGTCAGTGTGGTTTTCTTCCTGGTCACAGGAACAGTGGACCAGCTCTACACCCTTAGCAGAGTCCTGGGGGGTGCATGGGAGTTTGCCCAACCAGTCTACATGTGTTTTGTGGACTTGAAAAAGGCGTTCGACCGTGTCCCTCGGGGATTCCTGTGGGGGGTGCTCTGGGAGTATGGGAAACCAGACCTCTTGATAAGAGCTGTTCGGTCCCTGTACAACCGGTGTCAGAGCTTGGTCTGCATTGCCGGCAGTAAGTTGAGCCCGTTTCCAGTGAGAGTTGGACTCCGCCAGGGCTGCCCTTTGTCACCGATTCTGTTCATAACTTTTATGGACAGAATTTCTAGGCGCAGCCAGGGTGTTGAAGTGGTCCGGTTTGGTGGACTCAGGATTGGGTCACTGCTTTTTGCAGATGATGTTGTCCTGTTTGCCATGATCTTCAGCTCTCTCTGGATCGGTTCGCAGCTGAGTGTGAAGCGGCTGGGATGAGAATCAGCACCTCCAAATCCGAGATCATGGTCCTCAGCCGGAAAAGGGTGGAGTGCCATCTCAGGGTTGGGGGAGAAATCCTGCCCCAAGTGGAGGAGTTCAAGTATCTCAGGGTCTTGTTCACGAGTGAGGGAAGAATGGACCATGAGATCGACAGGCGGATCGGTGCGGCATCCGCAGTGATGCGGGCTCTGCATCGGTCTGTCGTGGTGAAAAAAGAGCTGAGCCATAAGGCAAAGCTCTCAATTTACCAGTCGATCTACGTTCCTACCCTCACCTATGGTCATGAGCTTATGGGTAGTGACCGAAAGAACGAGATCGCGAATACAAGCGGCTGAAATGAGTTTCCTCCGCAGGGTGTCTGGACTTTCCCTTAAAGATAGGGTGGGAAGCTCAGTCATCCGAGAGGGGCTCAGAGTACAGCCGCTACTCCTCCGCATCGAGAGGAGTCAGATGAGGTGGCTCGGGCATCTGATCAGAATGCCTCCTGGATGCCTCCCTGGTGAGATGTTCCAGGCACGTCCAACCAGGAGGAGGCCCCGGGGAAGACCCAGGACACGCTGGAGGGACTATGTCTCCCGGCTGGCCTGGGAACGCCTTGGGATTCTCCCGGAAGAGCTGGAAGAAGTGGCTGGGGAGAGGGAAGTCTGGGCCTCTCTGCTCGAGCTGCTGCCCCCGCGACCCGACCCCGGATAAGTGGAAGAGGATGGATGGATATATATATAATAAAAGGCAAAGCCCTCACTGACTGACTGACTGACTGACTGACTGACTGACTGACTGACTGACTGACTCACTCACTCACTCACTCACTCATCACTAATTCTCCAACTTCCCGTGTAGGTAGAAGGCTGAAATTTGGCAGGCTCATTCAGCTCACTTACAAAGGTTAAGCAGGTTTCATTTTGAAATTCTACGCGTAATGGTCATAACTGGAAGCTGTTTTTCTCCATATACTGTAATGGAGATGAGCGCGAAAGCCGTGGGGGCGGAGTTTCGTGTGACATCATCACGCCTCCCACATAATCACGCAGTGACCAGGAAGACCTCCAAAAAGCGCTGAAGAAAACATGCATTATATAATTGAGAAGGCAGCGAAACAATAAGAAGCGAGCGAGTGACATACAACTATATTCATGAGTGATGCTACTACAGAAACAAAGCACAGTGTAAACCTAAACTTTAAATTAAGTTCATAGACAGGCTGCCGCTGGCGTTTGTAATTTAGTGCCTGCCCATATAAGGCCGTCCGTCAGCGGCAATCCAATAGAAACACTGCCACTAAATATTCACGGGTGAAGGACTGTGCTTATGAAGAGGAAGATGAGATGGTTAGGGTGGTGTTTGGCACAAACTCAGCGAAACTGCGAGAGAAAGTTTTAAGTGCCGGGACTTCGGTAACATTAAATACAGCCATTGACATAGCACGAAATGGCACCAGCACAGCTGGGAAACTTCGATGCATGTACACCGAGCGGCTCACGTGAACTGACGCAGTGCACAGACAAAAAGCAACAGTTCCAAAGAGCGCTGAACAAAAACCGAATTACACAATTGAAAAGGCAGCAAAAAAATATGAAGCGTCTGATACATACAAGCATATTCATAAGTGCAGCTACTGCAGAAACAAAGCACAGGGTGGAAAAAGTCAATGTCCCGCTATTGATGCAGAAACGAATCGATAAATGAAACCTGTTATCTTTACAACGATTGACAAACACGGAATGTAACTTGAACACAACACATCCTACAAATACGAACCTGATTGAAAGAAATAATGATAATCAAGTACTTGATGACAGCAACACTCAATAACACTCACAAAACAATTACTGTATATTGACAGTCATGTTACGTTATTTTTAAAATGTTCCCTTTTCTTTTTCATAGCTTCTTTAACACAGTGTATTCATTAGATGAACGGTAAAAAAGTAAGAGCGAGGGGACGGTAACTTACTGAAGCACACAAGCAAAACCACAATAGCACGCGGGCTCGATGTACTGACTTGCGCAATCACATTCCAAAAAATATTTCTTTTCAAGTTCTATTTAGTCCATATGAGTCAAACTCAAGGCCCATGGGCCACATCCGGCCCGGCGTGTAATTATATCCGGCCCGCGAGATCATTTTATATACTGTATTATTGTTATTAATGGCCCGGGTATATGAAGCGCTGGTAACACAATAAACTACAGATCCCATAATGCAGCGCTTCAGCTGCCTTGCCGAACACTTACCGCGTTGCTGCAAGTTATTGTGAAGCTAGCCCACACGATGCCGAAGAGAAAAGTTGATTCTGAAAATAGAGCCTTTAAAAACCGATGGGAGGCTGAGTATATGTTTACTGACATTGCTGGTAAACCCGTGTGTCTCATTTGTGGAGCTAATGTGGCTGTAATTACAGAATTTAATCTTTACAACGACTGACAAACACAGAATGTAACTTGAACACAACACATCGTACAAATACGACCCTGATTGAAACAAATAATGATAATCGAATCCTTGATCACAGCAACACTCACAAAGCAATTACTGTATATTGACAATCATGTTACGTTATTTTTAAAATGTTCCCTTTTCTTTTTCATAGCTTCTTT
Organism: Polypterus bichir lapradei; assembly: GCA_026402145.1. Taxonomy (NCBI): domain Eukaryota; kingdom Metazoa; phylum Chordata; class Cladistia; order Polypteriformes; family Polypteridae; genus Polypterus; species Polypterus bichir. The sequence continues at coordinate 27,070,846 of JANRMT010062808.1, read as the reverse complement.
AACACACTACGTCTCCGCTGCGAATATATATATATACCCCGATCTACATACTCTCAAATAAATAAGCCACACACCGTGGCGTAATTGTAGAGGGCCTACATTCGAGGTTCGATTCCCAACAGGGGATGTACTGAGTATGAACGCGTGCTTCTCGGTTCATTTTAACCTCGCATTTCCTTGGTTTGAGACGTATGAAAAAATATGCGGTTAACGCAGAATCATGTTACGTTATTTTTAAAATCTTTCCTATTCTTAGCACAAGCACAGCTGAGAAGCTTCGATGCATGTACTCCATAACAAAAAATAACGCATTTAATCACATTTTCAATTCCAAGCAAAGGGGAACTTTTGTCAATGCATGATTTCCTGGTACATCGATTACACTGATGCACACATCACAGCTACAAAAATGTTACACTCGGAATGAAGCGCGTTCCTGATCGGAGGAAAATTTAATTTCAAAAAACTACCCGAGCGAAGCCTTGATAAAAGCATGGTTTTGTGCACAGTGAAAAGCAAGCAAAATTAGATGCATTACAGAAAGCGGACTTTGTGGCTCTTACTGGGGATCATTGGACTTCCGTGACCGTTAGTAATTCTAATTACATCTAATTACAAAATGTTCAATGATCACACTGTTTTAGCCTAATGTACAAAATAATTTTGGCTAAGGTTACTCAGAGTTTAAAGATTAAGTTGGTCAAATTACCTTTTATGTTTCTGACTTATTTTTTTAAGAAGAAAAACTGCACTTAATGTTGAAATTTTGGTTATTATTATTTAAAGACAATACCATTCTGAAAATGTACTTAAAGTACTTAAACTACCACTTTATTTTTAAGTCTGCCCAATTTTAACCAGGGATGATATTTTTGTTTCTGTTTTGAATTCAAATGCAGTTTAAAAGCATTTTTTTTTTCAGAAATTAAAAGAGCTTGAGTTTACAATATTCATGTCCATGTCTATTATTTGATTCTGTCGCCCACTAAAACCCTTTTAAATTAAAAAAACACATTTGCGATTTGGGGCAAATTTACATGTGCGATTACATGCGATTAATCAAGATTAATTATTACACAGCCTCTAATTAATTGGATTAATTTTTTTAATCGAGTCCCACCCCTAATATATTGTAACGACCCGGCAGCAAGCGCTGGCGGAGTGACGCCTCATGGGTAATTTATGTAAATAGTTTGTGGGGAATTTATGGGTAATTTATGTAAAAGCTTATTGTTGTGTCAAAAATTAACTAAGTACGTAATTGTTTTTCCTGTTATAAGTGTTGTAAGTGTTTGTGTTCAACCGGTGGGGTGGGTTGGGTTATCGCCGTCTGGGGTTGTGTAAATGTAAATAGTTACCATCGATAAGAAATATGGTTTTGTTAATGACCTTGGCAATGACTAAGCAAATGAGTTAAGCTTTGTTTGATGAATATCTCCGATAATAAAGAGATATAACAGGACAGAGCGGTGTATTGGCTAAGATTTATCTCAGCAATGCTTGCGAGTCACTCGGAGTCGTGCGGTGTATGGGGCACGAGTGCTCGTTATCTAAAGAGTCGGATGCAGCTGCGTGCTTAACGCTGGCAATCCGCTAGCCAACAGCTTGGAAGAGGTGCACGGCAGAGTTCGGCTTAAAAAAAAACTTCAAGACTCGACCCCAGGTCGCTACATTGGTGTCAGAAGTGGGAGACCAGGCTGTTTAGAAGACGCCGTTATGGAACAGAGTCTTGAAGAATTGGAGCGTGCCATCTTGGAGAGAAGCGTTTCGATAGAGCGCCTGATCAGCGGAGCTGTGCGGAGAAAAGCGGCAGACCGGCCTGATGGTACCAGTATTCCCCGGACAATGTTGCGATCTTCTGAACACGGCCAGAGGGGGCCGTCGGATGCCGCAGCGATACCCCAGGTTACCAGTCGGACGGTCCGTTTCTCACGATCACCTGCTAAGCTGCCGCGATACAGCGGATTGACTCCTTTAGAACCATACCTCGCACAAGTGGATCTGGCCGCGATACACAATGAGTGGAACCGCGAGGAAGCTGCGACACACTTGGCCCTTGCCTTGGAGGGTCCCGCACTTCAGGTACTCATTGATCTGTCATCGGAAGAGTGTCGTGATTTTCAGGCTCTCACCGCTGCTCTCACCAGTCGCTTTGGACAAAGAACTTCAGCAGAATGCAGCAGAGACAAGCTGACTAACCGACGTCGGCATGAAGGTGAGAGTATAGGAGCTTTTGCCGCTGACGTCAGGGGATTTACACGGAAAGGTTACCCTAATTTCTCGACAGCGGTGAGGGAAGAACTCGGACTTCATGCTTTCCTGCGGGGCCTCACACCAGAACGTCTTCGCCAGCATGTCTGTCTAGTGTCACCCCGAAATTTGAGCGAGGCAATAAAAGAGGCTGAGCGGGTCGAAGACGTACTACAGGCGGAGTCACCGACAAAACGAACACCACGACTGAGTCAACTAACAAGAGCCGTTGAACGAAGGGCGGAAGGGGACCTGTCTGAGGTAGTGGAGGTCAGCCGCGCCCAATCAACATCCACCCCCCGACAGAGACAACGAGTGGACTGCTGTTTTCGATGCGGGGAGCCAGGGCACTTTGCCAGGGATTGCCCTGCCCCAAGTCCGTTACCTCGTACAACATCACTGCAGGGAAACGACATCGGGGTGAGGCCGTGAGGGGGTCCGCGCTCCGATTTTCAGCACCCCTCAACAAAGACTGCTTCAAAGTTGGGCGCTGTGGATTTTCCACCGGTCTATACCTGGACTGCACTATTGATGGATGGCCATGCAGTGCCTTAGTGGACACGGGGTCCACTATTTGTTTGCTGAGAAAAGGAGTGTTGCCAGAAACAGCTAGTCTTCTTCCCGAGGGCTGGACCCCCACGAATAGCGAACTACGCACGGTTACGGGTGAACGAACAGTAATGCCCGGAAAAAAACTGTTATCTGTAATGGTGGGGACGAGCCAGACCAACCACGAATTCTGGCTTGCAGACATTAAAGATCCGTGCATCATCGGGCTGGACTTGTTGGCTCACTGGGGAGCATGTGTTGATGTGTCCAGGGCCGTCCTCTGCCTAGGTAATGAGACTGTGCCGCTCCAATCAGGCTGGAACCGTCCTGGAAGGGCTGCTGGCTTGGATCTGCCCGGATACCACGGTTCACCGGCTCCCGACCGTTGCTCAGGAGATGCAGAGACTCAAGGGGATCCTCAGGAGAATGTTGCAGCTCAGACCAGTGCTTCCCAACGGTTTTCCTCGCGCGACCACCCATCAGCTGAGACAGTTGCCGCTGTAGAGGAATTGGGCCGTCGAAGTGGGGAACATCTGAACGCGACACAGCAGGAGCAACTTCAACAACTTTTAAGAGACTTTGTAGACATTTTTGCGGCTCGAGAGGAGGACTGTACTAGAACGAATTTAGTAAAACACCACATAGACACTGGCCATGCCGCTCCCATTCGTTTGCGCCCCCACCGATTGCCTCTTGCGAAGCGTCAAGCTGCTGAGGAAATGATTCGTGAGATGGCCGCCAACGACGTTATTGAGCCCTCGGACAGCCCCTGGGCTGCACCAATGGTCATGGTTCGGAAGAAAACGGGGGGTTGGCGCCCCTGTGTGGACTTTCGGAGGTTAAACGAAGTCACTAGAAAAGACTCATACCCACTGCCGCGCATCGATGATGCCTTGGATTATGTGGCTGGATCCTGCTGGTTCAGCACCTTGGACTTGCGCAGTGGGTATTGGCAAGTGGAACTGTCACCAGAGGACCGACATAAAACCGCATTCACCATAGGGCAAGGGTTGTGGCAATTTAAGGTGATGCCGTTTGGGCTGTGTAACGCACCAGCCACTTTTGAAAGACTGATGGAGCGGGTCCTGAAAGACATTCCCCGAACCCGGTGTGTGGTCTATCTGGACGACTTGTTAATCCATGCCAGAGATTTTCATCAGGCTATCCACAACTTACGGGAAGTCTTGACAGCTATTCGTAGCGCCGGGTTGCGGTTGAACCCCGCGAAATGTAACCTCCTCTCCAGACAGACTCAGTTTTTGGGACACGTGGTTAGCGAGAGTGGAGTAGCTACCGACCCAACGAAGGTGACTGCCGTGAGCAACTGGCCCCCACCAGCCAACATCACCGAGCTGCGGAGCTTTCTGGGCTTAGCCTCATACTACCGGAGATTCGTGAGAAACTTTGCAACTATTGCTAGCCCCTTGCACCAGCTGATGAGCAAGGGCCAACAGTTCGGGTGGACGGAGGACTGCGCCGCTGCCTTTCAACAACTAAAAGCTGCTCTTACCAGTGCACCGATCCTGGCTTACCCTGACCCCAACCAACCCTTTATTTTGGACACGGACGCCAGTAATGTGGGGGTTGGCGCAGTACTCTCCCAGAAGGGGGAGGCCGGAGAAAGAGTGGTGGCCTACTATAGCTGCAGCCTCAGTCGGCCGGAGAAAAACTACTGTGTTACCCGGCGGGAACTATTAGCAGTGATATTGGCAGTGCGACACTTCAAGCCTTACCTGTTGGGCACCAAGTTTACGATCCGAACTGATCATGCTAGCCTTACATGGCTGTTAAACTTTCGGCAACCTGAGGGACAGGTAGCAAGGTGGATAGAAATACTTCAGGAGTTTGATTTCGAGGTGCAACACCGACCAGGACGACAGCATGCAAATGCTGATGCCCTCTCCAGGCGACCATGCGTCCTCGATGACTGTCGATATTGCAGCCGGCAAGAAGAAAGGGGCATGGGACCCTCGTCAGCAGCAGCTGGGCTAGAGGACACTGATGGGGCAGGGGAACCATTCACCATCGACCAGATACGGCAACTACAAACAGACGACCAAGTGCTGGGGAAGGTCAGGGGTTGGCTGGAGACTCAGGAATGCCCCGATTGGCAAACCGTATCTCCTCAGGGGTCGGAACTCAAGTTGTTACATTCGCAGTGGGGCAGCCTGGAGTTACACGATGGGGTGATTTACCGAAGATGGCAGGCACCAAGGGGAGGTACTGACCGTTTGCAACTTCTGATTCCCCAGGCTTTACGTACAACGGTCCTCCATTGGGTCCATGGGGCGGCTGGATCTGGGCACTTTGGAAATGCAAAGACAGTGCGTCGGCTGCGGCAGCGATTCTATTGGCCGGGATGTCGACAAGATGCGGAAATGCACGTCCATTGTTGTGACGTTTGTACGGCACAGAAAGGACCTGGCCAACGCTCTCACGCGCCACTACAACAGTATCTCTTCGGGGCTCCCATGGAGAGGGTTGGGGTAGATGTGCTGGGTCCTTTCCCTACCACAGAGGCCGGAAATCGTTTTGTTTTAGTGGCGATGGACTACTTTACCAAATGGCCGGAGGCATATGCCATTCCAGATCAAAGTGCCTCCACAGCCGCTCAAAAATTGCTGGCCGAAATGTTCACTCGATTCGGGGTGCCGAATGAACTGCACAGCGACCAGGGACGGAACTTTGAGAGCCGTTTGTTTAAGGAGGTGTGTCAGCGGCTGGGGGTGAAGAAGACCCGGACCACTCCCCTTCACCCTCAGAGCGATGGTCTGGTTGAACGGTTTAACCGAACCTTGGCCGCCCAACTTGCGATCCTCACTAGTCAACACCAGAGAGACTGGGATCAACATTTGCCTCTGGTCTTGTGGGCGTATAGGACGGCTGTTCAGGAGTCGAGTCAGTGCACACCGGCAGGGCTGATGTTCGGAAGGGAGATGCGCACGCCGGTGGATTTGGTGTTTGGCTCGCCCCCTGAGCCTGAGCTTGCTGGCGGACACGAAATGGACTATCTCCGGCGATTAAAAGAGCGGTTGAACCTTGTGCATCAATTGGCCAGGGAGGCCCTAGTGGGAGCAGGAGCCCGTCAGAAACGGGCATATGACATTCGGGCTCATGGTCCAACTTTCAAGCAAGGGGACAAAGTGTGGGTCTTCTGCCCACAAAGAAAACGGGGGTTGTCCCCGAAACTGACACAACATTGGCAGGGACCGGGAGAAATTCTGGACATAATTTCGGAAGTTGTTTTTCGAATCCGAATGCCTGGACGGGGTAGACGGGTGGTGCTACATAAAGATCGCCTAGCACCATACCACCCATTGGCCCCAGCACCAGAAGAAATTGGAACTCAAAGTGGCTCTCCAACCTCAACACTCGGTGTCGAGACAGACATTGAAAGTCTCCAGACTGAACCTGACACGAGTAGTGGAGAGTCCAGCAGGCCAAAGCGTGTTCGTCGCCGCCCGGGATATTTATTAGACTTTGAATGTAACGATTAGGGTTGTGAGGACACTAAACCCTCTTGGGAGGGGGCTATGTAACGACCCGGCAGCAAGCGCTGGCGGAGTGACGCCTCATGGGTA